>JAMPIV010003052.1:187500-320500 GCA_024509875.1 Oreohelix idahoensis | reverse complement strand
ATTGGCATCTCTGCCAAGAGTAATCTTGTGCGAAGGTAGATATCTTTGAAGAATCACATTAGATACTCTAGGTTTTGGCCATTGCAAGACCATCACTGCAGAGCAAAGAGAAGCAACCCGTGACATCAACATAAGCGGAACATGGACAGCACATATGGCCGTCACCAGTACTATTTGCAGGAAAGTTCTATAGAGAAACAATTAGCCTCAAACTGACGACTGCTTTCTTTGAAAATATTCAAGTAGACGCCTGATAGTGTTTGAGAAAGAAGAAGTATTGTTTTTTGGAACACAGCACAATTGTCAATCCCCTATAGGCGTGATTAGAAAGCTCATTTGTATAACAGACTCACGGACAAGATAACCAGGTCAAGTGATGTCATTATAATCTTTCAAGAAACGTAACTTTTGCCAAGGGAAGTTAGTGGACTAACAATACAACAATAAAACTCACTGATATTAATGCGATATTATATAATTTTGGATTATGTTTATAATTAAACAAATTTTAAAGTACACGCAAACTGTCTGAAAAAAACATTGTATTTGATGTTATAAATCAAACTTAAAAAAAAAAGTTATTAAACAAGTTTGTTTTCACTTAATGCACTTGTCAAAGTAGTAATTTTTTATTTGCTCTGCATCCTCTTAATGGTAATCGCATTAACACCGCAAGTTGATTCATGTTCACATCCCAAAGTTCACTCAGCTGACAAGCACTTTTCATCGATGTATTAAACACCATCATCACCAACTGCCACATCTACAACGAAGGTCGACAACAAGTGATGTCCAACGTCTTCTGCCTCTGGTCTTAATGGTGCACGTTGATGAAATATCTCTTGATGTTATCTTCCAGCTTAAAGCGCTGTCTTTCTCTTGTTCGTTTGCCTTCATCGCTTCCTTCCAATATAGTCTTCAGCAAGGTATTATGTCTTTTCATATGGTCAAAACGTTTTTGCTGTCTAAATTTGATATTTTTTTTAATGTGTCTTTTCATTCCGAGATTTACTAGTACGTTATATTTAGCTGTCTTCTCTTTCTACTAATTGGTTTGATATTAATTATTCACATCTGCCATGTCTTGTTATTATGTGACCAAGATATGAGAAACTCTTGATTTCTGTTTTCACATCTGCCAAGATTATGAGAATCTTCGTTATCTGACATGTGACCCAAGATATGAGAAACTCTTGATTGCTGTTTCACATCTGCCATCTCGTTTTAATATGTGACCAAGATATGAGAAACTCTTGATTTCTGTTTCACATCTGCCATCTCTTGTTATTATGTGACCAAGATATGAGAAACTCTTGATTTCTGTTTCACATCTGCCATCTCTTGTTATTATGTGACCAAGATATGAGAAACTCTTGATTTCTGTTTCACATCTGCCATCTCTTGTTAATATATGACCAAGATATGAGAAACTCTTGATTTCTGTTTCACATCTGCCATCTCTTGTTATTATGTGACCAAGATATGAGAAACTCTTTATTTCTGTTTCACATCTGCCATCTCGTGTTGTTATGTGACCAAGATATGAAAAACTCTTTATTTCTGTTTCACATCTGCCATCTCTTGTTATTATGTGACCAAGATATGAGAAACTCTTGATTTCTGTTTCACATCTGCCATCTCTTGTTATTATGTGACCAAGATATGAGAAACTCTTGATTTCTGTTTCACATCTGCCATCTCTTGTTATTATGTGACCAAGATATGAGAAACTCTTGATTTCTGTTTCACATCTGCTATCTCTTGTTATTATGTGACCAAGATATGAGAAACTCTTGATTGCTGTTTCACATCTGCCATCTCTTGTTATTATGTGACCAAGATATGACAAACTCTTTATTTCTGTTTCACATCTGCCATCTCTTGTTATTATGTGACCAAGATATGAGAAACTCTTTATTTCTGTTTCACATCTGCCATCTCTTGTTATTATATGACCAAGATATGAGAAACTCTTGATTTCTGTTTCACATCTGCCATCTTTTGTTATTATGTGACCAAGATATGAGAAACTCTTGATTTCTGTTTCACATCTGCCATCTCTTGTTATTATGTGACCAAGATATGAGAAACTCTTGATTTCTGTTTCACATCTGCCATCTCTTGTTATTATGTGACCAAGATATGAGAAACTCTTTATTTCTGTTTCACATCTGCCATCTCGTGTTATTATGTGACCAAGATATGAGAAACTCTTTATTTCTGTTTCACATCTGCCATCTCTTGTTATTATGTGACCAAGATATGAGAAACTCTTGATTGCTGTTTCACATCTGCCATCTCTTGTTATTATGTGACCAAGATATGAGAAACTCTTTATTTCTGTTTCACATCTGCCATCTCTTGTTATTATGTGACCAAGATATGAGAAACTATTTATTTCTGTTTCACATCTGCTATCTCTTGTTATTATGTGACCAAGTGTGGTGAAGTGGGATGTTATAAATATTTATAGGGGACTTAGTGTACTGACTGAGATCAGCTGTGAAGGTATCTATATCTATTAAGAGTAGTGTATTATAGATAACCTTACTTGCTACCACATATCTATATATCTCAGTCAGAATTATTCTGGAATAGTGTGATGACTACGTTATGTGTCTTGGGTATGTGTATGATGAAGTGTAAGTCACAACAACAGACAGATAAACAATTTAATTTAATCCACTACTCTTAACAACACTGTGACACTCACATACATATAACACTCTATGAGAATATCTTAAGGAGTCACTGATAACTTTTCAAATAACAATATGTATTCATTACTGGCATGAATGAATATGTGTCCTGATTCAACTACAAGGGAACCAGGAATCACAATCAATTTAAATTACAAGTTATATGTACAGAATTTACCAATATGAATATAGTAGTGACATATATTATTACAAATATCCTATGTGTGTCAGTTGTGTAGTAGTAAAATGAGGTAATACTGGTTTTGTTTTGTTCAAGCTCTGTTGGTATTTGTCATCATGACTTCAATAGTTTGTCTTTAGGGACTAGTATTGGAGATGTTCTCAGTTCCTGATATTAAGACAATTAAATTCCCCTCTGAATGTTATTTTTATAAAGTCATTTCAAGATGAGGGGACATAATGTTGAGCTCAGCTGGCCAAATCAGCTTATCTTGCGTGATGGCGGCAGGAAAAGACTCCTCTGCTCGAATTCTCCTCTGGGCTCTGGAGACACCTCACTGATAGCTAAATGGACCAAGGAGTATGCTGTCCGACTCTGGATTCAGTAAAGCTCTGACCAGGTGCTGCTCAGTACCATCAAGACCACGGTCCCTGAAATCAAGAAGGATGTACCTTCTACTTCATAACTAATTGATACTCTAGTTCTACACTGAGCACAATACAACACAAACATTGAGTTCAGAGCGTTTGGCCAACTATCAGCTTCATTCTGAAGTACTTTATACCAGCATTACCCTCCTTAATGGTCACTACGCCTCTGCAATTCCAGCATTATTTCTTTCTAGTCAATCATCTAGGTGTCAGTGTACTGTTTGGCCATTCCATGCAGTTTTACTTTCCTCCGACACCTTCTGTTCAGGCGGGAGCATTATAGGCTTTACATCATGGTTGCTACTGAACTACACATATATACAGGCATAAATTAACAATTCACATTCAATTTTTCATTAAAAGATACTGAATGGTTCAAGCTTACCACAATTTCATGGAAATAAACACAGATACGTTGATTAGCAATGAATTCTGGCACATTTACTGGCACAAATTCCCATCTGCTTATGTTCCAGGCTTTTATTTTAGCAAAAATGTGAGCTGGCTTCAACGCACTGTCGCTTTATCAAGCTTATTTAAACAAGTGGTTTCGAACTAACGCTCCTAAGTGATTATATCAGCGAGTCTAGCCAATGAGGCCCCGTTTCGACAAGTGTTTGAAAAAATGTTACCTTTCCCCGTCTCCCCTAACAACGAAAGATAGTATTTATAGTCCGACCAATCGTGGTTCGTCTTTCATTTGTTGCGCTCCAATCAATTTGGAGTTTACATGGTAGGCTAATTCTGTAACGTACGATTTTTTTTCAAACACGTTATAAAAAAAATTTTATGAGCAGAAATGATTTTATGTTGTCAGGCATCCCCACTATTTTATCACTGTCGATTGAAATAAAGTTAGTGCTTGTAGCCTTACACGCGTGATAGTAGTAATTGTGTATCGCGCGACGCGTGTTGCATGCGTTCCTGATTTTCAGCCCTCCCTCTCTCTTTATCCTTTTGTCCATCTGTTCGTTCGTTTTGGTAACATAGTGTAGAAAAAGACATGAATGGAATTTAAAATTTAGGTCAACTTGCATATTTCAAGGTTTTTCTTAGAAAGGCAGCACATGTTTCATTGAAGAAAGCGGTTAATAATACAGTAAGCTTTTACTATCAACGTGAAAGCGTTACAATTTGCAGACGAAGCAGAAAACAAGGGGGGATTTCGAGTACATTCTTTGTGACAGCACTGTCATTTTACCATTGCTCTTCTCTTTATTAATTTTATTTGTTAGGCTTCATATTTACCTAATAATTTATATATGTGGATTAGAATATTCCACGACACCTCCCCTCTTAAAACAGACATTATATGTCAGTCCTTTATTCTATATACACATAGAGAAATTTATTATTATTTCTGGGGTTTACGGTGATTCTCATCACACGGATGGCGGCTTAAAAAATCCGCTCCCAAATTGGTTTTTCCAGATATATACTCGATGCTAAAATTATATGGAGCCAGAAGTAAAGACCATCGGAGTAACCTAGAGTTCTCATGCCTAGCCTGTGCTAGAAACGATAAAGGTTTGTGGTCTGTTTGCAACTTAAATGCCTTCCCATATAGATAAATATTGAATTTCTTTATCGCCCATATTACTGCAAGACATTCTTTTTCGCTAGTTGAGTAGTTGATTTCAGCTTTATTCAACTTTCTGCTAGCATATGCCACTGGGCTTAATTCCCCATCCAATGCATCAGATCTCTGTAGTAGAGTTGCACCTAACCCAATATTACTTGCATCCGTCCTTACTATGAATTCTTGACTTAAGTCAGGTAATTTTAAAATGGGTTTACTTGTGAGCTTTTCCTTCAATTCTTGGTAAGTCATTTCACATTGTGGTGTCCATGTAATGCGATCTGGATGTCCTTTACGTGTCAATTCAGTTAACGGTGCACATATGGAATTAAAGTTTTTGATATACTTCTGGTAGAAACCACATAATGAGACAAAGGATCTCACGTACTTCTTGGTTTGTGGTCTCGGGGCTTTCTTTAGTTTCTCTAAGTTCTTTGGGTCAGGGGTCATGTTTCCCTGATAAACTGTGTGTCCCAAAAATTCCAATTCTTTACATCCAACGCAACATTTGGTTGGTCGGGCTGTTAAATTTGCCTCCCTAAGTCGATCAAACAGCATGTTCAGAGAGTCAATGTGTTCCTCAAATGTTTCTGTTGCTATAAGAATATCATCCATAAAATTTGTTATACAGGGATTATTCAGAGGATCCAATAATTTTCTCATCATTCTAGAGAAGACACTAAGCGCATTCTTCAATCCAAATGGCAATCTATTAAACTCATAGTGTCCTTCTGAGGTACTAAAAGCTAGGTATGGTCTAACCTCAGGCTTTACTGGAATCTGATAGTATCCTTTACTCAGATCCACTTTTGAGAAATATTTAGCTTTATTTAGTCTGGCAAACAGCTGATTTGTATCCGGCAATGGATCCACCTGTCCTTCTGTAATAGCATTCAGTCTCCTGTAATCAATACAGAGTCTATGTTCTCCAGAGGGCTTCCTTAAGAGTACAACACCGGAACTATACGAAGACTCACTGTGCGAAATGATTCCTTCCTTCAACAGATAGTCTATCTCTTCCTTCAAAGCTTTTTCCTTAGCAAACGGAATCGAATATGGTTTCATACAGACAGGTGTGGAGTCTATTAGTTTCATATCATATTCCAATAGGTTTGTATGCCCTGGTCGGTCTGTTAACACCTCTGCATGATTATTTAGAACCTGTTGCACTCTCTCTTTCTGAGTTTTCGTTAAATGTGTACTGATTTTCACCTGTGCTGCTGTCTCACATGGGTGTAATGGATATTCAAATGATGAAAGTGGTTCCTTTTTCATCTCCATGGCGATGGACAAGGTCAACAAGTGTGTCTCTTCCTGATGTTCTCTTTCCAATATTTCTTCAGGAGATTCACATGATAGATTTTTTTCTTTCCCCTTCTTATCTATCTTATAATTTGTTCTAGACACCTTCTCTAGAACTGTATATGGACCTTGCCATCCAATCTGTAACTTATTCTGACTCCCGGGCAAAAGAAGCAGTACCTTCTCTCCCACAGCCAAATTTCTGTCTTTCGCCTTCCTGTTATAATAGGCAGCATGTTTCTTCCTGGCTTGTTTCAAATTTTCATTGGCAAGTTTCCAGCCAGTTTTTAACCGAGTGTTCAGCTCATTCACATATTGGTATGAAGATGTAATGTTTTCCTCTGCCTTTTCATCAGTCCACGTTCTTAACAAAGCTTCAAGTGGACCTTTTATTGTGTGGACCTATTTGTCCATGCACCGGTATGGTCTCTTCCACTCGAAGCTTTATAGTGATGATTTTTCCTCCCAGAATTATCATTCACAAAACGACCGCTACCAATTTTTCTTTTGGGGCTTTCTCCCCACTTAAAATTTTTGATGAGAGATTTCCTCTCTACATCCTCTTCCTCCAGTTTGTTTAAGTCCGATTGAGGGATTTTCGGCTTATCCTGGGGTAAGACATCTTTTTGCACTCTCCGCATAGTGGCCATTGTAAAACAGTTAAGTGAAGCTTGTCCGTGAAAAGGGGCTTCCCATTCCATTTGGTCCACTTTATCAAATTTATATCTCTTTTTATTATCAGGCCTAATTTTGCCCCGTGGCGTGTCCAGGTCCTGATCCATGTTCCCACCTGTGGGTGTTCCCTCATGTGCTATGCTACACCTTTCTACAAAATTCTCAATGTCCCATCTTGCTTTGGGCCAATAATAATTGTGAGCCACCTTTTGAATGATGGTACCTATTTTCTCATGGTCCCCATCTGGTTTCACATGTAGGCTCCTTATTAATTCTGTCCTGTATCTTTTTTGGAAGAACCAGCTGTCCGTGACCATGGGATCTAGTTCCGGCCTTCCTATACATCAACTTGTTTTTCATGTAAAAATCTCCCTTGCCTGGAGTTGTATGACAAGTTGACAATTTTCTGTAACAAGGCTTGAGTGTTTTATCCCCAGCCTGTGCCTTCCTCATCTCTTCTGGAGTGGTATCTAACATAATATCCTCCTCCTGTCTTGAGGTCGACCTGACCTGAAGGGTTGCCATATACACAGGTTTCCTTCTGCAACGGTCAGTGTCATGATTGTTCATCTTACAATTCTTACACCACCTTTTTCCTTGGTTGAAAGATTTTCTTTCATCATATTTCCTTTCATCGAATTGTGGGAATTTATTTTTATTTTCATACCGTGGCCTATCAAACTGGTGCTTACTTTTGTTTTGATCTCTAGGATCAAATTTATTAAAGTTCTGTGGTGCCCTAAAGTTGTCCACCTGTTTCTTTTTATTACCTGTTACCTCTGCTTGAGCTGCTTGATACCTTTCAGCAACATTTAGCAACTCATCCAGCCTCTCTGCACCTTGTTCCATGAGAAACTTTCTCAGGTCTGGAGCCATGGACTCTCTTAATTGCTCTATAAGGACCATTTCCTTAAGATCTTGGGTTTTTCCCCAGAGAAGTCCATTTCTCCAAGTATGTCTCTATTCGTGCAGAGAACTGGTGATAGGTTTCACCTGACAGTAGTTTAGCATTCCTAAATTTTTTCCTATAAAATTCTGCATTCTTTTCATACCTTAACAAAAGAGCCTGCTTCAGCATGTCATAATTTTCCTGATCACCTCTGCTCATTTTTGCAAAAACTTCATAAGCTGCCCCACGAAGTCCCTGAGATAACTTTAAGCTCCACCTTTCTCTCTCTAACCCATACGTGGTAGCTAATAGTTCATACCGATTTATATAGCTCTCAATATCATCGTCTTTCTCAACAAAATGATCTAAATGAAAATTCATAGCTGAGGTTGAGGCTCCCTGAATAACCGTAGCATCAGAGGCAAAGGGACTGGCACCATTTTCAGGAGCCTGGCCTTGAAACTCAAACTCCCTTAGTCGTAACTCATGTTCCCTTTGTAATCTTTTCTCCTCCTTTTCTGCTTCCCTCTCTGCAGCTAATCTCTTCTCTTCTCTTTCTGCAGCTAATTTCTTCTCTTCTCTTTCTGCAGCTAATCTTTTCTCTTCTCTTTCTGCAGCTAATCTTTTCTCTTCTCTTTCTGCAGCTAATCTTTTGTCTTCTCTTTCTGCTTCCAATTTCTTAGCCTCAGCCTCAGCTTGTAACCTTCTTTCGGCTTCAAACCTTCTTTCTTCGCGTTCAATAAATTTGTCACATTCCGTAGTGACATAGGCAACCATAACTTGCCCATCTAATCCTAACTCTTTTGCAGTCTGAACAGCAGCAGATCGAAATTTGGCCAGGTCCGCCATTGTCTATCAGGTAAATTCATACAATGTCTAACCAACAATTCAATCTCTAAATATATATCTAATGGACAACACAGGCACCGTGAGCTCAACCTTATTTAATTCCACCCAAGGATACCTTTTAATTCTTATATTCCCTGAAGTGAATTACCCCCAATATTTTTAATAGGGAAAGATTCAAAATCCCAAGTGCGAGACCCCAATATATGTGGTGAAGTGGGATGTTATAAATATTTATAGGGGACTTAGTGTACTGACTGAGATCAGCTGTGAAGGTATCTATATCTATTAAGAGTAGTGTATTATAGATAACCTTACTTGCTACCACATATCTATATATCTCAGTCAGAATTATTCTGGAATAATGTGATGACTACGTTATGTGTCTAGGGTATGTGTATGATGAAGTGTAAGTCACAACAACAGACAGATAAACAATTTAATTTATTCCACTACACTTGACAACACTGTGACACTCACATACATATAACACTCTACAAGGATATCTTAAAAGAGTCACTGATAACTTTTCAAATAACAATATGTATTCATTACTGGCATGAATGAATATGTGTCCTGATTCAACTACAAGGGAACCAGGAATCACAATCAATTTAAATTACAAGTTATATGTACAGAATTTACCAATATGAATATAGTAGTGACATATATTATTACAAATCCTATGTGTGTCAGTTGTGTAGTAGTAAAATGAGGTAATACTGGTTTTGTTTTGTTCAAGCTCTGTTGGTATTTGTCATCATGACTTCAATAATTTGTCTTTAGGGACTAGTATTGGAGATGTTCTCAGTTCCTGATATTAAGACAATTAAATTCCCCTCTGAATGTTATTTTTATAAAGTCATTTCAAGATGAGGGGACATAATGTTGAGCTCAGCTGGCCAAATCAGCTTATCTTGCGTGATGGCGGCAGGGAAAGACTCCTCTGCTCGAATTCTCCTCTGGGCTCTGGAGACACCTCACTGATAGCTAAATGGACCAAGGAGTATGCTGTCCGACTCTGGATTCAGCAAAGCTCTGACCAGGTGCTGCTCAATACCATCAAGACCACGGTCCCTGAAATCAAGAAGGATGTACCTTCTACTTCATAACTAATTGATACTCTAGTTCTACACTGAGCACAATACAACACAAACATTGAGTTCAGAGCGTTTGGCCAACTATCAGCTTCATTCTGAAGTACTTTATACCAGTATTTACCTCCTTAATGGTCACTACGCCTCTGCAATTCCAGCATTATTTCTTTCTAGTCAATCATCCAGGTGTCAGTGTACTATTTGGCCATTCCATGCCGTTTTACTTCCCTCCGACACCCTCTGTTCAGGCTGGAGCATTATAGGCTTTATCTCCGGTTTGCCACTGAACTACACATATATATACAGGCATAAATTAACAATTTACATTCAATTTTCATTAAAAGATACTGAATGGTTCAAGCTTACCACAATTTCATGGAAATAAACACAGATACGTTGATTAGCAATGAATTCTGGCACATTTACTGGCACAAATTCCCATCTGCTTATGTTCCAGGCTTTTATTTAGCAAAAATGTGAGCTGGCTTCAACGCACTGTCGCTTTATCAAGCTTATTTAAACAAGTGGTTTCGAACTAACGCTCCTAAGTGATTATATCAGCGAGTCTAGCCAATGAGGCCCCGTTTCGACAAGTGTTTGAAAAAATGTTACCTTTCCCCGTCTCCCCTAACAACGAAAGATAGTATTTATAGTCCGACCAATCGTGGTTCGTCTTTCATTTGTTGCGCTCCAATCAATTTGGAGTTTACATGGTAGGCTAATTCTGTAACGTACGATTTTTTTTCAAACACGTTATAAAAAAAAAATTTTATGAGCAGAAATGATTTTATGTTGTCAGGCATCCCCACTATTTTATCACTGTCGATTGAAATAAAGTTAGTGCTTGTAGCCTTACACGCGTGATAGTAGTAATTGTGTATCGCGCGACGCGTGTTGCATGCGTTCCTGATTTTCAGCCCTCCCTCTCTCTTTATCCTTTTGTCCATCTGTTCGTTCGTTTTGGTAACATAGTGTAGAAAAAGACATGAATGGAATTTAAAATTTAGGTCAACTTGCATATTTCAAGGTTTTTCTTAGAAAGGCAGCACATGTTTCATTGAAGAAAGCGGTTAATAATACAGTAAGCTTTTACTATCAACGTGAAAGCGTTACAATTTGCAGACGAAGCAGAAAACAAGGGGGATTTCGAGTACATTCTTTGTGACAGCACTGTTATTTTTCCATTGCTCTTCTCTTTATTAATTTTATTTGTTAGGCTTCATATTTACCTAATAATTTATATATGTGGATTAGAATATTCCACGACACCAAGATATGAGAAACTCTTGATTGCTGTTTCACATCTGCCATCTCTTGTTATTATGTGACCAAGATATGAGAAACTCTTGATTTCTGTTTCACATCTGCCATCTCTTGTTATTATGTGACCAAGATATGAGAAACTCTTTATTTCTGTTTCACATCTGCCATCTCTTGTTATTATGTGACCAAGATATGAGAAACTCTTGATTTCTGTTTCACATCTGCCATCTCTTGTTATTATGTGACCAAGATATGAGAAACTCTTGATTTCTGTTTCACATCTGCTATCTCTTGTTATTATGTGACCAAGATATGAGAAACTCTTGATTGCTGTTTCACATCTGCCATCTCTTGTTATTATGTGACCAAGATATGACAAACTCTTGATTGCTGTTTCACATCTGCCATCTCTTGTTATTATGTGACCAAGATATGAGAAACTCTTTATTTCTGTTTCACATCTGCCATCTCTTGTTATTATGTGACCAAGATATGAGAAACTCTTGATTGCTGTTTCACATCTGCCATCTCTTGTTATTATGTGACCAAGATATGAGAAACTCTTTATTTCTGATTCACATCTGCCATCTCTTGTTATTATGTGACCAAGATATGAGAAACTCTTGATTGCTGTTTCACATCTGCCATCTCTTGTTATTATGTGACCAAGATATGAGAAACTCTTTATTTCTGTTTCACATCTGCCATCTCTTGTTATTATGTGACCAAGATATGAGAAACTCTTGATTGCTGTTTCACATCTGCCATCTCTTGTTATTATGTGACCAAGATATGAGAAACTCTTTATTTCTGTTTCACATCTGCCATCTCTTGTTATTATGTGACCAAGATATGAGAAACTCTTGATTTCTGTTTCACATCTGCCATCTCTTGTTATTATGTGACCAAGATATGAGAAACTCTTGATTTCTGTTTCACATCTGCCATCTCTTGTTATTATGTGACCAAGATCTTGAATTGATCAAAGATTTTCCCATCTATTCTTGTCTGTAATATTGGCTTATCGTCTGCTTTGTTAATTATCGTTCTCTTTTAAATATGAGTTTGCATCGTTTTAGCGAGGAGCGCCCCGTTAAACTTAGACGCAAGGTCTGACGGTTAAATTAGGATGCTTATTCAAATATTAAAGCCTTGTGGTCTAGTATTTACTTACATCTGTTAATGACTATTTTCGTCAATGTTAATGTTCAACCCATAATCATAACTTACGAAGGTTACTTGCATTATTAGTACTTGTAAATTTTTTTTACTTTCAGCTAACAAAACTGTATCATCTGCATATTTAAGTTTGTTTATTGATCCCTCCCGATGGTTAGTCCTGGCATTTCCTGTATCTGTTTGAAGCAGCTTTTCTGTGTATAAATTCAATATCCAGGGTGACAGTACGCAACCTTGTCTGACACCTCTCTTTATATCTATGTATGGTGAGTAATTCATTCCAGATCGTACTGTAGTAGTTTGTTCCCAATAAAAGTTACTAAGTATTCTAATGTCTTTTCCATCAACAACTTCTAGACATTCAATTATATTCTCATGATGGACGCTGACAAAAGCATAATTATAGTCAATGAAAAATGTGTAATTGTTTTGTTGGGCATCTACGTTTTTTTCTTCCTCTCATCTTCTTATACAAAATATTGTATCTCCTGTTCCACTATTCCGTCACACACCAAACTGTTCTACCACAACTTTATTGTCTGCCTGACGTTTTGTTTTATTTCTTAAATGATCGTGAGCAATATTTTTATTGTGTGACTTATTAGGTTGATTTTGTTTTAAGGAGCTACGTTAAGATTTCGCACGTGACCAGTGTTTGTGATTGTTTTCGGTTGTTTCATCTCTCTCTGTTGCGTAGTTCATCATCAAGCTTTTGTAGTTCTTCAGTTCAACACGGTTTGTAATTCTGTCTTGTCTCTCTGATAATAGACTCGGTGGCTGTTAACTGGGAATGATTTGTAATGTTTACAGAACTACAGATGATCTAACTGGCATAAATGTGTAATTTTACAGACCTACAAACGAGCCAACTGGGACATATTTGTAACGTTCAAAGACCTACACATGAGCGGACTGGGATATATTTGTAATGCTGACAGAACCATAGACGGGCTAACTGGGATAGATTAGTAATACTGATAGAACTGCAGATGGACTGAGTGGAACAGAATTACAACGCCGTCACATAGGTTTTTTGAGATTATTAATATATGTCATAGTGGTATGAGAAGGATTGTTGAAACCATTACCTAAAACAATCAATAGTTTGACAACAAATACGATTGCAATTTTAGACATCATACGTCAAATCATCATTGATAAAGTCATAAATCAGCTGGAGTTACGGAAGACCACAATTAAATGTCTCAGACCTAAGGGTGTTTTATATTTGGACATTCGCCTTAATATAACCGACTAGGTTGAACGGGACGCGCCTCGCCAAAACGAAGCAAAAGTTTCACATAAAAAAAAGGAAGACCACACTATCGGTAGACACAAGAGTAAACGAAAAATACGCATGGATCTTCATTTCAGCTGGTAATACTTTTAACGACACGTCGGCACGCTATCAATGATAGATACAGAGGTAAAATCATTACACTAAACAAAATATAATTAAATAAGTATGTGGATTGAATAAGCAGGAACACCCGAATAAACCTTACGACGTGGCGGTCAGACAGGCAGCTAGCGGTCCTTCACAGAAATAGACCTTTTCATAGCTAATATAAAAGTCCACCCCCCCCCCCCCCCCCCACCCCCACATAATGTACAGCAAAATGTAATAAAAATGCGCACAATATACCCCGCTTATAACCGAGATATCACACCTCTTGTCAGGTTTTGACCGGATGTCGAATCTCAGAAATAAGTGAAACAAAAAGACAAAAAAAACTTAACCATGTGATACTTTAAGCAGCAGAGACAGAGAAGTTAGGAGAAAGCATCATATTTAGTTCAAAGGGAAACAATTTAATTATTTACAAATATCATCATAAATAACATGTTTTCATTATTTTTTTATTTATATGAATATTTTACACAAAATTATAAAAGGCATAAAAGTTTTACTTATTTTTATTTGTACATTTTTTTTATTGTTACAATTTTTGTGTGTGTCTTATGTTTAGTTTTAAAAAACTTTAAAAAATTGGGGGTTTGATGGACGTGTTAAAGTCGTGAACACGTATATGCTCTGCCACTTTAAATGGTACTAACTGAAAACAGTCCCGATCGTTACACTCGCACGCATAAAAAGGTACACAGGAAATAGAAACGTCTCAACATAGAGTCCCCCTCTCGGAAAAAGAATGAACACAAAACCTCTACCGATGGAAGTGTGCAAGACTTTTATAAATATATTAAGTTACATATCCGTTATTATAGCAATGTATATGAACAGGGAATGTAGAATGTACACATATATAATTGTATATGTTCATATGTTTTATAACGACACATATAGGTATGGATATAATTATAATTCCTTTTTTCATCTCACCAACCAACCCCTTCCCCCATCTGCCAGTTTTATGGTCTCAACCTTTCGATCTCTTTTGCCCAATGGTTTTCTTTTCCCTACTTCAAGCTATATATCTGCATCTCTTCTCTCAGCATACCGGTCGGGTCCCTACTTTCTGAACCTCTCCCTTTCAGGACCTGTACACACTTTTTCTTTCTTCTTTGGCAACACATCTATCGCCCCTTTTCATCCTTCATTACTACTACTGCTCGGTATTCTCCTCTCCCTCACATTCCAACTGCCACTTTTCTACAGGATAGTTAAAAGTTGTAGGCATGGTTATAGTACCACACGTGGATTGCGTAATCATGCATGTATTTCTCTTTTATGTCATGGATTATGCCTGCACAACAACTGATGCAACAAAACACACTCCCCTTAAATGCAAGCTCTTTACCACCCCCTTGCAAGATGAAAAATAGCATAAGTATTATAACTCTAAACATAAGAGGTTTGAGAACTAAATTAAACCAAATTATAGCTTTAACGCGCAGATATAAACCTGATTTCGTCTTTCTTCAAGAAACAAAAATTACAAACGAGATAAAAGGAAAATACATTATACAACAGCTAGGTTTACGATATGGATATTTCGGTTTAGGATCATCTCACACAGGAGTAGCTATTCTACAAATTTCAGACAAGTGGGAAATAACACATCAAAACAAAGACAAAGAGGGCAGATACGTAATAGTACAAGTCAGAAACCAAGACGACCACTCGGACAATCACACTTTAGTTAATGTATATGCCCCAGCAGTAAAGACACAGCAATTAACCTTCTATAAAAAAAACTATCGAACATTTTGACACAATACAAGGGAAAACAAATTTTATTAGGGGGGGATTTCAACTGTGTTCTACATAAACTAGATGCGCAAAGAACAAACAACCGAGGAAGACAGGAACGCGCACAAATGGAGATATTACATAACATCCTAGACGAACACAATTTGGTAGACGGATACAGGAAAAAAACATCCGGAGGGAAAGGAAACAACTTTTACAGACAAATCACACATTTCGGGTAGTTCTGCAAGACTAGACAGATTTTATGTACACAACAACCACAAAATTAAAAAAGTCAAACATATAAATGACACCACAACATTCACGGATCACAAAGCAGTTTTACTGGAAATAAACGGAATGCCAACTGAGAACGAGACCAAAAGATCCCCCCTTTGGAAATTTAATAATGCTCTACTGCAAAATGAATTTTATACGATAACAATAACAAAACTAATAAAAGACTACTGCAACAATACACCTACATCAAATTTAATACAACATTGGGAACTCTTAAAAAGAACAATAAAGGAAGTAACGCAGATGCTTGCTACGCAGATACACAAACAAAGAAGAAGACAACGACAAATCTTGGAAACAGCTCTAAATTTAACACAACAATTGGACAAACACGCCCCGCATATTTACACATTGCAGGAGGAATTAGAAAAACACGACCAGTACATTTTTAAAGGGGCTCTACTGAGAACAAAATTATACACGTCAATTCAAGAAACCCCGTGCCGACAGTTTTTGGCCACTGAACAAAATATTCAAAAGAGCAGACAAATTCTTCGCATCACGGACGAAACGGGTAGGGAACTCACAAACACTTCCGAAATAGGTCAAGCGTTTCACGCTTACTACGAACACCTGTATAAAAAAGAACAAACGCACGCCTCAGACGAAGCTTGTTTCTTAACTCAGTCTGCCAATTTAACTGAACAGGAGAAAAACACACTGGACAAATCTTTAACTATAGAAGATTTGCACCTCTCCTTAAGTACGCTACAAAAAAATAAATCTCCAGGTCCAGACGGCCTTACAACCGAGTTTTATTCCAAATTTTTCCATATACTAGCCCCACTTTTGTTGAAAACGCTAAATGAAGCCTTTGAAAAAGAAGAATAACCCCTAGTCTAAATGAAGCTATTGTAACTCTCATTCATAAAAGAAATACGGATAAAAAATACATGCATAATTATAGACCTATCTCTCTTCTAAACACCGACTATAAAATATTAACTAAAGCCCTTACAAACAAATTAAAACCTTTCATGCCTACTTTGATTAACCCGGATCAACAATACAGTGTAAAAAACAGAACCATAAATAAACATACACATTTCATTAGGGATGTCATCCAGTATACACATGAAAAAAACACACCAGCAGCAGTATTATCCGTTGATCAAGAAAAAGCCTTTGATAGAGTTGATCACGGATTTCTACATAAAGTTCTACAAGAAAATAATCTCGGCCAATACTTTAGGACATGGATAAAAATTATATATATAGAAAGCCGGAAAGTAAACTTTTAATAAATCACACTTTGTCTGAACCAATAAACTTAAAAAGAGCAGTAAGACAGGGTTGCCCTCTCTCTCCTTTATTATACACACTAGTCTTAGAGCCAGTACTAAGGAAAATAAAACTAAATACTCATATTAAAGGAATACACGTACCAGGATTAGGGGAAAAAAAGCTAATAGCCTACGCAGACGACACAGTCTTTTTTCCATCAAATTTTTCATCAATACAAACTATTTTCGACACATTTAAAACTTTTGGCCATGCGAGTGGTTCAAAAATAAACATACAAAAGTCATCTATAATGGGAATAGGAAAATGGAAAAATAAAACGGACTTTCCCTTTCAATTAACACAAACAAGCAAAATGAAAATATATGGAATAATTTTCTCCTCGACACCAGGAAGATCTGATAACGATATGTGGAAAAAAATAATTTCAAAAATCAAGGAAAAACTAAAAAGATACCAATTTAAGAACGCGACGATCTTCGGTAGAAGCGTTATTTGTAATACGTACATACTTCCAAGTGTGCTATACATTTCAAATATTTTTCGTCCCCCTAAAAAATACATAACCGAAATAAATCATTTAATTAGAATTTTTATTTTCAGACATACACTTCACAGTATCAAACACAAAACCTTAATACAAGAGAAACAACGGGGTGGAATATCACTGCAAGACATTAATACAAAAATAAACACTCTAGGAATCAAATTCATAAGCGACGTAATAAAAGACCCAAAAGGATACCCTTTAACACACTATTACATAGGCCTTTATATAACAAAAAATATGCAATTTTAACAACACCATACCACACCATTCCGGAACACCACCGCCCTTCTACAAACACTGCATCAGATGCATAAAAGGGAATGAAAAACTTCTACACCAGTCAACCAAAAATATATATCAATACTTGATACAGACACAAGAACCATCTTTAGACCAACGAATAAAAATAGGATACAAATATGGGATAACAGATTATACGGAAATCTTCGCAAATCTACACATAAAAAACATACCACCATCGGCAAGGGAAATAACCTATAGATTATTATTCAATTTAACACCACTCACACAGAAAAAAAAAAGAACACAGGAATATGACCTTGCAAAAATGTAGACTCTGCTTTGGTACAACAGCAAAGGAAACAGAAGACCATATCTTCTTCCGTTGTAATACGATCAAATCAACAGTAGAAGAGCTGGGAAAAACTTTTAGTAGATACACAAATGGAAAATTTGACATATATAAAGCAATTATGTTAAATTTAACTCCAAAAATTGACCCGCCCTTACGGGAAAAAATATTACGCATTTTAGCAGAATACAGGGACACCGTTTGGAAATGCAGAAACAAAGCAGTTTATGAAGGGAAATATTTCAGTCAAAATTTGTTTTTCTACATATTTTCAAAAAAAATGGAGCATATTTTAGGAACATAAAACCAACAAGGGAGAACTCCAAAAATAATCATTTCCTTTTCTTTTTTATGTATGGATGTATTACTATGTTTATTTTTAAATTATCATTTTCTATACTTCACTTTGTTTAAGTACGTAAGGGAAGTGTGAACACGTGGACGTTTTTTCTTTTACATTTTAAAAAAAAGGGGGTGACAACGGTTTGAGAGTGAATATGTTTTAATTACGGAAAATGTACCATCCTTTATTTTCTGTGCAAATACTGTTAATTTATTGGATAGTTTAAGAAGAAACTTTGTTCTTTTCTTTCTGTCTCTTCTATAACCTAGTTTAAATCTTCGACCTTTGTGTTTGTTTAACTTCTTTTGGGATCCTTTTTTTCAGCAAGGGGGGGAGGGCATTTTTTGGGTTTTAATCCTATGTCTGTAAACATTGTTTATATGGTTTTCTTTGTCATTGGATTTCAACGGATAGCTTAAGAAGGAACTTTGTTCTTTTCTTTTTGTCTCTTCAAAAACCTAGTGTTACTCTTGGACCTTTGTGTTTTTTATTTTCTTTTGGGATCCTTTTTCTCAGCAATGGGGGAGGGCACTTATTGGTTTTTTTTTTTTCCTATGTATGTAAACATTGATTATATGGTTTTTTCTATATGTTTTAATGTTTGTAAAGTTTTTAATGGAAAAAAGTGGAATGTGAGCAAGTGTAAGCTAATTTATACATATGAAAAATACTAGGAACTGTTGAGAAATTTGAATTAGCTATAAATCATTTTTATTAATTTTTTTATTATTTTTGTTTCATTTTTAAATTTTTTTTTATTATATTACCTTATTATTATTATTTAAAATAATTTGAGTAACTTTATTTGTGAGAGTGAGAAGAAAGCTTTATATGTAATATACAATGTATTTTTCTGATATTTCATGCAATGAACCTGTTTTTTTTTTGTAAAGTGGAAGAACGACAAATAAAAGTTTAAAAAAAAAAAAAAAAAAAAAATAAAAACTTGACACTGAACCCCAAAATGGTTTCCCTTTGAAAGAATTAAAATTCTTATAATCTCCCTTTCTAAAGTTTCTATCATGACTGAGAGAGCGATTTCGGAAATGATTTTCATGTTGCATGGCAGATGCATAGCAGTACGGGAATTACGTTTCTCCTTTTGCAACTGTGAACGTCCAGAGCACGTCTTGCTTCAGTAACTATTTGCGATGACACTTGTTTTCATCCAGGAAAAATTCAACCACCAAATATGGCGTCCACATTGTAATTATTATTCGATATATAGGCTAGACTGGAGCCATATTTGGGCAACCCACCTGACAGTACAAGTTAAGGAACTGTTGTAATTTTTTTCAAGGGATTCAACACAACGAGTAAATAAGCGAGAGTGTTTGTGGCCAGAGATAGAGAGTGTAAATAATTTCCTTTGTTACATTCATTGTATCAACTTCCTTTTTTTTTATTTTGCTAAACTTGTGTACTTTACTGGGTAGTAATTTAGTGGGAAACTTGTTCTACATAGTCTATTCTGTAACCTAGTGCTTATCTTTGACCTTTGGGTTATTAACTTCTCTTGGGATCCTTTCTCAACAAGGGGGAGAGCACTTATTCGGTTATTCTCATATGTCTGTAAAACATGATTTATTGATTTCTCTATATGTTTGATGTTGTAAACAGTTTAATGATAATAATAATAATAATAATAATAATAGCCCCTTCAGTCATAACTGACTATGGGAAAAAGTAAAAAAATATGCTTGGTGCAAAATTTTCTATCCACAGTTCGGGTTTGACCCTAATCCCCATGCACCCAATGGGGAAAGCAGACAGTGGCGGGACAACACCTTATTGACTGGGGGTACAGTTTGGTACCAGCCATGTCGCAGGAGTTGCCAGAATAATGTCGAATCGACATTAGACTGCCTTAAGGACTCCGACTCCGGATTTATCCTCAGGGTTTACTCCCGAAGCCAATTCCACAAATGGATATTCCCGCAAGGCAGCGGTGGTTTGAATTCAGAGTTCCTTCTCTTAGATAAGCTACCAACCAAGGATCACGAGCCCTATCTGCCCGAAGCTGCTGGTTTTAAGGCGCCAGTCGCTCGCCTTTGCCCCTTCTCCCGTCAGTGGAAACAGTTCCGCCGGGCTCAAATTGAGCCACACGTGAAGGCCGGGAGCTGGACTTGGTTGTCAGAGGCTGTTTGAGGCGCGTGCCATAGAAGTATTTTATCTGCAGTGAGAGCTTATCCTCACTACAACTCCCGGCAATAACAACCTTAATGATAATAAACAACACAAAAAGAAAAAAAAAAAATAAGAACTGTCATATATTATCCCCAGACCCAAGGGTCTTTTATATTTGGACAAGCGTCCTAATATATCCATGTGCCCGGCACAAAAGACTAGTAAAGTGACACTTATGTGTCATTAGATCTTTTGTGTGAAAACTCAGAGGATCATTGGTGACACTTCTGTGTCATTGGGACTTTTTGTGTTGGGACAGGCGTTTATGTTGGGCGTGTGCCAGTGCGACTCATGCAAGTTAATGCGACCTCATGCGAGGAAAAAAAAAATGCGACCTCATGCGAGGGAAAAAAAAAACAAACTTGACACTGAACTGTCATATTATCCTACAGATCTAAGGGTCTTTTATATTTGGACATGCGCCATTATATAACCGACCTTTTGCTAGGATCATGTGTCTAGACACAAGAGATCAGTACAGTGACATTCACGTGTCATTAGGTTTTTTGTGTGAGAACACAGAAGATCACTACAGTGAAACATGTGTCATTGGACCTTTTTGTGTTGGGACATGTGTCTTGACCAGGGCCGTGGGTTTTGGGCGTGTGCTAATGCAACCTCATGCGAGGAAAAAATAATGCGACCTCATGCGAGGGAAAAAAACCAAAAAAAAACTTTGTGCCAGGCAAAAATGCAAGAAAGTGAGGAACACATTTTCTATAAATTTAGTACAATTATAGCAGCACAAAGAATCTCACAAGACATATTGGACACACATACGACAATAAAAAAAGACATTTTCAAAGTCATTATGCTTAATTCAATTCCCAAGACACTACCAGACATCCATTTTAAATTAATTCTTTTGCTCTCGGAATTTCGTTTTTTTTTTAATTTTGAAATGTCGCATTCAATCAGTTTTTCAGTACAAAGTTATCCGCCAGGCCTTTCTCCTAAATGTGTTCCTCCGGCGAGTGACGCTTATTTTGAAACCTGTCCACTATCCCCAGCTACCTGTACCTCGACCTGCCAAATATTCTTAAATCCAAACCTTTAGTTTATACGAAGGTCCCTTTCCTATAACCTCCCCGACCCCCCATCTCACTGCCAATTACGTGTTATTCCATCACCTGTGTTCTTTTTTTTCTACCTTCCCCATTCCCTTTAACACACATCCTCATCCTCCCCCCTAATACTCTACACACACAACGTAAAAGGTGAGGGACTCCATCACCCATTATTTTTACCTTAAGTACATGTGAGAGAGTGTGTGCAAGTTAAACATTTTTCATCCTCCCTTTTGTCAGGTCCGCAGAGAGAAGCCTGCCTTTAAATTTTTATTATTTTATTTTCTTTGTATCTATTATTATTATTGTTATTGTCATTATTATGTTTACATTTTAATGCATATGTACATATGTAGTTTATTTATTTTATCATTTATTTTGTATTTATGTATTATTATTACTATTTTGGTTAAGACGGGTGATGCAGAAGTAAGAGTTTTTATAGGAGAATTTTGCTCAAGTCAGCAGCAGACCGTGTGGTCTTCGGTCGGGAAAAAAAAAACTGAGTTGGGAAATGTTGTAATGTTTTTCCATCGCATGTCCAAATATAAAAGACACTTAGGTCTGGGGGGTGGTGGTCATAAAACCTGTGTGCTGAAAGACTAGCTCTATAACTAAAATGTAAGACTGGCTGAAGCAATGTAACTAGCTAAAATTATTTTTTTTTTATAATCAAAACAATAAATAATTAATTTTTGGGAAAAAAAAATAGACAAAAAAAACTTACTTATTTTTTATTAGTACATGTTTTATATTGTTACAATTTGTGTGTGTGTCTTATTTTTAAGAGTTAAAAGACTTTAAAAAATAAGGAGTTTGATGCACATGTTAAAGTAGTGAACACTTATATGCTCTGCCACTTTCAATGGTAATGTGCAAATAGAGTTTTAACCATTTCACTCGCATATGTGCACATTTTATTTTCAAATGTGCGCATTGACAACAGCAGGGTCCCTGATTTATGGAGGCATCCTCCTTCTAGTGAGTCCATTTCCAGATCGAAAACTGCAGTTGCATATTTTGCTTCCATCTCAAAAAGGTTTCAGTTTACACTGTTAGAAGATGATAATCACAATTTTAACAACGAAATAAAAGCAAAAATAACCGGCCCTCAGACCGCGGCAAAGGCGTCTTCATCTTTCCTCATGAGTGCGCTGATGGGCCCTGGTGGAATACCGAGCGATGGCGTCTCTTTTCTCTACAGATTTGAGACTCCCGTCCGCTGGTATTTCAATCTGACATCACATGTCCATGGACGTGTCTTCGAGAAACTGCTTACTTATTTACTTAGTCATTCCCCTTCTACCGTGATTTGTAGAGGTTCGAGAAACTGCACGGAAGGAAAATACAGCTTTCCAACCCAGAACTAACCCTGCATATTGAGCACCTTGAAAAAGAGCGATCAAAAGTCACCCTTCAGTTGGCTTCCGCCAACAATGAAAGAAACGACTGTGAAAGCCTTGGCAGCATCAGTTACGGGCGACCGAGAAGCCGAGGTCTACAATATTCGAAATGCTCCGGATAAATGGGGTGTGCTCTGTCAGCCAGCGACAGATATCCCACATTAGGTAGAACTACGGTTCAAAGAGGTGAATGTACCAAAACACAAAATTATGGTAACAGTGCCCGGACGGCGAACAGTGTGCCCTCACTGTGGTGAGGACACTCACTAAGCTAACCGCTGTCCAAAAAGACCAGGGGAAGATCTCAGCACAAAGTGGCCAAGACTACAAACGAACAGTACGGAGCCCGCTAAGACCAACGACGAAGAACCCACAGAGCCTTTGACCATGGAGGATGGGTGGAAAGTAGTTTCCTTTCCCGACTCCCGAAACAAGAGGGAGCGACGACATTCAGCCACCGACAGTCCAGGTGATGGAATAAGTACCAGTACAGAAATGGAAACAACAAAACACCCTTATATCCCATGACACCAAGAAAAATAATCCAGCGAGTAGCAAGACCCAAGACCCATGAGAAGATACGCAACGATAGATCAACACAAGAAACTGCGATTCCAGACATCGTAGCCCAACCCAACCTAGCAGACCCAAGTCAGACAACCACTCTAACACAGGACTTGGAAGACAACACAAACTACACATCACCGACCAGATCAACTACCAGACTCGTAATAGACCTAGAAGACGGTGGAAATACTTGTTACAACAACCAAGACAGACACTAAGACCAATTTGACAACGGTATGTAATATATCCCACAATGCCATTACAAACATATCCTTTTTTATTCATTCCATATTAGACCTGTAAAATGGCAGACGGAGTTTTGATAACACTGACAAACAACATTTTTCTTTCTTATATAAGAATAAGTGTTCTTATGTCAGTTTTTTGCGCTGATTTCAAATTTGAAATCCGTTTATCTCTATCACGTCAGGTTTTTAAGATATTTGTGAATACATATATTTTTGGGAAACCGTTATGTGCTCCGTTTCATTTTTACTACATAACTTATTAAAAATTAATAAAATGCAAAATAATTCCACTTTTTATACTGCTAAAAGATGCATGACATATGTTACGCTATTTTTCCAATAGTTACTGTATTTTGAAATAATTCTGAGCGAAATATGGCTTCTAGAAGTTGTAGAAATTCAGCTGATCTGTTCTGTTACGTGTGCGGATATTTTACCGATCGTGTTCACCAGAAAAACTTTACACCATTACTACAGAAAGCATATGAACTTTATTTCGATTCGAAAGTTGATGATGCAAATAAATCTTGGAAGCCAAATGCAGTTTGTTCGACTTTGTGCAAATACATTGGCAGGTTGGTTACGAAAATCGCCGAAGCATAAGTCGATGCCTTTTGGAGTGCCAGTAATATGGCATGAACAAGACAAATCACGCTACTGATTGTTACTTCTGCTTGACAAATATCCATGGTTTCACTTTTAAAACTAGAAAGTCTGTGGTTTATCCAAATATTGAATCGGTTTCGAAACCAGTGTCTCGTGATCCAATCACGTGTCCGATCCCAGTTCCACCAGAACAATATCCGTTGGACGTCAATGAACCATCAGAAAGTGATAGTTTACCTGCTTCAGAAACTAATTCTGACTCGGATTATATACCGGTGAATGATGGTGTTCACTTAATTAACCTTTCAGATCTAATACGTGATCTTGCTCTTACCAAAGGACAAGTGGAATTACTCGGTTCGCGACTCAAAGAATGGAATCTTTTAGCGCCCAATACTTTGATATCTAAATTTCGTCATAGACACAGAGAACTTGTTCAATACTTTGAGATGGATGATGACATTTGCTATTGCAAAATTCCAGTCGCCTACTCTGTTCATATGAAAGAAACTTATGACAATATGGCTATACTTTTGGCAAAAATAAAGTACAATGACTACCAATGGCGGATTTGTGGAGACCTAAAGGTCATTGCAATTCTCACGGGCATGCAGACTGGGTATACTAAATTTTGTTGCTTCCTATGTGAATGGGACAGCCGCAACAGACAGGAACATTATGCAAGAAAGGTGTGGCCTATCAGGGATCGTATGCAGCTCGGGCATAAAAATGTAATACACGAGCCATTAGTTAACAAAGACAGCATCATTTTAACACCGTTACATAAAAAGTTGGGGCTCATGAAGAATTTCGTAAAAGCATTAGATAAAATGAGCAAAGCTTTCACTTATCTTCGAGAAAAGTTTCCGCAAGTTAGCGATGCAAAGATAAAGGAAGGTATCTTTGTAGGACCTCATATTAGGAAAGTTATTGCAGACAAACAATTCGAGAACTTGTTACATGGTAGTGAACTTCACGCATGGATGGCATTCAAATCGATCGTCGATAACTTTCTGGGAAATCACAAATCTGTCGACTATGTGCATATTGTTAAGCAGTGCATAGATGCATACAGAATTATGGGCTGTAACATGTCCCTCAAAATCCATTTGCTCGATTCGCATCTTGACTTTTTCCCTGACAACCTTGGCGAAGTCAGCGATGAACATGGAGAACGATTCCATCAAGATATCGCCGTAATGGAGTCACGTTATCAAGGACGGTGGAGTGTGACCATGCTTGCCGATTATTGTTGGATGTTTCATCGCGATGTACCACATGCCATTCACCGACGAAAGTCGACTGCAAAGAAATTCAAGCCTACATAACTGTTATACTTCTTGTACGAATGATGTTATAATACTGTATGCGTTGTTAAAAAACTTCAATTGCGTATTTCTCGAGATCCCGACCTGATAGAGAAAAACGGTTTGCAGATTTAAAAACAGCGCATTAAAATTGACCAGAAAAACATAGAAATGTTAGAGAAAGAAAAAAAATTTTTTTTTTTGTTAGCCAGTGTAATTATTGTAATGTTTGTGGCCTTCGCTCAAAACTACATCACATCATAACACTTATACATAAACACAAGCCAGACTTTATACTTTTGCAGGAAACAAACGCACACAGACGTACATGCGTTACAAATCACATCCCAGTTAAGACTACGACACTCACGCTTTAGTTTACCCATACACAACACAGGTTCAGGAGCAACTATACTACAAACATCAGACAGATGGGAAATACTAAGGACAAACCGAGACAACGAGGGCAAGATAACCATCGCTCAAGTAGGAAACAACATACACACATACAAGGTAGTGAATATACACGCTCCAGCAAACTACAGCCACCAACTACAATTTTACGAAAATATAGAAAACTTGCTCACTCAGTCATACAGATGACATAATATTATATTAGGAGGCGATTTTAACTGCGTTTTGACAGATATGGACGTTGTTGGTGGAGTAGTTAGAACACAGATAACGAGAGCAAACAGAAATGACGCACACCAACTAGACATAATACAAACCATAATGGATACGCATAGCTTATTAGATGCCTGCAGACACACACACCCACAGTTTTGAAACAACGCATGCACACACCGCACACAACAGAGCTGCACGATTAGACAGAATCTATGTGCCGTCAACACACCACATAATTCAAGCAAAACACTTGCCAGAAGCTCTCAAGTTCACAGATCACAAAGCATTACTCGCAGCCGTTAGCACTACACAAGGAAGCACGCATTCCAAACGTTCCCCACACTGGAAATTCAACAACACTTTGCTCCAAAACAAAACATGACTAAACTAATTCTTACATATACAAGCGACATACTAATGGATTATATCCAAGAACACTAAGAAACACTTAAATGCACCATACGCGAACGAACACATCTAATGTCATCCATCATACACAGACACCGCATACAACAAGAGACATTGATAGATAAAGCTATACAACTAACAAAGCAAACAGACAAAAACTCTCCCTCCATTCTCACGCTAAAAATGAACTAGAACAATATAAACACCACAGGTTCCAGGGATCCCTAATACGGACAAAACTCAACACAATCACACAAGAGATTCCCAGGAAACAATACATGGCGATAGCACAAAATATACAACGCTGCAGGCTGATAGGCCAAATAGTGGATTTAGAAGGGACCACACAGACAGAAACTCAACACATAGTGCAGGCTTTTGAAAGTTACTATAGGAACCTGTACACAGAAGAAAATGTTCAACCATATATACAAGATAGATTTATGCAATTTACAAAAATATTGTCTGACGCAGACAAACAAACACTAGACACTGAGCTGACACTAACAGACAAAACACTCGCAGTGAATGCAATGCAAAAAGACAAATCATCAGGACCTGACGGACTAACGAAAGAAGTTTACCAACACTTCTTTCCTACCCTAGGGCCTCTTGTACTACAAGTATACAAAGAAGCCTTTGAGAATAAGGAACTCCCACCAAGCCTAAACATGTCTTACGTCACTCTAATACCAAAACCAAACTCCGACAAAACACGCTTTAAAAACTACAGACCAATATCACTCTTAAACGTAGATTATAAAATTTTAACAAAAGCTCTAACAAACTAAAACCATTCATGGCGACCCTCATACACGAAGACCAGCAGTGTAGCGTCCAGCACAGAAACATCCACCAACACACACATTTCATAAGAGACATAATCACCTACACACACCAGAAGGATTGTCAGTCTTCGGTTCTTTCCCTTGACCAGGAGAAAGCCTTTGACAGAATATCACACCCATACCTCCACAAAACATTACTACATTGCAACGTAGGTGAACACTTCAGACAATGGATTAATATTCTGTACATGAAGCCCGAGAGCAAAATGTTAGTAAATCATACATTAACTAATACCTTGAGGCTAACAAGATCAGTAAGGCAGGGATGCCCTCTCTCTCTCTTTTACTGTATGTTCTTGCACTAGAACCACTACTAGAGAACATTAGAAAAGACAGCTCTATTAAAGGCACTTTCATACAAGGGAAAGGTGAAGAAAAGTTGCTCGCCTATGCAGACGACAACATCTTTTTCCCACAAACAAAAAGTCTATAGAAATTATCCTAAACACATTCACAGACTTGTGCAAAGGTAGCGGAGCAAAAGTAAATGTTCAAAAATCAACAATAATGGGCAAAGGCAAATGGAAGAACAAAGCAGAATTTCCCTTTGGACTAACACCAACAAACAACATCAAAATATATGGTATAACCTTTCCCTCACACCCAAATTGCACACACAGAGACACATGGAAAAATCTAACATCCAAAATACGAGACATGCTGCACAAATAAAAATACAAAACCACAACGGTTTTTGGATGAAGTTTAATTGTAAATACATACATTTTCCCAAAGCTACTTTACATTGCCACAGTTTTTAACCCTCAAAAACAGACTTTCACGGATTTACAAGTGTAAACAGGTCAGAGCATTCGTTTTTGGTCGCATAATTTCCAGCATTAAACACAAGACACTCATACAAGAAAAGAAACACGGAGGGACTGCCCTTCAAGACATTGAAACAAAGATCCTAGCACTCAGAATTAAACACACAGGCAGCAACATCAAACACCCAGAACGACACACACTAGCTCATTATTACGTGGGACTCAGACTTTCCAAACTGAGACCACTGAACAATGCAATCCCCCATCACTTCGGCCCTATGCCTTCATTTTATAAGACATGCACACAAGCCATCCAAGGACATGAAAGATTAATTCACCAGAAAACAAATGCAGTATATAAACATTTAGTTAAACTCCAAGCACCACCATTACACCTAAGAATTAAAACATGCTATACAAAAATACACCGAAACCTTCACTAACTTGTGCAACCCAAAAATCACTGCTAAAGCAAGAGAGGTCCCCTTTAGACTAATATACAACATGACAACCACAACTAAACGAGAAGCACATAGATCCAACCAAATAACAACAAGTCAGCTATGTAGGAAAAGCAACCAAGAAATAGAAGATTATTTTTTTTTAATGCAGTACAATCACACCTACAATGAAACTACTGCAGAAAATCATCGATTTACAAACAACAACAAAATCAGATATCTACAAAGCAATCATGTTAAACATAATTCCAGAAGCAGCAAATAACACACACACATTGACCTTGATTATTTTATCAGAATGTCGGAATCAGATTTAGTGTTTTCGGAATCTTGCCATGTTTAATAATCGTATTTTCAACGCTGGTTTATTTCTGCACATTTTTCGTCAGAAAGTTTTATCAATAGCCCGTGAGATGGTACCTCTTCCTTAACGAGGCAGCCTTGATTCGAAACACGACTCTTCCTTTCCCCAACGGCCCTCCCTATGTCTCACTGCTATCTCATTCTCTGTCTATCCTAACATTTTGTAAGTCCGCTTTCGGCCTTCAGTGCCCCCTTGTAGCGGGAGGTTTTATTAAGTTATGTTATTATGTAAGTATAGTGATGGCAGATGGATATCCAGGTGTATCATATGATACCAGGATAGTATGCCAGTAAAGAGTTCTGGTCCTACACGAAATACCCTAGTCTTAGAAATAAGCACTGGTGTATGGATATCATAGAAATAGTCAGACTGTGAAAATCCTGGCCCAGATGGTAAGAAGTAGTACCATGATTTAAGGTGTCTCCTCCCTGTGACTATCTTATGATTAATTAATTTCTAGGGGATAAATAAAATGAACACTTACTTTAAACACAAGTGTAAAAAGTGAATAAGTCCTCAGGTACAATTATAATCTTTTAATATTTACATTAATCTTCTTTTTCTGCTATTTGGAAATGAGCATTAAAATATACACAAAATATTCACACAATTAATGTTATTTCTTAAGTAATGGGTTGGTAGGATTGTCTGTCCTTGTGGAAAATTTATTTACTTGAAACAGTCATTCAGCAATGTTAATAAGTAGTATTGTCTTTTAGACTTCAGGATCTTGAACAATATCCTCTTGTATAATAAAGTTAATGAATACTGGAATCACTATTACTATATCACTGTTTTCTTAGTCCTGTGACTTTACACATTATGGTCATCATTTGACTGAATTCTACAATTTAAATACTTTTGTAGAAGTTTGTTTCATTTCACAAATATTGGCTGCTGTTTCATATCTGGATTGTCAGTGTCTTAAGTGACACTTATCTTTGACTCTTGATACTGCTGACACTGAACTGTCACTTGTATTATCAGCATTTGCAGACCCAGCTATAGGGGTACCGATGACCAGCTGTAGTTCACCCTTTGGGGTCCTGCACTTTTGTGGGATTGCCTCTGATGAACAACACATTCTTCTGATACTTCACAGTCTGGTTTGAGTTATTACATGGAACCTGAAACATCATATCAGCCTTGGCTAGTATCTGGCTAGACTTGTAACTGACTAGCATAGATGTCAGACCAGTCAGTCATCAGATGTCACAGTTATACAATCATAGTAAGTAAGGACATCATTTCAGTGATACAGTAGAAGCATTAACATTTCAATTAATTGTAACTGACTAGCACAGATGTCAGACTAGTCAGTCATCAGATGTCAAAGTTATAGTCATAGTAAGAACATCATTTCAATGATACAGGATTAGTATTTACATTATAAGCATTAACCATCATCTGGTTTGTTCCTCTCCTGTACATCCTTTAATTTTTTATAGTTTGATCCTTCCAAATATTAAACACAGATCTTCTAATATTCCTGAATATGGTTGATCCTTCACATCAGGTACAAATTTAAATACTGATGCTATTCTTAGCATCTACACAAAATTAATACACATTATATATCACCCTGCAAAAAAAAAAATTATATACATGATAGTTATCATAATGTCAGCTTACCCTCAGTCTTCAGAAACCAGACACTGGACTTGAAATTTTTGGAGATCTGCTCACAATTCAAATGGTAAAGATGTAGTGGATGGGTTTGAAAAAAATCGAAAAAAGGTGATTCATCTTACGAGGACAAAAGACAAAGAAAGTAGTCTACGTTACGGCCACAAGGCCTTCGTCAGGAAAAGAAAGAAAGTGAAGGCTAGATAGGAGACATAAGAACTTAAAAGAATATAAAAATAAATATAAAAAAATAAATTAATTAATTAATAAAACCTAGGTACTTCCCTGAAGTCGAAGCAAGATGTAGTGGCAAACTCTGCATCCAGTCTGTCTCAAACTTTCTTTCAGTGTGTCCTTTCAATTCAGTGCTCTGCTTTTTATTGGCTCTGGCGAACGACAGAGGGGTACTGACGTCACAGTCTAAAACTAGACCTGAAATGTCCTTCCCGAAGCAGCGATTCCATAAGATCTGTGTGTTGCTTGAAACTTTCCCTTTCTCATCCTCGGCTTATATACTATCCATCCTGTTCCAACCTATCTTGTTTTATAACGCCGATTTATCTCTATCTTCCTATCCATGTCTTTCCACAAACTGTCACTTCTTAATTTTACTATTTAAAACAGATGTGGGTTTACATGCTTTTCCATTCAACTGTAGACAGCAGTAATCAGCATGTATCTCAGTAAATGATAAACTCCTACCGTTGTTCCTTATATACGTTTATTCAAAAACCACTCCTGGAAGTAAAGTTAAAATCCTTTTCACAATAATTCCATTCTCCTAACTTATATTCCTTCCACTCGATGGCTTGACATCGACAAACAATGTATATACTACACGTCAAAAGTCAAGGGCCACCCTATTATTTTCAATACACTTTTATATAAGCGCATAGAATGATTAAATGAAGGAAGTTTTTAGTAAAAATGGGTGCAATATCTTCCTCTGACAGTCTTCTATGCACGTTAAGCATAAAAACAACTCACCGACAACTATGGTGATCACGTGCAATTTGGTTTGCTGACCATAAATTCACATTTTTAATCTTTTTTTTTTTTCAAACTTCCGTACAACCAAACAGGTGAAGTAATCGTGTTGATTGACATTCCACGTGCAATGGCGACTTTTCGTGAACAGAGTTCACTCTTAATTGGTTTTACAATCAGCAGACTTAGAGTAGTTTCATCACTTGCAAAAACCATGCCACCGAGAAGAAGTCTTGACACCTTACAAAGAATGAGGACTATAGCGTGGGTTGAAAGTGGTCTGTCTGTCCGTGAGGTTGCTAGACGGCTTGCAGTGTCCCACTCTACTATCCAAAGATATTTGGAGAGATTTCAGGCCACAGGAAGTGTGGAGGATCGCCACCGGCCAGGTCGCCCTAGATGCACCAATACACATGATGACCGGTACCTCTTGTTGTCAGCCCTGCGCCATCAAACAGTAACTTGTTCCACTCTAAGATGTCAGCTGAGACAAACTGTAAACGATAATGTCAGTTAAAGCACCATTCGCAGACGTTTACATGAATTTGGACTGGCTGCTCGACGTCCTGCAGTCAGAATCTCTCTTACTCCTGCTCATCGGAGAGCCCGTGTTACTTGGTATCGCGAGCACATCCGATAGACAAGGCAACAATGGAGTCAAGTTCTCTTTACTGATGAATCTCGCTTCACTGTGTCAATCAATGACGGTAGAATTCGAGTTTGGAGACGACCAGGAGAGCGATTTACTGGTGACACAATTCGAGAGGTGAATCGTTAGGGTAAGGGTTCTGTCGTGGCCTGGGGAGGCTTCTATAGACACGGCAGAACCCCACTCTACATCATCCAAGGCAACTTGACCGGCCCAAGATACCAGAACGAAATCTTGAGACCAATTGTTCAGCTTGCTCTGCAGGCCATAGGTGGTAATGCCATCCTCCAAGATGATAACGCTCGACCCCATCGAGCTCGTGTGGTGAATGAGTTTATTCAGCAACATGGGATCATCAGGATGGCGTGGCCAGCTCATTCACCTGACCTTTCTCCGATTGAGCACCTCTGGGATGTCCTTGGTCGAAGATTGTCAACAAATCACCCCCTGCCAATGGATGTTGCACAGCTGACTGCATTTCTGCTTCAGGAATGGCAAGCTATTCCTCAGGATACTCTTCGAACCCTTGTGTACTCGATGCGTCTACGCTGTCTTGAATGCCTTGCTGCAAACGGTGGTCATACCCGATTTTGAAATGTCTATTTGTCCAATATCTATTGTGTGACTTTTGAAAAGGCGGGTGACACACTTCACAGCTTCATTGCGATTGAATGTGTGTTTCCATTTCTTTACGTGACATGTCAATTTAGTATTCAATAAATGCCGTTTTGACTGATACCAATTACGTTTATATCAGATTTGTTTTATGGTTTCAACCAAGGTTTTTCTAAGTGGCCTTGACTTTTGACGAGTAGTATATTTACATTCTCCATTTTGTATTCCAATGTTTATCATAGGCTCGGCTGGCCCGGTGCTGCGCAAGAAATGATTGGTCGATAAAACTGCGCAAACCCGCGTTTGCAATGTATTGGAACCACTTTTGCGACACCCCTCCCTTCCCCAGTCCCCCTATCCCCTCAAGTACTTCAGCTCGACCTTTTAAACTACTCATATATTCGTGGGAGGTCATGTTGATCACAGTTCTAGATGTCGTTAAAGTGTCAAGGTCTGACCTTGCCAACTGATCCCTAAGTGTGTTCGTGGGAAGTCTTTGATGCTGGTATTGTACTGCTCATACCTTTAAATTCAAGGGGGGAGGGGGGGGGAAGAAAAAAAAGGTGCAGTGAAATGTACTTGTAATTGTGTGTATGTAAGCGTGCAGGAGTATGTATAGATGTATATTTATATTTAATGAAATGTTAAATTTTTCTTTTCTCCATTATTAAATGTGAATAAAGCTTGTTGTAAGCGGTCACACACCGGGCCCACTTTCTCACTCTCAGATGCAAACTATTTGGAAAATAATGAATGAACAAGCTCGTTAATAACCAAAACTATCCACTAAGAAGTGTCTCTTTTCGGATCCCATTTATTTCCCCTGTTGCGCTATGCACTGGATGAACCAAGACTCGTTCTTTTGTCCCAAGGGACATCCTTTCAGATTACTTTTGACGGTCCAGCTGGAATTTATTTTAGCCAAGCTGGACCTGAGGTCTTGACATCATAAATCAGCGAAATCCGATTCCTGCCTTTAGTTGAAGTCAATTTAAGTGCCCTTTGCATTGATTATTTTGCAACAGGGACGACGAATAGTGTGCAAATCGCACCCCAAAGAAAACAGCCAGAAATCCAACAATCACCCAACGGCCAAGAGCCATAGCCAAAGATGCAGCAGTAAAAAACACCCCGTGGCCACAGCTACCACGAAAAGATGCAGCATTGCCGGAGCAAAACAAGAAAGCTCAAGAGTCGAACGGCCAACCGGCAGATGACGGCTTCGAAGTCGTCACCAGGTACAATAAGAGACAAAGGCGGCACTCTGCTCCCAGTAACCCTAGCACAGATGGAGAAACCACAAGACACGAAATCAAAACACCAACTACCACAAAGAAACCAACAAGTGCGACACCCGGTCAGAATCCAGCAACACCAGTAACCAAAAATACAGCACCACTGTCCACTTGGACACATAAGACAAAAGACAGTACGAGAAACACCAATCTATCAGCGGAACAGACAAACTCACCACAGATCCTTTCACCTGCTAAGCTTGTAATCGACTTCATAAACAACGCAGAGGAGGACGATGACCAAGAAAACACCTTAAACATGTAAATTATGATTCCACAACCGGGCGTGTTGGCCTCTTGAAAGGCGACTCAGGAGTGTGCTCAACTATTACATCCTTAAATTGAAGCCTGCACACGACTGATAACAAAGCAGCCCGTTATACATACCGACCACTCTCCTACCTGGGGCTTTCAGTAGTGCCCCATTCCACCCATTTATCTCCAGGTGCCTATGTTCTGACTGCCTTACATCTTCGGAACGCAGGCATCCATACCTACGGTTTTTTTTATTTGTGAGTGTGTGCGTGCGAACAATTTTTTTACTTTCTTATAATGAAACGTCACCCGTGTGTTGCCGGGGCCCGAAAGGGGAGCAAAGAATAGTAACACTGCACCCTACCACACATGTCGTAAAAAGCGACTAAGGAGGGTTGGGCATGGGGCTGTTTACCCCATCCCGTAAAAACTTCGCACAGTGGGCTGATCACCTGCTTGCCAACCAATCTGATTACGGAAACAACGATAGATTGTTTGGTCTGTTTCTGTTCCACAAAGACGCCACTAGGCGTGGTGGAAACAGCGATAGATTGATCAATTTGTTGTTGCCCTAAGACGCCACTAGGCGTACTGACCACATACTGCTTTGCCGGTTGGTGGCTAAGGATGGAAGAAGAAGAAGAAGATAATGAAACGTACATCAGACCATGTTTTTTTTTAAACCGATGAAGTAATTTCCTATATGTAAAATAGACCACATTTGTTATAAAATTTCACTTTTTTTCTCTTGATTTTCACATTTTTTTCTCTTGATTTTCACATTTTTAGTTTCATGTCTAGACAGTATGTCGTTTCGCAAACTGTATTGCTGCATAACCGTGAGTGTCTGTTTTCATGTATTCATATCAGTATAAATGCTAGAATGCAAGGGTACTAAGCTGTTTTTATGAATATACTTATATGTAAATATTGATTCTGATACCTTGAAAATGTACTTTTTGATTTATATGAACAAAGATTAGGGAGAAAAAAAAGATATATATGTTCTATGTACACAATTTAATTTTACATAAACAGAAATAAGGTTCAATCTTGGAAAATTTTTCCACCTTGTACTTATTGGTTTATGTACGTACACAACCAAATTTTACATGAATGTAAAGAAATGTCCAACTTTGATATTTACTTTTCTTACATTGTACCTACGGTTTATGAATGTATTTTATTGTATGTTGTAAAATGGACACGTCTTAGGAAACCTGACTATACTACCCCTTTACACTCCTAGTTTGTCCTTCCTTTGTGCTAGCTTTCTCGAGGCTATTCAGTTGTGTGTGCTAACCATCTCCTGTTGACACTTGTTCACAACCGTTCTACAACGCATACTGACCGCTATTTTTAAACCGGGGCCCTCTTAGATTTCCTTCTCTCCCCGGACAGACCTTTGTATCTTCGATCCACCCTTCTGCTCTGGAGGCCAAAAGTACTCCCAATGCATTTGATTAATTTTTGACTTATCTCAAATCATATAATTCAGGAAACTTTATCTTTAAAATTGCAATAAAACTATGTTTGTGTTGAATACACCGGTTGTACAAGGGGAAAAAAAAATTAAAATAATAATAATAATACTCAAAAAAAAAAAAAAAGGAAAATCTGTTGGCACACAGGGCATTTTGGTTTTTTTTTAAACATGATGAGGTTGGCATGATATGGACAATCCCATATTAGTTGCCTAGCACAGCATGCCGAGGGTGAAGTACACCATATTTCTTCCTTGTTTTTTCAGTGACCCCCAGATACTATGCTCTATTTAGGAATATACTTATATGTGTAGATTGTGACAAATTGAGAATGTTCATGGTTTGGAATGCTTATGTGAGTAAAGATCAGTTGGGAAAAATGTGAAAAATGTACAAAAAGACAACGAGCAACAGGCTTTTCCTACAAACATGTTATTTGCCTAGTATTTGTTTCCAACTAAAGAAATGAAGACATTTTTCAAAAACATCGATGATATGATACATATACAAAGGCGTTCCAACAATGTCTATCCAAGCTCTATTTTACCCACTTTTTCGGGAATACACATGCACCACAAGGTTATTCTTATTTGGTTCTTAGTTACCTTATAAAGGTATTCCTAAATTTTAATTTTGATTTGATTTGATTCGTGTATGTATGTGTACAAGAGATACGGCTGAAGGCCCGGGAGTCATTATATAAGTTTTTTTTCTTTCTTATATTCTTTGTTGTAAAATACAAAGTTATGTAATATGAAATGAAAAGCAAATAAAGTTCACTGAAAAAAAAAAATGTGCGCATCGCTTCTCGGCCTTTCGGCTAAGATCAAAGTGTATTAGCCAGGCAGGGATCACACACAATTCACACATTCTACTTAATAAATTCAATAGACCTCACTTTGAGCCCCAGTAGGGTTAATTTAAAAAAATAAATGTGCGTGCCGAAAAGTGTCATCGCCACCAAATAGCGCACTTCGACAATCTTTAATAAACATTTTCTTACTTAGTATTTTCTCTTCTACCCTGGGGGCCGAAGTGATTAAGAAGTATGGCAGCCTCTAATTATAAAGGGATATGGTTCGGTTCCTAGTCTAAGGAATATTTATGATGGAATTGTTTCAGAACCATTGGGTCCTAATAATGTCATACTCCCGATGATCCCCTAGGTAGTGTGATTGGATGCCTAGCCTTCTCGGAAAAGGACGAACAAATAGTAGGTTCCGAGTGCAAGTTGCACACGTTAAAAATTCCCTTGTAGTTGGAAATCGTAAAGAGTAGGCCTTACAACCTTGCTGTAGTGAAATTGACAGAGATACAACGGTAAAATACCTCCAAAGATAACATTTAAGGATAAAAACATAATGCGTAGGCTGCGAATAGTACATGATCGCCTAGACCGCGGGTCATCACCCTCCATAAAAATTGACTCGCTAGACAGGAGGGGAACGGCGGATAAAAAGGAAAAAATATGACTGGAAAGATTGCGTGAGACTAGAAAGGCTAAGGAGACGCAATTGGGGGGGAAACGGAGAAAAGTCACGTTTCCCAAGTTGACATAAAAAGAAAGCAACTCGACAGAAGGGACCATAGATATGTTACGCCACAGTCATTTATTGGACGCTTTTGCAATACCAAGCCCTTGATTTGAATTCAGCGGCTAAAACGCAGATGTTTGGAATATTACAAAATTTAAAAAGTACTTTTTTCTTAATATTAATGTTAGGAATATAAAAATTAGCTGGCCGGATGGCACATTCTGAGCAGTGAACAAATATGTTCTTAATTTTACAGACGGATAGATAATATTGAAGATAATGACAAAAGACAGTGTTGTTCACATCATTACCGACTGTATTGAATCTAAAAGTGTCGCTATTTGCACAAAAAAAACACGACCTCGAGACGCAGGTGTTCAAATCTACTTAGTATGGAAGAGACGGGATATTGTGGTGGCTGTGTCTAAAAATAACTTTTAACGACAAAATTTTGGAGGGGAGAGAAAGGTTGGTTCTAAAATCAAGTACATTTTTGTAGAAACACAAGTAGAGACGGACAGACTAACAGATAACCATCCATACTTGACTGAAGCATGACTGAAATGACTTTAGGGTAGGAAATTTGAATTTAAAATAAACCTAGGCAGTGATTGGCCACAGACAATCATATTATTAGCGCTCAGAGCGCATTTGGGGCCATTCTTCAATAGTTGTTCAGTGATAGACACAGATTTTAAAGTGTGGTGATTTCCATATGAAAGAAAGGGAAAGAAGTTTAGGGACGCCATACTATAGCCAGCAGCTCAGCTGAGTTTTGCTAGCAATTCTGTGTTATTTATTCATAATCTGGTAAGATTGAAATTATTTCCTTATATATTTTGAATATTGTTTCATGTTTGAGTGATTTGATACTGCCATATCGAAATCTAGCCTTACAAACAAGTAGGGATTTGCTCTAGACCCCCCGCCCTAGTCAGGGTCTAGGGACCAACAATATACATAAACTCCAGCAAGGGTTAGGCAAGATAGATCAAGTGTTGAGAATAATGCAACATATTACCTATCCTCTTTTAGGGCAGAAAACTAATAAATATTTTTTCAGAATCTATAGTCTGGGAGGATCTATCTGATGTAAAACCACCATGGTAAATGTGCTGTTTGGTCAGAGAGATCTGACCTGTCTGTATGATGTGGTTGTTGTGTCAGTGTTTTGTCCAGACGTGGGTAGAGAATAGATTTTGACACATGGCCCATACTTTGATTGCAGAGCTGTGAGTTTCTGTTGTCAACAAAGCAGTGTCTATTCAGTTGGTGACTTTACTCGAGTGTATCTGTGCAGTACTTGTGACAGAGACCACCATTATTGCCCGCCAGCACGGAGAGGTGGGACCACAAGATTTCAGCACCAGAGCTACAACTACAAGATGAGTGAGCCTCTGGTCTGCTGGACATTCACCAACGCTTTGTAGTTACTAATATCCCCATAAAAATTCCCACCATTTTCTGGACACTGTGTAGTCAATATAGACAGGTGTGATGAGGCCACCCCAACAGCACAAACATTAACTATCCTCCCAAGTAGATGACTACTAGAACATTTTAATAAAACTAACTAGTATAGTACATATATATGTACACTATTGCATTTATGATATAATATTTCATGCATTTCTTTCATAATCTCTAAATCCTTTTAAGTTCTGGTCAACCTAAAAAATTGATCCAGAACAAAATAAATGTAATATAATTCTATCAAAAAATTTTACACACGTGAGTTAGTTCAGTGTATTTTAACATTTATTAATATTATTAGTCTTGTTAAATATCTGTGGGTATATCTATAACCTATTACACCACACTACATATCATAACACTAGACACTTTACGTAGCCACATTCATTAAAAAAAAATTAAGTGTGAGGTCGTAGTGGTAGCAAGAAAGGCCTTCTGACTATTCTCAACTACATTTTATCTCAGGAGCCTTCACAGCTGGCCTCATACAATTACATTTAGTAATATCACCATCATACAATACCATCAACACCACTACACTTGCCCAAGCAGAATTTACAAAATTAAGAAAACCTTTCCGATAAAAAAATATTTATAGAATGTATGATTCCTAAATACACACATTTGGGATTCTCGCCTGTGCTTTGGTGTTCGTGCACTGTGCTGATATCCTCCTTGAGGTCTAAGGGAGGAGATGGGAGCACTTATTGGAGTTGTCCGTGTGCAGGGAAGATGGTCCTTAAAACCAAACGACACAAAACTTTTCCACCTTAGGGTGTAGAGGTTAGCCAGAGAGAGCGCCATGTTATCATGTAAACTGCTTCCAGTCCAGTCTTCGGTCCTTCAGGGATTGTCTAATGTTGTCCTCCCAGCAAACTATGTGTCGTCCTGGAGATCTTGATCCCTGGCTATTGTCTTCCCATATGTGTCGCGGCAGCCGTTCTTCTCCAACACTACAGACGTGAGCAAACCGCAGTAACTGGGACTGCTCCACTCGGCTTTGAACGACCAGTGCTATTGTAAATAAGCACAGACAAAAAATGTGACAAAGGAAGAGAAACAGCGGTTACAGAAAAACACATTCGTAATGAATTTTTTGTTTTTGGATGTACGACAACAATATTCTGTGACTTTCGAAATTTACTGGTTGTTCTCGAAACACCAAGAGATGTTTAACCCATCAGCTACTAAATTCATTGTATCTAAGATACAGTGTTGTTCTGACTGGATAAGTTGATTCTCGACTTACATGATTTAGAAAGTAGCCCATATTCATTACGGTGACAGGGCTGCATACAAGCAGATTATTTGTTTCTCTGGAATTGGAGGAATGGTCTACCTAGCTCTACAAACTCCACGCCACAAAGCCACAGTTAACTTAATAAATAGACGTAAAAATTAATCGCATAGACTAACGTACAGGAATGATGAGATTTTAAGTCCTGTAGACCAGGGGCTCTCCCCCCCCCCCCCAACCCTATGGTGTGCCTACCACATGGGGATACAAGAAACATCTTGCATGGTTACATATAATATTTAAAAAATAACTTTAGGATGTAGCTGTTACGTTTCGTTTTCTATCATGAATGTTAATATTATATTTCAGGATGGTTCCTTTGGCCACGATACCAGCTAGGGTAGTAAATCTTTCTGACACCGCAACCAGCCAACACCACTTAGAAGCATTTAAGTTACAACTGTCTAAGTGGGCGAAATACGGTTTATTTTGGACAGCACGTAGCTCCACAAATAGATAGGTCATGCCAACAGGTACTGGCAGATAATATGAAGTGGACGAAATACCGTCGATAGTCGGTTCATGTCAGGAACGCTGTCATGTAGCTCTCAAATATGATTTATTTAAATGAACACTCAACGCTGAGCAATTATACTTCTGGTCACTTCAGATAACTAGATGACTAGATATATCTCACCAAAGATCTTGGTGTATTATTAATCATAGAACTCCATTTTAAACACTTTAACACGCAGGACCTCAAATACATACGTCCACTCGCCATCACACACAATGCTCCCTGCCCCGTACTTCTGTCCCTCTAATCTTACGTGAGCCAGCCAAGCATAGCAGCTTAACGTCACACACCCGTCTTTTCCAGTGACCCGTATAAAATAAACAAACAAAGAGCCCCGCTGAGATAAACCTATATTAAGCACAATTGTTATGAATTTAACTTATAATATTACCCCCCCCCCCCCACCCCCCGAAAAATAGTGGAAACAAATTGTTCATTATTTCTGTGGTGTGAGTATACCAACACCAGAGTGAAATATGGTAACATCAAACTTCACTATAAATAAGAACTATTATAGCACCCAGGTTTCTGCCATAGGGTAGGCAATTAAACACTAAAAGTGTGGTTGCTGTTTAATACCAAAGCCAATGTCTCCTATTAGACAAAATCCTATTTAACCGCAATGAGAGGTCGCCATAACTAATAGTAAACATATTTTAAAAAATGATGGTAGCAATACATGCACTCACATACCTCACACCGTCACATAACGCCTATCAGTCAAGTCTAGCATCAGTAGTCACTTAATTAATTTATGATCAACATCAAAAATGCAAAGCAATAAATAATATACAAATATGCACCAACGTAAATAGATGAAATGAGGCAGACAATCATAATAGTAAGTTAAATGAATGCAACATCTTTCGCTAAACAATTAAAGTCATGTGTACATCTGTTGCGAGCTGGTGTTTAGTTTGCTTGATATGGTGTGGTTGATGATGATGAACAAATCGTGCTAGATGTAATGCGAATGTGTCTGGGTGGTCAATGGCTGGTTACAAGATGGTTCATAAGAAATGGACTTCAACGTCGGTGTAGTTGGGTCCAAAAAATACATCCATATTTATTCACGTGAGATAATACATTACAGTTCATGGCATTTGATTCATAATACGAGTACATTTGAATGCTCCTACAGTCCTCCTTAATACTTCACATATCTGGAATATTTACTAGCAGTGCCATCACGGACGGTTATCACTGAAGTATCGAACCTCAGACATGGGGTTAATATAATAAAGTAGTGATTTGCAATACTTCTCTGGAAAAACATATCCTTCCTCGAACTCAATCCTTCTGTTCGGAATCTTTATATAATATCATTGGCGACCTTCGTAAAATATCAATCAATAAATAGATCAGAATATACACTACGACACCCTAATATAACAAACCACGCACATGGTTAATGGTTGAAAGTGACGCTTTGCGTGCAAGCGTACCAAAAACGTAATTTAAAAACAAATAAATACAGCTCACTTCAAAATATTCACAATTTATCTTGGACACCACAGCGTGCAGCTATCACTAAAAATCGGTTATCACCAATTTGCAAAGAGCGTTGTGTTACAAAACATTCCATTGTGATTCACAAAATCCCGTGATGACTACCACTATTTTAATTAGCGGGTCGGAAGAAGGAATGAAACAGTGTAAATGTCTTCGGTTAATACTTGATATTGATCCTTGTGGAGAAAGAATAATTAAAAGCCAAAAAACGTTTAAATCAAAATTATTTTTTCTTGAAAATATGTTCTCCTATAAGAGATAAGCGTAAGATATTTGTAGGATGATAAAGTAGCTTAAATGACGTCAATATATGGCCTCAGGTCAATGTTTGCCAAAAATGCAGATGGACTAAAAAAGTACTAAGGTGACCAATAGGAACATACAACATACTGTACATATACATACATTTCTTTACGTGTCACCATTTAAATGTTAAGGGAGGTAACTTATGCGTTTGTTTCTTTAATTTTTAATTCAAGGGGAAGAATTAAACCATTACACAAATGCTAAAAAAATAAAAGATTCTCGTTCAGTTTTAATTGCATCTGGTTAAAAACAAAAATATATAAAAGAAAAAACATTGTTTTATGCCCAGTTTAAGAAAAACTGTTACATTATATTTGCAAATGTTGTTATTTGCTGTTATTAATAAACATTAAAACAATATTTTACTTGATGCACATAACGATGAAGTGAAAACATAGGTTTTCTGCTACTTTTAATGATGCTATTGTTAACTATTACTTTCTTATGGTGTAAATTTATCGATGAGCGCTAAAACGCATTATTTATCAATCCGTTGAGCATTTCTGTATCCCAAAATATCCCATAATAATGAGTCTACGGCCAGCGCTGTTGTTTAAACACACGGACAATAATTATACCGAGGAAGAGAAACAGCTGTTACAGATAAACACAACTCCAAAGAAGTTTCTGTTTGGATGTATAACGACGTTTTACGTGATGTTCATAAGTTAATGGTAAGTCTTCCACATACAAAGAGATGTTTACTCCGCTAACTACTAACTTCGTGATCTAGAATGTGGGCTACATTGTAAAACCCGGACACCCTTAGATTAGTTATTGTTTTCTACTTATATCTTAGTAAGATCCGTTGGAACTGGTGTGAATAGTCTACCTCGCTGTACAAACTCCATGCTTGAAAGTGATCGTTAGTTTAATAAACCGACTGGACAATTAATAGCATAGACACACGTAGTAAGAGTGAGGTTATATAAGACAGTACTTACATATACGAACATGCTTACCTGTATGATTTGAACCTGAGACTCTGACAACAGATTTAGAGAGAAGAAAACAACTTTTACAAATATAATATAACAGAAAGATCATCGGAGTAACAAACCTGAATAGTTATAACAAGTCAACAGGTTAAAGACACATGGATAGAACATAATAACAAAATGACTGAGGCAGACATGGTATAGCCGCATACGGATATCACATTAGTTAATAAAGATTGTCCCACAATGCCCAGTACCAGACACAATAAGACCTGATAGACAGAAAAGAAATACATTGGCAACATAAAAGAATTGACGCTTTTGTCGAGGAACTTAGCAAGCTAACAAGTAATAGATTTTTTTTTTTTTTTTTTTTTTTTTTCCTAAACCAGCGGCACTTGGGCTTTCAGCCCTTCGGCCCAATGACATGTCATTGCGAGGCTGGGGAACCTGAGGACTTTCCTACCAACCCGGTCAGGAGCTTCGCTCCTTCCCATCCACAGAGGGTTTATCATAGGAGCCGTTCAGGCTATTCAGTCAAATTTCCGGCCGTAAACATTTCTTCAAACGCCGACGCCCGGGTTTGAACCATGAACACCTGGTCGCCAGTACAACGCCGAAGCCATTACACCAGCGCGGCTCCCAACACAAGTAATAGATAAAACTGGCGTGTACTAGTAGTGAATCAATGGTCGCGTGTTTTGAGACAAGCTAAAACAAGTCACCTGTAAAATCAGTAACATTAGTCTCATGTCACATTTACATAAATGAATTCAAATAATTCAATCCATAAAAGTAATAGTAACCAATTAAAATAAGGAAACTGGTTATCTGTTTTTGCTTCTCGTTACAACCATGTTTATTATTCCAGTACTTAAATCATCTTATTTATTCTGCCTTTTGTCTGTCGTAAATAAAAATGGTTCACATCAGTTCGTCACTATCATTGGTTCAGTCAATGTTGAGATTTACAAAAAGGTTTAGTTATGTAAAGTGTTATTGTGATTTATTTCTCGTTTGTAAACAAACATATTCGTGGTATAGAAGGTCTTCGATATACGTCGCGCCGATATACGTCGTTTCGCATATACGTCGTTGATTAATTTAGGGAAGGTAAACTCGATATACATTGTATATTTTCGCACTTATGCCGTTTGAACAGGAACGTACATGTGTATTTCCCTCCAATCTTCTCTTTCATCTTCTGTACTGAAAAGCATAATTACATATAGCATATAACGTGTAAAACTATATAGTGTATGTACAAAAAAAGTATAGTAATAAGTATGTATTAACTACTTAATTCAAAAACTCCATTTAACAAAACTGTACAGCCATTACTGTATACTGTAAATAATAATTTTAGAGAATATATAATGAAATAAAAATGTAAATAATAAATAAGTAGTATAATTTTTTTTTAAATCAACAAAGTAAATGACGTTAGATTATTTCTGACAGAAAAAAGTCAGAGAACCTCAACAGCTAGTCACAGAATCAGCAGAAACTTCAGCTACAGTTATAGCAACTTCAAGTGCTGAGTAGCAGCAATTATAACAGGAAGAATAATGTAAAAATTAAATTATTTGTATGTTTTATTGATAATTTATTAGTGTATTTTTAAATTCTTATTCAGCAATTACAATAGATTATACTGTATTATAGTTTGGTGTACAATAAAATGTTCATATGCCTATAGACTTCCATATAAAGTCAAATATTTAAGTTGGTCTGGAACGTTTCTACCACATAATATGAGTTCAGCGTTTCTCAAACTTTTTTTGTTGTCTCAGGACCACTTTACACTCTTAAACAATATTGAGTACCCTAAGAGGTTTTAACTGTGTCTTATGTATATCGATATTTACCGTATTAGAAAACGTGCATATTTATAGCCTAAACTTACTACCTTCGAAACGTATTATAAAAAAAAATACACAAGTACACATTCCATTAGCCGTCAGAATGATGACGTCATTACACGCCATGTGGCGTCTGGAAAACTCCACTGTACACTCGTGAGAGAATGAGAGTGAAAAATGCAAATAACGTCTTAGATTATTCTGACGATTGTTTTGAGTGCGCGGACCACATGAAAGGGTCTCGGCGACCGCTTTTTGAGATCCGCTGCATTAATTTAATGGAAAGCTGATGATCGATATACGCCGTTTCGATGTACGTCGAGCTTTTTTTGAGGAACATAACTATAACGTACATCGAGGATCCCCTATTTACATAACAGACTCACATAATATATTCTCACACACGATAATCATGGCTTTATGTAGCAGACTCACAGAATATATTCTCACATAAGATAATCGTGACATTATATAGCAGACTCAGAGAATATATTCTCACACAAGATAATCGTGACATTATATAGCAGACTAATAGAGTATATTCTCACACCCGATAATCGTGACATTTTGTAAAAGACTAACATAATATATTGTCACACAAGATAATCGTGACATTATATAGCAGACTAACAGAATATATTCTCACACAAGATAATCGTGAAATTATATAGCAGACTAACAGAATATATTGTCACACAATATAATCGTGACATTATATAACAGACTCACATAATATATTATCACACACGATAATCATCTCTTTATTTAGCAGACTAACAGAATATATTCTCACACAAGATAATCGTGACATTATATAGCAGACTAACAGAATATATTGTCACACACGATAATCGTGACATTTTATAACAGACTAAGAGAATATATTATCACACAAGATAATCGAGACATTATATAACACTCGCATAAGATATTCTCACACAAGATAATCGTGACATTATATAGCAGACTCACAGAATATATTCTCACACAAGAAAATCGTGACATTATATAAAAGACTCGCATAATATATTCTCACACAAGATAATCGTAACATTATTCAGCAGACTCATAGAATATATTCTCACACAAGATAATCGTGACATTATATAACAGACTCACAGAATATATTCTCACACAAGATAATCGTGACATTATATAGCAGACTAACAGAATATATTCTCACACCCGATAATCGTGACATTTTATAACAGACTAACAGAAAATATTGTCACACAATATAATCGTGACATTATATAACAGACTCACATAATATATTCTCACACACAATAATCATGTTTTTATATAGGAGACTCACAAAATAAATTCTCACACAAGATAATCGGGACATTATATAGCAGACTAACAGAATATATTTTCACACACGATAATCGTGACATTTTATAACAGACTAACAGAATATATTGTCACACAAGATAATCGTGACATTATGTAGCAGACTCACAGAATATATTCTCACACAAGATAATCGTGACATTATATAGCAGACTAACAGAATATATTGTTACACACGATAATCATGGCTTTATATAGCAGACTCACAGAATATATTGTCACACACGATAATCGTGACATTTTATAGCAGACTGACAGAATATATTCTCACACATGATAATCGTGACATTATATAGCAGACTAACAGAATATATTGTTACACACGATAATCGTGACATTATATATCGGACTAACAGAATATATTCTCAAACAAGATAATAGTGACATTATATAGCATACTAACAGAATATATTCTCACACAAGATAATCGTGACATTATACAGCAGACTAACAGAATATATTCTCACACAAGATAATCATGACATTATATAGCAGACTTACAGAATATATTCTCACACAAGATAATCGTGACTTTATATAGCAGACTAACAGAATATATTCTCACACAAGATAATCGTGACATTATATAGCAGATTCACAAAATATTTTGTCACACAAGATATTTGTGACATTATATAACAGACTAACATAATATATTCTCACACAAGATAATCGTGACTGTGAAACTGACTCACAGAATATATTCTCACACAAGATAATCGTGACATTATATAGCAGATTCATAAAATATTTTGTCACACAAGATAATCGTGACATTATATAGCAGACTCACAGAATATATTCTCACACAAGATAATCGTGACATTATATAACGGACTCACAGAATATATTCTCACACAAGATAATCTTGACATTATATAGCAGACCCACAGAATATATTCTCACACAAGATAATCGTGACATTATATAGCAGACTAACAGAATATATTCTCACACCCGATAATCGTGACATTTTATAACAGACTGAGATAATATATTCGCACACACGATAATCGTGTCTTTATATAACAGACTCACAGAATAAATTCTCACACAAGATAATCGTGACATTATATAGCAGACTAACAGAATATATTTTCACACACGATAATCGTGACATTTTATAACAGACTAACTGAATATATTGTCACACAAGATAATCGTGACATTATATAGCAGACTCACAGAATATATTCTCACACAAGATAATCGTGACATTATATAGCAGACTAACAGAATATATTGTTACACTTGATAATCATGGCTTTATATAGCAGACTCACAGAATATATTGTCACACACGATAATCGTGACATTTTATAGCAGACTCACAGAATATATTCTCACACATGATAATCGTGACATTATATAGCAGACTAACAGAATATATTGTTACACACGATAATCGTGACATTATATATCAGACTAACAGAATATATTCTCAAACAAGAATATAGTGACATTATATAGCAGACTAACAGAATATATTCTCACACAAGATAATCGTGAGATTATATAGCAGACTAACAGAATATATTCTCACACAAGATAATCGTGACATTATATAGCAGACTTACAGAATATATTCTCACACAAGATAATCGTGACATTATATAACAGATTCACAAAATATTTTGTCACACAAGATAATCGTGGCATTATATAACAGACTAACATAATATATTCTCACACAAGATAATCGTGACCTTGAAACTGACTCACAGAATATATTATAACACAAGATAATCGTGGCTAGAGATAACAGAATTACAGATACTATTCACACACAAGATATTCGTGGCTTTACATATCAGATTCACAAATACTATTCACACAAGACATTAGTGATCACACACGATAAAACAACTTGGATACAGACCATCCAGCACACACACAAAATGAAGCATACTAAAAGCTCAACAGAAGAGAATAAGTGACTATCTGCAGACTTCGCACGGGCCACCATAGATTGGGACATCATCTATTCAACAAGCTAACTACCGATAAGTGTAACTGTGGAACTGATAAAATGACTGCTGAACATCTGCTTCACAGATGCCCCAACTGTCACAGAATGACCTCAACACTTTTCATTTATTGTGCCATCCCGTAATTCATTTTGTGCTCTTCACGTTCTATTTTTTCTACGTCGGTATTTTCGAGTCACTTGTTTACACTTCTTCCTGTATTAATTCGCCATGTCTGTTTACCTGATCACCCTCGCTGAGAGTCGATACAGGTAACCTGATTGGCCGCTAGTCATTTTCGTGTAGTGACACAAGGTGTTTGTGTTTGCACAAGGAGCGCCGTTTATATGACTGTGATGATGTCACCATGATACAACGTTAAAATATCTCCAAAATTAACGATGAAATGTAGGGTTAAAAATAATGCGTAAGATACTAGGAGACATGCTCGCCCATGCCAGCCCTTCCCACCGCCATTTAAAACTAACGAGTTAGAAGTGCAGACGAAACGTTTACCCTTTGTAGACGGGAGAGAACGGAGGACACAAAAAAGGAAAAATATGACTGAACACGTGTTTGAAGTTCGAACGGCAAAAAGACGCAAGTGGGTGTGAAAGGAAACAAATTCACGTCCCCTAGCTGACATAAAGTAAGGAAATGGACAAGAAACGGACATTAGCTCTTGATCGAGACAGTCATTTCTTGGGCGTGTTTCGATACTTGGTCTTTATTTGAATGCCGCGGCAAAACACATGAGGAAGGTTCTCGAACAAATTTCAAAAATTAAACTTGAAAAAAAATATGTTTTTTCTTAATACTAGAGTTATGAAAATAAAACCTAGCTAGTTTGATAGCCCATCTTGAGCAGAGAAATAATATGCTTTCATTTATACAGACGGATAGATAATAAAGAAGATATTGACAAAAGACTGTATTGTTCACATCATACAAGCGAATGCACTGTTAACCCAATATCACTAAAAGTGACCAAAATCTTGGCCTTGAGTCTGCAAACGTAAAAATCGAGCTGTAATTAAAGAGAGGGAATGTGGTGGAGCATTGTAGCTAAAAATAACTTAGGCAGCAGATTCGTGTAGGAAATGCATGTAAAACCAAGTGTGTTTTTATTAAAAAAAAAACAAGTAGAGACCGACGGACTAACAGACCGTAATACATACTTGACTGAGATTTACTGAAGTGCCTTTTTGTTGAAGATTTGAAAGCAAGGGGGGGGGGGGGGAAGTCGGCGATTGGTCAACGCATTTTATAGTAGAGGGATAGAGAGGTGAAAGATTGCCTTTCGACATAAGTCTGTTCAGAGACGCAGTTTGAATCCATGATGGTGTTGATTCCATACGAATATAACTATATAGTGGGACGCCATCATACGGCCAGCAGCTCAGCTGAGTTTTGCTAGTAAATTTAACTGTGTTCTCAATTCTGAATTCTGAACTGTCAGTTTCTATTTGGCACCAAAGCGGTGTCAAATGCTGTAGTAATATATACCAGTGTGGACCAGTGCAGTCTATCATTGTGTCAGAGCAGCCGTATATTGCCCCCAGCACGGAGAGGTGGGGCCACAAGACTTTTGTACAGGATCGACGCAGGCGAGATAAGTTATATCTGGCCTGCTGGACTTTCACCAACGACATTTTCAACTAAATTATCCCTAATTTACCAGTAAATAAAGCCATGACATTGGGGAAATTAAACTATATATATTTATTCCTAAAGTCAACGGACAATGTTTGGCAGTCATAGACTGGGAGTGATTACACCATCCCAACAGCATATCTAGTTATAAGTTCTCCTGTGACTATCTTAATATAATTACTATTAACCAGTCATTTGAAATAATTAATTACACATTTTCCATTTTATTATGTCATATGATTTTGCATTCCATTTATGACTCCATAATATTTCTTATGTTCTGACCAACTAAACATTTGGTTCAGAACAAAATAAATTTATCAAAAGATTTAACTGTAAAAAACTAAAATAGCCTGAGTTAGTTCAGTGTGTTATAAATTTTATTAATATTATTAGACTTCTTAAATCTCTGTGTGTGTGTGTGTGTGTGTGTGTAAATTACCACTACACATTACATATCAGTACCCTAGATTTTTAACGTAGCCACATTCATTAGTAAAAAAGATATGTGTGAGGTCGTAAGTGGTAGCAAGAAGGGCCTTCTGTAATTCACATCTACATTTATCTCAGGAGCCTTCACAGCTGACCTCATACATCACACTAGGTGACATCAACCATACAATACCATCAAAATCCACTACATATATTGGGGTCTTGAATTAAATCAGGGGAACAAATTGTAAAAATTAAAAGTGCCTCTTAAAATTGAAAGTGAAAATAAAAGTTGGTGAATCTTCACAGCCAGTGGTAATTAATTAGTTAACTGGCTAATTAGAATTACCTTAGTCTATAGTAATTGGAATTACTTTAGTTATTTATTGGTTGGATTTTTACCCTGATCATTGTTATTTTGTGTGATGGCTGAGCTAGCAAAGTTCAGATCAGCTGCTGTGCTAACGGCGAAGGATATGGGAATGGATGGTCAGGTTTTAATTCAGTATGTAACTGCTGAATGTGACAAGTATATTGAACGGGAAGAAAGAAGATTAGAAAAAGAGGCCGAAAGAAAATTAGAATCTGAAAGGTTGACTGAAGAGAAGAGGTTACAAATTGAAGCTGATAGAGAACTTAAGAGGCTGCAGATAGAGGCTGAAGCTAAGAGGCTGCAGATTGAGGCTGACAAAGAGGCTAAAGCATTAGAGGCAGAAGAAAAACGACAGCAAAGGGAGGCAGAAGATAGAAGGTTGCAAAAAGAGCACGAATTACGACTAAGGGAGCTGGAGTTACAAGGCCAGGCTCCTGAAAATGGTGCCAGCCCTTTTGCCTCAGATGCTGCAGCTAGTCAGGGTGCCTCAAACTCAGCTATGGGGTTTCATTTAGACCATTTTGTTGAAAAAGACGATGAAATCGAGGGGTACCTCAGTCGTTTCGAATTATTAGCTACTACATATGGGTTAGAGAGAGAGAGAGGTGGAGTTTAAAGTTGTCACAGGGACTGAGAAGTACTTCTTATGAAGTCTTCGCAAAAATGAACAGAGAAGTCCAAGACAATTATGACATGTTAAAGCAGGCTTTGTTATTGAGGTACGAAAAAAATGGTGAATTTTATCGTAAGAAATTTAGAAATGCCAAACTGTTGTCTGGGGAGACATACCACCAATTCTCTGCCAGACTGGAAACCTATTTGGAGAAATGGACTGCTCTGGGGAAGACCCAAGATCTTAAAGAGAAGATCATGATAGAGCAATTGAGAGAGTCCATGGCTCCAGACATGAGAAAATTTCTCATGGAACAAGGTGCAGAGAAGTTGGGGGAGATTTTTAATGTCGCTGAGAGGTATCAGGCAGCCCAGGCAGAGGTAAGTGGCAATAAAAAGAAGCACATAGAAACTTTTAAAGCTCCACAGCCATTTAATAAATTTGAAAATAGAGAACAGGGTAATAAAGGCAGGACAAACTTTGAACGGCCAAGAAATGACTATCGAGACAGAAACTCACAGTTCAATGACCAAAAATACAATGAAAGAAAACCGTTTAACCAAGGAAAAAGATGGTGCAAATGGTGCAAGAAAGATAACCATAACACCGAATTTTGTAGAAGGAAACCTTCAAACATTGCTGCAATGAAGTCGGGGACTCAAAGATTAAAGGTTAATCCTAATGGACAGCAGGAACCTTATCACCCCCCAGTTTGTGAGGATGTTATTTGTAATGGGGTCACCATAAGGTGCCTTTATGATACAGGTTTGGATTATGATTCAGTTGTGAAGTCTAGCCTAGTGGACCCAAGTCAGTATACCACAGAAACGGTGGAAATACAAGGGATGACTAAGGACATACCACTCATGACACTTCCCATCGCAAGGATAACGGTGAAAACTCGCTATGTGGAAGGAGAAATCAGAGCAGCAGTGATAGATGAACCAATCTACCCTCTGATATTGGGGTGTAGATACGTCTTCTTGGGGAATCCCGAGAGACCGGTGATCATGGCGACAGTGCAGACCAGGTCACAGTCAAAGGAGGTAGAAGGTGAACCTATAAATGCTCATCCAGAGGAGATGAGGAAGGCGCAGGCTGAGGATAGGACACTCAAGCCATGTTTTAAAAAATTGCCCAAATGCCACACACCTCCAAGCAAGGGGGAATATTTTATGAAGAACAAACTATTATACAGGAAGGCCGGAACTGGAACAAATAGTCACAACCAGCTGGTTCTTCCCACTTCATATAGGGATAAAGTGATGGAACTCGGGCATGCGATTCCCTTCAGTGGTCACATGGGGATCAGCGCCACAGGACAGCGTATAGCTTGTCATTACGTCTGGCCAGGGATAACGGAGGATATAAAAAGATATGTCAAATCCTGTTCAGAATGTCAAAGGGTAGCTCCAAAGCACTAAACTGCTCCTGCAACTCTAGGGGAAATGCCCATAGTGGGAACACCTTTTGAGAGGGTTGCAGTGGATATTGTGGGACCTCTCACTCGGACCAAGAGGAGGAACAGTTACATCCTTACTCTGGTGGACACTTGTTCTATGTGGGGAGAGGCGGTAGCCCTGCCATCAATTGATTCAAAACATGTAGCAGAGGCACTACTTACAATATTCACAAGATTAGGATTCCCGCATCAAATCTTGACTGATAATAGCTCTCAGTTCAAGGGGAAACTAACGGAAGAAGTTTTTAAGCTATTTCAAGTCAGACACTTTCATTGTAGTCCGTACCATCCGCAAGGGAACGGCCAGGTAGAGAGGTTTAATGGGACTCTCATTTCTATCCTGAGGAAGCTGGCACACGAAAAACCGGATCTGTGGGATCAATTCCTGCCCGCCGCATTGTTTGCATATCGGGAGGTACCACATAGTACAACCGGGATGGCTCCCGCAACTCTGCTATTTGGGAGGCCAATAAAAGGTCCATTAGAAGCACTATTAAGGACCTGGACAGATGAGAAGGCAGAAGAGACTGTTACCTCATCTTATCAATACGTGATCGAACTGACCACTCGTCTGAAAGCTGGATGGAAACTGGCAAATGATAATTTGAGACAAGCCAGGAAGAAACATGCAGCATATTTTAATAGGAATGCAAAGGACAGAGAACTAGCTGTGGGAGAGAAGGTGCTTCTTCTACTTCCCGGCAGCCAGAATAAATTACAAATTGGATGGCAAGGTCCATATACGGTTCTAGAGAAGGTGTCTAGAACAAAATATAAAATTGACAAAAAGGGGAAGGAGAAAGTGTATCATGTAAACCTTTTAAAGAAGTATCTGGACAGACCACTCCAGGAAAGCACCCCGTTATTGACCTTGGCTATCGCAACTCAAATGCAAAAGGAACCACTCACCTCGCATGAATACCCATTACATCCTTGTGAAACAGCCGCACAGGTAAAAGTCAGTAAGCACCTGACTAAAAATCAGAGGGAGAGAGTTCAACAGGTTCTGGAGGAACATACAGATGTATTAACAGATAAACCAGGACATACAAATTTGCTACAGTATGACATGAAACTGGTAGACTCAAACCCAATCTGTATGAGAGCCTATTCTATTCCGTTCGCGAAGGAGAAGGCATTGAAGGAAGAAATAGAGTATTTGTTGAAGGAGGGGATTATTTCACACAGTGAATCATCTTTTAGCTCCAGTGTCGTTTTGTTGAGAAAACCGTCTGGGGAACACAGACTGTGCATAGATTACAGGAAACTGAATGTTGTCACAGAAGGACAAGTGGATCCATTACCAGACACAAAACAGTTATTTGCCAGATTAAACAAGGCAAAATACTTTTCAAAGGTGGATCTTAGTAAAGGCTATTACCAGATTCCAGTGAAGCCTGAAGTGAGACCTTATTTAGCGCTTAGCACATCGGAAGGACACTATGAATTCAACATGCTACCATTCGGATTGAAAAATGCTCCGAGTGTATTTTCAAGGATGATGCGCAAATTGTTGGATCCCCTGAATAACCCATGTATCACGAATTTCATGGACGATATTCTCGTCGCCACAGAGACATTTGAAGAACACATTGACGCTCTAAAAATGTTATTTGATAGGCTTAGGGAGGCGAACTTAACTGCTAGGCCAACAAAATGTTGTATTGGATGCAAAGAGTTGGAATTCTTGGGACACACTGTATATCAGGGTAACGAGACCCCTGATCACAAGAACTTGGATAAACTGCAGAGAGCACCTAGACCACAAACAAAAAAGGACGTGCGATCATTCGTGTCGTTATGCGGATCTTATCAAAAGTATATCATAAATTTTAACTCTATTTGTGCTCCTCTGACTGATCTGACTCGCAAGGGACTTCCAAATAAAATTATTTGGACTGCGCAATGTGAATTAGCTTTCCAAGAATTAAAGGAAAAACTCACTAGCAAGCCCATTCTCAAATTGCCTGATTTGACACAGGACTTTGTGGTGAGAACAGATGCAAGTAATGTAGGCCTCGGGGCGGCCTTGTTGCAGAGGTCATCTTCACCCGATGGGGAACTGAACCCAGTCGCTTATGCAAGCCGCAAATTGAATAAAGCGGAACAAGGATATTCTACAAGCGAAAAGGAATGTTTAGCGTTAATCTGGGCAATAAAGAAGTTCCAAATCTATCTGTATGGTAGGACTTTTGTGGTCCAGACGGATCATCAGCCCCTCGTATTCTTATCTCAGGCTAAGCATTAAAACGCAAGATTGTTGAGGTGGTCTTTATTGTTGCAACCTTATCAGTTTATTATCCAATATATCCCAGGGTCATTGAATGTCGGTGCAGTTTTCCTCAGTCGGCACCCCTGTGATCAAGATTAGAGTAGTGGTAGGCGTGAGGAGAGATTTTATCTATGTGTATCACTGGTTTTGGAACTTGCCGTAGTGCATGTTCTCAGGTGGGGACATGTGTGATGATGTCACCATGACACAACGTTAAAATATCTCCAAAATTAACGATGAAATGTAGGGTTAAAAATAATGCGTAAGATACTAGGAGACATGCTCGCCCATGCCAGCCCTTCCCACCGCCATTTAAAACTAACGAGTTAGAAGTGCAGACGAAACGTTTACCCTTTGTAGACGGGAGAGAACGGAGGACACAAAAAAGGAAAAATATGACTGAACACGTGTTTGAAGTTCGAACGGCAAAAAGACGCAAGTGGGGGTGAAAGGAAACAAATTCACGTCCCCTAGCTGACATAAAGTAAGGAAATGGACAAGAAACGGACATTAGCTCTTGATCGAGACAGTCATTTCTTGGGCGTGTTTCGATACTTGGTCTTTATTTGAATGCCGCGGCAAAACACATGAGGAAGGTTCTCGAACAAATTTCAAAAATTAAACTTGAAAAAAAATATGTTTTTTCTTAATACTAGAGTTATGAAAATAAAACCTAGCTAGTTTGATAGCCCATCTTGAGCAGAGAAATAATATGCTTTCATTTATACAGACGGATAGATAATAAAGAAGATATTGACAAAAGACTGTATTGTTCATATCATACAAGCGAATGCACTGTTAACTCAATGTCACTAAAAGTTACCAAAATCATGGCCTTGAGTCTGCAAACGTAAAAATCGAGCTGTAATTAAAGAGAGGGAATGTGGTGGAGCATTGTAGCTAAAAATAACTTAGGCAGCAGATTCGTGTAGGAAATGCATGTAAAACCAAGTGTGATTTTATAAAAAAAACAAGTAGAGACAGACGGACTAACAGACCGTAATACATACTTGACTGAGATTTGACTGAAGTGACTTTTAGTTGAAGATTTGAAAGCAAGGGGGGGAAGTCGGCGATTGGTCTACGCATTTTATAGTAGAGGGATAGAGAGGTGAAAGTTTGCCATTCGACATAAGTCTGTTCAGAGACGCAGTTTGAATCCATGATGGTGTTGATTCCATACGAATATAACTATATAGTGGGACGCCATCATACGGCCAGCAGCTCAGCTGAGTTTTGCTAGTAAATTTAACTGTGTTCTCAATTCTGAATTCTGAACTGTGAGTTTCTATTTGGCACCAAAGCGGTGTCAAATGCTGTAGTAATATATACCAGTGTGGACCAGTGCAGTCTATCATTGTGTCAGAGCAGCCGTATATTGCCCCCAGCACGGAGAGGTGGGGCCACAAGACTTTTGTACAGGATCGACGCAGGCGAGATAAGTTATATCTGGCCTGCTGGACTTTCACCAACGACATTTTCAACTAAATTATCCCTAATTTACCAGTAAATAAAGCCATGACATTGGGGAAATTAAACTATATATATTTATTCCTAAAGTCAACGGACAATGTTTGGCAGTCATAGACTGGGAGTGATTACACTATCCCAACAGCATATCTAGTTATAAGTTCTCCTGTGACTATCTTAATATAATTACTATTAACCAGTCATTTGAAATAATTAATTACACATTTTCCATTTTATTATGTCATATGATTTTGCATTCCATTTATGACTCCATAATATTTCTTATGTTCTGACCAACTAAACATTTGGTTCAGAACAAAATAAATTTATCAAAAGATTTAACTTTAAAAAACTAAAATAGCCTGAGTTAGTTCAGTGTGTTATAAATTTTATTAATATTATTAGACTTCTTAAATCTCTGTGTGTGTGTGTGTGTGTGTGTGTGTGTGTGTGTAAATTACCACTACACATTACATATCAGTACCCTAGATTTTTAACGTAGCCACATTCATTAGGAAAAAAGATATGTGTGAGGTCGTAAGTGGTAGCAAGAAGGGCCTTCTGTAATTCACATCTACATTTATCTCAGGAGCCTTCACAGCTGACCTCATACATCACACTAGGTGACATCAACCATACAATACCATCAAAATCCACTACAATGACACACACCAGAAGACGGCCGAAATGTTATAATCGCTTCATGACAGAATAGTTACGAAGACATTATTTGTGATAATGTAGGAAGTCATGATAATCGACAGAAATAACATTTTCTTTTATAGAAAGTGACTTTTCAAAAAATTACTCACAATTTTCATATTAATAAATTGTATAGATAAACGACATCAAAACATGTATGATTGAACACAATTGGCTGATTTTTTCTAGATGTTATAAACAATACCTCTGACTGGAGCCTGGCCAGATAGTAACAACCACAAGCGTGGTACGAAAGTTGCAATTTAAACTGACACTTTCGTCGGTTTAGAGCACTGTGAAACTCGCTTCATCAAGAAGACAACCATCTAGCCAGAGAAAGTAACAGGAATAAAATTCCATTTATCGGACTGTACCTTGTTTGAGCATGTTGTGGACTTATATCTTACTTATATATCATTTAATCTGACACTTTCTTCGGTTTAGAGCACTGTGAAATTCACCTCATCAAGAAAACAACCAGCTAGTCATAGAAAGGAATAGGATTTTAATTCCATTAATCGGACTGGATCTTATTTTAGCATCTTGTGGACTTATTACCCATAAAAAATCTACCTACATTAACACGGAAAGCCAGAATCCTAGAATCTGAACACAAAGTCAGAGTGTTAGCTTGGTGTAAAGTAATACGCCAGACCTCGTGTAAGAGGCATTTTAAACAAGTTGCCTTTACTATTTATCTGAGCCAGGAGTCAGTATTCCCAAGAGATTTTGGGGTAAGCTGTACATTTCATAATTCTATATTTTTCATTTATTAACATGTAAAAATTGCTATTGGATGTTCAAGTCATACGAGGCTGGCAACCTCAGCATAAAGAACAAAGATTTCATGAATAACCACTGCAAAGGCTTGTGACTGCTTTATGCTGGTTTCTCAAAGAGATCCAAAGCAGAGGTAGTCCCAATATCCATATGGAGCAGGAAGTGGATGATGATAGAACTGATGTACATACTTATTTTATTTTTCACTTTGTCAACCAGTGCACCTGTAAAGATAATCAATTTAAATGTAATGGATTTTTTCCGCTCATTGGGATTAATATTAATACTCAGAGAGGGTAAAGTTTTGAGGTAGATGGGATGTGAGAATTAAAAAAAGGGGATTCACATGATCTGTATGTGCAGCTAAGTACAAACTTAAAAGCTGCCAAGTGAAATTTCAGTCAATTCCCTTAATATCTGTGAGTGTTATTATGTGACCAAGATATGAGAAACGCTTTATTTCTGTTTCACATCTGCCATCTCTTGTTATTATGTGACCAAGATATGAGAAACTCTTGAATTGATCCAAGATTTTCCCATCTATTCTTGTTTGTAATATTGGCTTATCGTCTGCTTTGTTAATTATCATTCTCTTTTAAATATGAGTTTGCCTCGTTTTAGCGAGGAGCGCCCCGTTAAACTTAGACGCAAGGTCTGACTGTTAAATTAGGATGCTTATTCAAATATTAAAGCCTTGTGGTCTAGTATTTACTTACATCGGTTAATGACCATTTTCGTCAATGTTAATGTTCAACCCATAATCATAACTTACGAAGTTTACTTGCATTATTAGTACTTGTAAATTGTTTTTACTTTCAGCTAACAAAACTGTATCGTCTGCATATTTAAGTGTGTTTATTGATCCCTCCCGATGGTTAGTCCTGGCATTTCTTGTATCTGTCTGAAGCAGCTTTTCTGTGTATAAATTCAATATCCAGGGTGACAGTACGCAATCTTGTCTGACGCCTCTCTTTATATCTATGTATGGTGAGTAATTCATTCCAGATCGTACTGTAGTAGTTTGTTCCCAATAAAGGTTACTGAGTATTCTAATGTCTTTTCCATGAACAACTTCAAGGCATTCAATTATATTCTCATGATGGACGCTGTCAAAAGCATAATTATAGTCAATGAAAAATGTGTAATTGTTTTGTTGGGCATCTACGTTTTTTTCTTCTTCTCATCTTCTTATACAAAATATTGCATCTCCTGTTCCACTATTCCGTCACACACCAAACTGTTCTACCTCAACTTTATTGTCTGCCTGACGTTTTGTTTTATTTCTTAAATGATCGTGAGCAATATTTTTATTGTTTGACTTATTAGGTTGATTTTGTTTTAAGGAGCTACGTTAAGATTTCGCACGTAACCAGTGTTTGTGATTGTCTTCGGTTGTTTCTTCACTCTCTGTTGCGTAGTTCATCATCAAGCTTTTGTAGTTCTTCAGTTCGACACGGTTTGTAATTCTGTCTTATCTCTCTGATAACACTGGTATACACACATTTTGGTGCTTTAAATTTTATAGCTGGTCTTAGGTAATTTTGGGTTGCTGATTCCAAAAATGTAATCAAATTTTTTCTATCAGCTCTAGTTTTTGAGATAACTAAGAATTACCATATTAGTAGGGCAATTGTTATGTACAATCCTAGAGTTAGGTGCTATCAGTGGCATTTTGACTTTAGTCTGCTGTCGTGAGAAATTCTAATCCACATATATAAATTAAAACGTAAATGTAAAGCCTAACAAATAAATTTAATAAAAGGAAAGAAGAATGGTAAAGAACAGTGCTGTCACAATGACTGTACTCGAAATCCCCCTTGTTTTCTCCTGCGTCTGCAAATTGTAACGTTTCGCGTTGATAGTAAAGGCCTTCGGCAACATACACGCGTTTCCCCAACACAATAAAATGTGTACTCCAATTCTAAGAAAAACCTTGAGATACGCAAGATGACCTAGATTTAAAATTACATTCATGTCTTTTTATACACTACGTTACCTAAAACGAAAGACAGATGGACTAAAGATAGAAAGAAGGGAGGGCTGAAAGCGGGGACGCATGAAATACTACCACAGTCGCGCGATACACAATTACTACCATCACGCGTGTAAGGCCACAAGCACTAGCTTTTTTTTTCAAATCGACAGTGAAAAAAAAACACTACTACTACAAGAATCAGGTTTAAAAACATGAAAAATGCTTATTAGGAAATATGAAATTCTACTGATTTACATCTAAGCTCCTGACTTTAGTATGACATAACAGTGGAAAAGGCAGGACAGGTGGCGGTTCTAAACAACGAAAAGGAATAAAGAACAAATATACGACTATCTTTGGAAAACACATATTTTGAACGCCGCCATGTAGCTCACTTTAACTTATATATTATTGTACGGCCGGACTTGCTAACCAAGAATATGTTATGTGTTACGCCATTAGTCTGTTAATAAAATAGTTATGGCCAAAATACAATACTGGGGGTGCCTGACAGCATGAAATCATTTCTGCTCATAAAATTTTTTTATAACGTGTTTGAAAAACATTACGTTACGGAAATAGCCTACCATGTTAACTCCTATTTGATTGGCGGGAATGAGATGTAAGACTAAACACGATTAGTTGGACTGCAAATACTAGTTTAGTTGTTAGGGGAAACGTGAGAAGGGTAATATTTTTTGAAAAGTAGGTAAACATGGCATGATTGGTTAGAGCTACGAATATACTCAATTCAGGGCGTCTGTTCCGAGCCACATCTTGTAATAAACCTACTAAGAAACAGTGCGTTGAGCACCAGTGCATATTTTTTATAAATAAAAGCCTGGGACAGAGGCAGATCGGAAGTTGTGCCCATTCATTGCCAGTCAACGAAACTGTTTTTTTTTCCATGAGCTATTGAGCAGTACCTGGTCAGAGCTTTGCTGAATCCAGAGGCGGACAGCATACTCCTTGGTCCATATAGCAAACAGTGAGGTGTCTCCAGAACACAGGGGAGCAATCGAGCAGAGGAGTCTTTTCCTGCCGCCATCACGAAAGTTAAGAATATGTGGCCAGCGGAGCTCAACATTATGTATACCCCCTTAAACTGACATTGTATTAAAATAAGAGGGGAAATTAATTGTTTTAATGAACGGAACTGAGAACATCTCCAATACTAGTTCCAACAGAAATAAACACTTGAAGTCATGAAGACAAATAACAACATAGCTTGAAAAAAACAACACCAGTATTACCTCATATTACTACTACACAACTGACACACATAGGATAAGATTAATAAAATATGTCACTACAAGATTCATATTGATAAATTCTGTACATATAACTTGTAATTAAAATTGATTGTGAATTCCTGGTTCACTTTGTATTTGAATCAGGACTCATATATATTAATGAAAAGTACTTAATACATATTGATATTTGAAAATTTACCAGTGACTCGTTTAAGATAGTCTCATAGAATGTTTCATGTGTGTGAGTGTCACATTGTTGTCAAGTGTGGTGGAATAAATTAAATTGTTTATCTGTCTGTTGTTGTTGTGACTTACACTTCATCATATACATACCCTAGACATATAACGTAGTCATCACAATATTCCAGAATAATTCTGACTGAGGTATAAATATGTGGCAGCAAGTAAGGTTATCTGTAAAACACTACACCTATTAGATACAGATACCTTCACAGCTGATCTCAGTCAGTACACTAAGTCCCCTATAGATATTTATAAAATCCCACTTTACCACATCTGCATTCATATTATATGTAATTACTGTGCATATATTACCAAAAATGTAATACAACTTTATCACTAGCACTTGTTTAGTCAACACGCAAAAAGGATCTTTTCGAGGACTTCCTGGAATGTGATATGCCCGGACAGTCACGCTTAAGGGTCCAACAGTAATCTGCCATCATGTGGGCATCCCAAAGTCCCTGGTATCTCTCTTCCATTGTTTTTATATCTTGGTGAAATCTTTCACCTTGCTCCTCACTAAAGTCGCAAAGATTCTCCGGAAATAAATGTAAATGGTTATGGAGGTAGTGCAATTTTATGCTCATGTTGCATCCAAGTTCACAAAAACTCGACAACATGTTTCCAACTAATTCAGAATAATTGTCTGCTTTAAAGTTACCCAGAAAGTTTTGCACAACTAAAACAAATGATGACCAGGCTGTGGACTCTGTTTTGTTCATGGAATCAATACAATTTGGATCGTTTATTAACTTTCTAATCTGAGGTCCATCAAAAATTCCAGCTTTAAGTTTGTCTATGCTCAATTCTGGAAACTTTCTGCATAAGTAATAAAAACAGGCACCATCTTTGTTCAGTACCTTAACAAATTGTTTCATCAAGCCAAGCTTTATATGTAATGGTGGCAGTAGAACTCTTTTTCGATCAATGAGAGGCTTATTGACAATATTTTTTTCTCCAACTTTAAATTCATCACTCAACGGCCACTGTTTCTTTGTCCAGTGCATATCTTTTGCCCTGCTATCCCACAAACATATAAATCATGGATATTTGGTGAATCCCATTTGCTGGTCAAGCAAGAAGTTCATCATTTTAAGATCCACACAAACCATCCAGTTATGTTCTAAATACTTCAATTTTTCCAGAACTGTGCTTATTGTAGCATACTCCTCCTTCATTGTAGTAGAATGAGCAATTGGAATTGAGCCATATTTGTTACCATTGTGTAAGAGAACACACTTCAAACTTCTTTTAGAGCTGTCAATGAAAAGTCGCCACTCATCTGGTGTATAACTTACACCCATTTTGTTAACAAGACCTCTTACATTAGTACAAAACACAACGTTGTTTTCTTTACAAAAGAATGGAATAAACCTTGCTCTCTGCTGCGATAAAATGTAACCTTTGTTTCAGCAGTCAGTAATTTTGTTTTTTTCAATCTTGAAGCCAAAAGTTCTGAAGATTCCTTGGAGAGATATAGATCTCGGATTAGATCATTTAGTTCAAGCTAGTCGAAGCGTTTAGCATCTGAAACATCATCTTCGAAATCACTATCACTTGTCGTTCCACATGCCACTGTTGTCTCATCTTCTAGCATGGAATCCGAAATCTGACTGAAAGTTGGAATTGGTATGTCATCTCCGTGTGGAACAGGTCGCCTAGCAGAATCTAAATCTGGATATTTCCACTTTTTGATTTTTTTCCATTAATTCCCTTAATATTCACAACACAAAAATAATAGTCATCATAGTGGTTCTTGGGCTCTCTCCAAACCATTGGAATTCCAAATTTTAAACATTTTCTTTTCCCACAAGTCCACTGTCGCAGGTGTTCAACACATGTTTTGCAAACAATATGACGAGCCCAAGACTTGTCCTGGTCACCTAGTTTTACTTTAAAGTAAGCAAAGTATGCCTTTTTCACAAAAACAGTAATATGCTTCCTATGTTCTTCTTTGAAAGGGTACTCTCCACAAATATAACAAAATAAATGCGATGAAAGAAAACATGCTCTTCTTGAAGATGATGCCATTCTCTGTTAGAAGTGTAATAAAATAAGTAGCATACTAACATGCATGCAGTGGCTTAAAATCTAAAAAAGGCAATTCTGGGAAGATTCTTGGAAAACTCAATTCAACCCGTTTTTTTTTTTGGGTCACCCTGTATTAATGAAATACAAAAATGTCTGTATCTCAAAAACTAGAGCTGCTACAGACAAGTAAATGTGATATTTGGATTGAGCAGGCCTCATTTATGTACAATCAAGAGTAAAATGTTTGGCACCAAAAAAAAATTTTGTATTTTTGTAGGGCTGTGTAATAGACTCGGTGGCTGCTAACTGGGAATGATTTGTAATGTTTACAGAACTACAGATGATCTAACTGGGAAAAATGTGTAATTTTACAGACCTACAAATGAGCCAACTGTGACATATTTGTAACGTTCAAAGACCTACAGATGAGCGGACTGGGAAATTATTGTAATGCTGACAGAGCCATAGACGGGCTAACTGGGATATATTAGTAATACTGATAGAACTGGAGCAGAATTATAACGCTGTCATATAGGTTTTTTGAGATTATTAATAAATGTCATAGTGGTATGAGAAGGATTGTTGAAACCATTACCTAAAACAATAAATAGTTTGAAAACAAATACGATTTCAAGTAAGCAGAAACTACACATCAAACCCCAACTCAAACAACTGACTACAGAGATTACAGTTATATAACTACGGGTAGAAAAATAAAGCAGACATTCCACCAAGAACCAATTAAAATCGTAGAACAAGAGAGACAGTTTATCATTGACATATCAAAGAAAATAACACAATGAAACAATAAACACTCCAAATAAATAATTACTTATTGCAATTTTAGACACCATACGTCAAATCATCATTGATAAAGTCATAAATGAGCTGGAGTTAAGGAAGACTATGGGTAGACACAAGAGGAAACGAAAAACACATATGGAACTTCATTTCAGGTAGTAATACTTTTAACGACACGTCGGCACACTATCAATAATAGATATAGAGGTTAAATCATTACACTTACTCAGACCTATGTGTCTTTTATATTTGGACATGCGCCCTAATATAACCGACTAGGTTGAACGGGACGCGCCTCACCAAAACGAGAAAAAAATTATACATAAATATAGAAATTACACTTACAAAAATATAAATAAATAAGTATATGGATTGAACAAGCAGAAACACTTGAATAAACCTTACGACGTGACGGTCAGACAGGCAGCTAGCGATCCTTCACAGAAATAGACCTTTTTATGGCTAATATAAAAGTCCCTCCCCCACATAATTAAATAAAAAAGGAAAGAAATAACAGTAGAGCAAAATGTAATAAAAATGCGCACAATATACCCCGCTTATAACCGAGATATCACACCTCTTGTCAGGTTTTAACCGGTTGTCGAATCTCAGATATAAGTGAAACAAAAAGAAGAAACAAACTTAACCATGTGATACTTTAAGCTGCAGATACAAAGAGGTTAGGGGAAAGCATCCTATTTACTTCTAAGGGAAACAACTTAATTATTAACAAAAATCATAATAAATAAAATGTTTTCATTACTTTTTTATTTATATGAATATTTTAGACAAAATTATAAAAGGCACAAAAGTTATACTTATTTTTGTTAGTACATTTTTTATATTGTTACAACTTTTGTGTGTGTTTTATGTTTAGAGTTAAAACACTTTAAAAAAATAAGGTGTTTGATGCACATGTTAAAGTAGTGAACACCCTTATATGCTCTGCCACTTTCAATGGCGATACTACAACTTATAAGTGTTTCACTCGCAAATGTACGCATCCTAATCCTCCCCTTCCCTCCTCCCCACACACACAACGTTAAAGGTGAGGGACTCCATCACCCAATATTTTTATCTTAAGTGCATGTGACAGAGCGTGTGTACATGTGACAGATTGTGTGTGTACATGTGACAGAGTGTGTGTGTACATGTGACAGAGTGTGTGTGTACATGTGACAGAGTGTGTGTGCATGTTTACAATTTTTCATCCTCCTGTTTGTCATGTCTACAGAGAGTAGCCTGCCTTTAAATTATTATTTTATTTTCTATGTAACTATTATTATTCTTTTATTATTATTATTATTGTCATTATTATTTTTACATTTTAATGCATATGGACATGTGTAGTCTATTTATTTTATTATTTATTTTGTATTTATTTATTATTATTAGACGGATGATGCAGAAGTAAGAGTTTTATAGGACAATTTTGCTCAAGTCAGCAGCAGACTGCGTGGTCTTCGATCAGAATATGTGGGTGTCCAAAAAAACCAAAACAAAACCAGAGTTGAAAAATGTCCTAAAGAAACTTTAACGCTGACCCTGGGCGTTTCTCGCCAGTTTCTAAATCTATGGAGCGCTGCGACACGTTGAAGATTTACGACCAACGATATCCGACTCCGGTAATGTTGGTGACCGAGACAGTCAAAATTCCAGCATTGGAAGTCTTCAATAGCGGTCGTTGAAATAGCGGCAGTTAGAAAATCGGTTTAAGTGTGCGGACGTGTGTATGTGATTGTGTGTGAGGGCGATGGGTATTTTATTTTCTATTGGGAATATTTTACAAACCGGGACAATCCTATTCTTTAACATTATTGAGGCCAAATTTAATTTGGCTCTATTCATCTTGAGAAATCGAATAAGCAAGCCTAATAAGATATGGGTGCAAGTATAAATGTGTATGTGAACGAATATATACAGTGGTATTTGCGTGTATGTGTGCAAATGAAAGTGTCAGTTTTGAGTATTTATATGTATTTTGTAATGTACTCTCCTTGTATTCCATTGTGCTAAATGCACAGGGTTTGTATAATTTGAAAACAAACAAAAATACATCGTTAGTAATCAAAACAACAACAATAAATAAATTCAAGAAAAAAATTTTTAGATGGGCAAAATTGATCTTACATTTTCAATAAATTGATTTTGGAAAAACAAAAATTTATTTTTGACGTGTGTGCATACGCACGAGGGGTGAAACAAAAGGCGAACACAGCCAAGCCAGCGTAGTCTGCTCTGTCTAAGCAGTGTATACGTGCTTAGAAGGCCAGCACGTGACAACACGTCGACATTAAATTTTAGTTCTATTACATATCAGGAGTCCAATTACCCTGATTTACGATGTCAGAATTTGGAGCTTGGATCAGATAAAATGGCTTCACGCAGCCGCGAAATCTATTCTGAGTGGTGCCTCCTGGGACAGTGAACGAAGTTTGGGTTCATCCAGTGCAAATCAAGAAGAGCACTACTGGGAAAATAAAATGGAATAGGACATAAGAAAGGCAGGAGTTACTTTATAGAACAAACACGGAAACATGCAAAAAAAAAAAAAACAATGTTTTCATCATATCTTCACTGAGACTTCCTAGCGGAAAGTTCTGTCTTTTCAGCTTTTGTTTTTGTTTATGCCTGGTTTTTTTTAATGTGTTTTCATTGTCCTTTCACTGAAAATGTTTAGTCCATTCAGGTGTTTTTTTTTTCCACATCCCTTTTTTTAAATACTTTTATCACTATAAAAAAGAGTACGCTTTAAAGTTTTCAAGAACGTGGGTGTATGAATTCTTTATCCGTTTTTTTCCTTTTTCTGTTCAATCAATAGTATCATCACATATAAATGTGCAATGTACAACTTCATGGTGCAAGTATATTCCTTAGACTGGGAACCGAACCCTATACCTTTATAATTAGAGCGTACGCCATACTTCTTAGTCACTTCGGCCCCCAAGGTAGAAGGGAAAATGCTAAGTTAGAAAATGTGTTTACAAGATTGTCGAAGTGCGCTATTCGGCGCCGATGAAACTTTTTGGCGCGCACATCTGCGAATGCAATGTTTAGGGAGACCTTGAAATTATTATCGTTTCGTTCGTTCTTTTGTCTACTATGTTGCTGTTATACCCTGTTCAACCTGAAAGTTGGTTATACAGTAATTGGGGTATATATTGCGTTTAGTTTCTTCGGTGCTTGCCGGTTGTTAGTCCTGAAAAGGACTGGTCCTAAACAGGACCACTAGCTGACTATCTGGATACCTCTTCGTTGCTTGTCTGTCTATGGTGTCATGGCGTGCTCATGGAGTTCATTACTTGCCTTACGGGTTACAAACGGTTATCTTGGGGTATATAGGGTGTTAACGTCTTCGCTGGTTTCACTTTCCTAGTCCTGGAGATGACTGGTCCTGAAAAGGACCACTAGCTGCCTGTTCGGTCTCTACTCGTTGTTGTCTCTTTCGGCTTTGTGTTGTCTTTCGCTGTTTTTATTTTTATTATATTTGGGAAGAAGTCCTTTAGCGTTTCGATGAATATTTTGTTTTGCGCTTCTTTGCTGCTTTCTCTTCTTTGATTGCTTCTTGTTTTGATATCCTCTACGACCCTTCTCTCTGTTTCAATTCTTTTGAGGATTTCTTCGTTCTCTGCCCTTAGCTCTGCGAGTTTGGCGATGTCGACTTTTATCTCGTGTTTGATGGATTTCATTTCCTGTAACATTGCCTGTGCGCTCTGCAAGGCTCCTATTGTTTCGTCTCTTATGGCATCTTAGTCTTCGTTGTGTTGCTTGTTCGTCTCGACGTTGAGTTGTTGTTTTATGTCTCGCACCTCTGTGGTTACTTTTACCAGCTGGGCTCTTGTGTGTTGTTCCTGTTTACCAGTGCCGCCTGAAGCCACTCGGTTTCTTGCTTCTCTCAAGGAGATGTTTTTTGTCACTGATTCCTTCAGTATGGCCTTTGTCTCATAGAAGATCGGACAGCCACGGCATCTTGCCCCGTGGTTCCCTAAACAGTTTACGCAGGTTCTGTTGGCGTTGCGTACTTTGTAGTTGTTATCCGTTTTTGCCTGAAGACATTCATTGTATGAGTGACTTCCCGCACAGTACCGACAAACTGTCTCTCTCCTGCAAGTTTTCTTAGTATGTGAGAATTGCTGGCACTTTGAGCACTGCATAACAGGAGAAATGTACTCTTCTGCTTTTCGATATCTATCGTCTAACTTGAGTTGTGTTGGTCTTGAAGTCCCTTCAATAGTTAAGATAACTAGGTTTGTGTCCTTCTTGTCCCATGTCTTCAGTCTTTCAACCTGCGTTATTTTGATATTTTTGTTTTCTGTTTGTAGGCGGCTGTGGATTACTTGTGTAGACCGATTATTGTCGACCCCTCTTACAACTATCTTTTTGGTCTTCTTGAAGATCTCTATAGTAACTTTCATCTGGTGGGGCAGCTGGATTTCTTTGTGTCCGGACTCTAGTTCGACCATCAGTTTTGTTGTCTTCTCCGTGTTATTTAGTGATATTATAACTCCTTTTTCGTGCCTTGCAACTCTATTAATGCTTCTCTTGCCCGTTATTACCTCTAGGATACCGATCACTTTATCGTCGGGTAGGGCCCTGAGTGTGGCCTCACTTCCCGACATCTGAGTGATCTTTATGGTTCTCTCCTGTAGTGTCTCGTGAGAAACAGCATTTCTCTGCTTGCGAAGCTGGCACTTTCCGACATCTGTCTCAGTTTGAGTGTGTGGTATGCTGGACGGATTCACATTCTGGCTAGTCTGCATCTGGTCAAGTTTCACCGAAGTTGGCTGGTCACTGCATGATGGAGACTCGACTATGACATCTCGTTTTGGCAGAGGATTGATTTTGTTGGGTTTCAATGCTTTGTTACCCTCTGCCTTCGATGTTTTGTGGCCGTGTTTTGCAGATGTTGCCTTGTCACTGCACATTGGAGCTACTGCCTCGACATCTTGTTTTAGCGGTGATGTTGCTATGTCTGGTTTCGGAGCTTGGTTGTCCTCTGCCTTTGAAGCATTGGGTCGATCATCGGTTGTAGTGTCTAAGGTTGCGTTGTTCGGCTTCTGGGAAGGGCCGGCCCCGACGCTAGTAGTTGCAGTAATCTTTGCAGGTTCTTGTTTGCTGCTGCTGACAAGTGTTTGACGGCTTCTATAGATTTTCCTCTTTTTCGCTTTTGGCTTGGTACGAGCCATTTTAGAATATTGCTATCGTACAATGATCCGATGGGTGAGCGCTGCGTACGTCCTGAAAAGGACGCTGGTTATAGAGCTGTCTGATCGTGTATCCTGTAGCTGTCCCGTTGAAATTATTATTGAAAGTGGCAGATCATTTAAGTGATCACTAGTTTAACATGTGCATCACACTCCAAATTATTTAAAGTCTTTTAATTCTAAACATAACTTACAATAAAAGTGTAACAACATAAACAAATCTACTAACAAAAATAAGTGAATTCTTTATGCCTCCTATAATTTTGTCTAAAAGATTCATAAAGTTAAAAAAAAAATAAAAATACGTTATTTATTATAATTTGTGTTAATAATTAAATTGTTTCCCTTCGGAAATAAATAGGATGCTTTCCCCTAACTTCTCTGTCTCTGCTGCTTAAAGTATCACATGGTCAAGTTTATTATTTTTTGTGGTTTCACTTATTTCTGAGATTCGACATCCGGTCAAAACCTGATAAGAGGTGTGATATCTCGGTTTTAAGCGGGGTACATTGCATTTTTATTACATTTTGCTGTACTGTTATTTCTGTCCTTTTTTTATTTAATTATATGGGGGAGGGACTTTCATATTAGCCATAAAAAGGTCTATTTCTGTGAAGGACCGCTAACTGCCTGTCTGTTCGTCACGTCATAAGGTTTATTCGAGTGTTTCTGCTTGTTCAATCCATTTACTTATTTATTTATATTTTTTTAAGTGTAATGATTTTACCTCAATATCTATTTTTGATAGTGTGCCGACGTGTCATTAAAAGTATTACTAGCAGAAATGAAGATCCATGAGTGTTTTTCGTTTTCTCTTGTGTCTACACATAGTGTGGTCTTCCTTAGCTCCAGCTGATTTATGACTTTATTAATGATGATTTGACGTATGGTGTCTACAATTGCTATAAGTAATTATTTCTTTGGATAGTTTATTGTTTCACTGTATTGTTTTATTTTATATGTTAATGATAAACTGTCTGTCTTGTTCTACGATTTTGGTTGGTTCTTGGTGGAATGTCTGCTTTATTTTTCTATCCGTTGTTATATAACTGTAATCTCTGTAGTCAGTTGTCGGAGTTGGGGTTTGATGTGCAGTCAGTCCATGTACAGTTCTATCAGTATTACTAATCTGTCCCAGTTAGCCCGTCTTTAGCTTTGTCAGCATTACAAATATATCCCAGTCCGCTCATCTGTAGGTCTTTGAACATTACAAATATGTCCCAGTTGGCTCGTTTGAATGTCTGTAAAATTACACATTTATCCCAGTTAGATCATCTGTAGTTCTGTAAACATTACAAATTATTCCTAGTTAGCAGCCACCGAGTCTATTATCAGAGAGGCAAGATAGAATTGCAAACCGTGTTGAACTGAAGAACTACAAAAGCTTGATGATGAACTACGCAATAGAGAGTGAAGAAACAACCCAAGACAATCACAAACACTAGTCACGTGCGAAATCTGATTTCTTTATGCCTTGTCACAGTTTTGTAAATGGGGTTCGAGGGTTAGCATTTTGTTGTTTTTGGAAGGACAACAACATAATTATGAAAACAAATAATAAATTAAATACAATCTTTTAATTGTATGCTTCAATTATTTCGTCAACCTACCAAATAATGTAAGTATATATAAACAAATAAAAAGGTATTGGATCAGTTTTACAAATAAACAGTGCACAGGAAACAATGGACGATTTGAGCAATAATAAAGCAAAGAAACTACAAATCCAAAAAGAATTAATAAATACAAGAAATTCAACCCATCCTCTGAGTTAGATAATACACGCTCAGGGAGAATACATATTTGAGAAAAAATAAACGGTTGTCGGACAGTGGCGAAGGCACCTGATTCACAGCAGCAGAACAAAAATTTAGCAGTGGAATTTGTTCTTTCTATTCCCTCTAAAGTTTGTGGTACCAGTACGAGGTGACCCAACTATTTGCGGTACGACCAGGAGGGACCATTTGCCGTACTATGAGTCTGTGGTTCGAAGCTTGAGATCAACAATTGAAGATTCTTGCCTTGATCAGGAGAAGTTACTTTCCGACTGATCGGAAAACATGCTCTCATCACAGAGGCGAATCTACAGAGAAGCAGCATAAATACTTCAGCATTTTGTTTGTGGTCCCAGTACAAGGCGACCCGACTATTTGCAGTATGACCCGGAGGGACAATTTGCTGTACTATGAGTCTGTGGTTCAAAGCTTGGGATTGACCATTGAAGATTATTGTCTTGATCAGGAGAAGTTACTTTCCGACTGATCGGAAAAAGTGCTCTCACCACATAGATGAATCTACAGAGAAGCAGCATAGACACTTCAGCAATTTGGCAAGTTCCATTCTTAACAGGCCAAAACAAAAAAAAGAACTTTTTTTTGCCAAGCCTAAACATGTTTTTCTGTGAAGAAACTAATTTTTTTTTAAAGGAATCGCCAACGTAGATTTATTTACAAGCGTTAAAGTAATTGATAATTAAATTTTGTATATGTTAATTTTTGACAAATCCATAGTTGAAATACTCATTATAGAGCGTGTATTATCCTGATACGTGTGTATCCTGATTTTATTATATATATAGTTCTATCTACATCTGAAGAGCCAATAATAATAATAAGAGGAATTTCACTGAATTAAATCAGCTAGGGGCTTGAACGAGCAAACATTAAATTGCATAACTTATCTCCACAAAATGCGGTGGGAAAAATACAGAGTTAACGTGCTCAGACTCATTCAGAATTGTTCTTAATTTCTTAAATATCTTGTGGAATCTCCTTCGATGTAGAAGCATCTTTATCGATTTACCTACAACTCTGCCAAGTGTAACCTTGTGTGAAGGTAGTGTGGTAAAGAGGGATGTTATAAATATTTATAGGGGACTTAGTGTACTGACTGAGATCAGCTGTGAAGCTATCTGTATCTAATAGGTGTGGTGTATTACAGATAACCTTACTTGCTACCACATTTATACCTCAGTCAGAATTATTCTGGAATATTGTGATGACTACGTTGAATGTCTAGGGTATTGAAAATGATGAAGTGTAAGTCACAACAACAACAGACAGATAAACAATTTAATTTATTCCACAACACTTTACAACACTGTGACACTCACACACATATAACACCCTATAAGACTATCTTAAATGAGTCAAGTGTTTAAGTTTAAAAATATATGTATTAATTCTTGTCAATAATGGATATCCTGATTCAACTACACAGTGAACCAGGAATCACAATCAAATGTAATTACAAGTATTATGTACACAGGTTATATATATGAAATTTGTATTGACATAGTTTATTATTATTATTCTATGTGTGTAATTTGTGCAGTAGTAATATGAGGTAATACTGGTTTTGTTCAAGCTTGGTTGTTGTTTTTCATCATGACTTCAAGTGTTTGATTATCGGTGAAATTGTATTGGGAAAAGTTCACAGTTCCTGTCATTTGAAACAATTAATTGTCCCTCTGTGTTTAACAAAATGTCAATTTTTGAGGGGGCACATAATGTTGAGCTCCTCTGGCCACAGAAGCTTATCTTTCGTGATGGCGGCAGGAAAAGACTCCTCTGCTCGATTGCTTCCTGTGTTCTGGAGACACCTCACTGGTCGCTATCTGGAACAAGGAGTACGCTGTCAGCCTCTGGATTCAGCAAAACTCAGACCAGGTGCTGCTTCAATAACTAGGACCACAGTCCCTGAAACAAGAAGGTTGTAACTCCTACTTCATAACTAATTTATAATCTATTTCCAGACTGAACACAATACATAACAAACACTGAGTTCAGAGCGTTAGGCCAACTGCTAGCTTCATCTGAAACAATTTACACCAGTATTCTCCTCCTAAATGGTTACTACGCCTCTGCAATTCCAGCATTAGTTCCTTCTAGTCAATAAGATAGGTGTCAGTGTACTGTTTGGCAATTCCATGCAGTTTTACTTTGCTCCGACACCTCCTGTTCAGGTTGGAGCATGATTTAGGCCTTGCCTCATGTTTGCTTCTGAACCACACACATATACAGACATAATTTATCAATTTACATTCAATTTTCATTAAAAAGATATTGAATATATCAAGCTTACCACAATTCATGGAAATATTACACAGATACGTTAAATGGTGATGAATAATGGCACAAATTCCGATCTGCCTCTGTCCCAGACTTTTATTTATAAAAATATGATCGGGATCTCAACGCACTGTTTCTTAGTAAGTTGATTTTAAAATGTGGCACTGAACTGACGCTCTTAATTGCCTATATTGGCGGGTCTAACCAATCGGGCCATGTTTACACAGCTTTTCAAAAAAAGTACCCTTACTACCGTTTCCCCTAACAACAAAGAATTAGTATTTATAGTCCAACTAATCGTGTTTAGCCTTACATTTACTTTCCGCCAATCAAATAGGAGGTAACATGTTGGCCTATTTCTCGTACAATGGTGGTTTCAAAACCTGCCACTGCGAAATTCTGATTTTGGTGTTGTCTGACAGCATCACCATTTTATTTTGGCTATAATTTGTTAATTCCTAGACTATTTGCGTAACGTTTAACATATTCTTTGTCAGCAAGTCCTAAGGAACCCAATTATATAAATTTAAGGGAGCTAGGTGGCTGCATTCAAAATGTGCATTTTCTTCTACCTCCTGTTCACTTCGATACGATGTGGTGTCTGGGTACTGTCAGGCTTTCAAACGTAAACCAGTATAATGTCATGTTTCCCAATAAGCGTTTTTCAGGTTTTTAAACCTAACTCTCGTATGGGTAGTGTTTTTTATCACGGTCTATTTGAAAAAAAGTTAGCGCTTCTGGCCTTACGCGTTGGGGGTGGCATTAATTGTATATCGCGAGACGCGTGTTCGTGTTGCATGCGTTCCTGCTTTCAGCCCTCCCTTTCTTTCTATCCTAAGTTCATCTGTCTTTCCGTTTATGTTAACGTAGTGTAATTAATGTTAGTATTAATTTAGGTCATTAATCAGCTTGCGTATCTCAAGGTTTTCTTAGAAATGCAGTACACGTTTTATTGTGTTGTGGAAACGCGTGTATGCTGCTATAGGCTTTACTATCAACGTGGAAACGTTACAAATTGCAGACGAAGTAGAAAACAAGGGGGATTTCGAGTACAGTCATTGTGACAGCACTGTTCTTTACCATTCTTCTTTCATTTTATTGAATTTATTTGTTGGGCTTTACATTTACCTTTTAATTTATATATATGGATTTAGAATGTTTCACGACAGGTAGACACCTGTGAAGACCCACATTAGATACTCTAAGTTTAGCCACTGTTGGACCACTACTGCAGAGCAAATGGGAGGCAACCCATGACAGGTATGTATACGGATCTCCTAGGATCCATTCTTGGACCCTTAAGGGGTCTGTGGATCACAGGCTAAGAAACCCTGCTCTAGAACACAAAATGACACCTATCATCAACTCAATAGGAAGTCAATAATTTTATATTTAGACTTCACAAAATGACACCTATCATCAACTCAATAGGAAGTCAATAATTTCATATTTAGACTTCACAAAATGACACCTATCATCAACTCAGCAGAACGTCAATATTTTTATATTTAGACTTCATAAAAGCCACAAGACACTGATTATTTTTTTTTAAATCAATTAAAAAAAAGAAGAATTTTACAACACTTTTATTCAACATAGAAGAACAATAGAGGTGATACTGTATATTATAATACTCACAGAAAAAATATAAAGAGGTCCCTAAAAGTATTTACATGTACATTTTGACTATAATAAAGTTTGACAAAGCTTACAATACTTACTTACTTAGCCATTCCTCTTCTACCGTCAGGTGTTGAGGTTTGGAAGAGACAGCCCCATACAACTATCCTATTGGCTGTCTTCCTCATGGCCTGGTTCCATTCTAGTCCTCAGTCCTTCAAAGATTATCTAATGATGTATTTCCAGCGGACTCTGGTTTATCCTGGAAGTCTGGATCCCTGGCTCTTTGTTTCCCATGCTTGTCGTGGTAGCCAATCTTCTACCATTTTGCAGACATGGCCAAACCATCTTAGTAGGGACAGTTCTACTTGGGTCTGCAGGGAGAATAAACCTGACTTACTGGTGTCAGGATAGAGTTGAACTAAGCTCATGTATTTGAAGACCCGCTCTCCATGCGGGGTAATTTTTGTGCAGCTGTACCAAAGAGATATAGATTGATGTCAGCACTATGCTATGTATAGCCTGCTTATGATTCATTAATACCAGCTGCATTGAACACGTATTATGCTTGTGATGTCCTGAGTCTTGTAAACCAAAGACTGTGTATCCATTGTCAGCGTAACCTGTTGTCGTAATAAAGTGTAGAAAAACGTCGCAGATGTTACAACGCTCCATGTCTTCCTACATTGTAGTACGAGAGTGTTTTGTACTGTAGATGACTGTCTCTACGAGCCTATTCACACCCATTCACACTCTCTGATGTCTACTCACGCACACACCTTTAGTCTGGCATCAGTGTAAGCCCGACGTTAGCTGAACTTAGTATTATCAGTGGCACTTACATCATACCTGCAAACCAGCGTCACTCTGTACACAGGTATACACTAGCATCAGTGGTGGTCATTCTTCGCCCCCACGCACTACTACTGAAGCACACAACATTACGAAGGTCAGTGTGATCTGCAACAGTGTAAGCACTAGCACTTTATCTTTCATGGTGGCGTATGTTTACACACCAATACAACAGATCGTGCAACACTTATGATAGCAAGAAAGATACCCCGCTGCAACATTTAGGGTGACCAGAATTGAGCAGCAACACACATCAATGAGAGATCAAAGCTGTACACATAACAGACAACTTACAAATATCATCTACTTTAATTAAGCTCAATTTCAAGTATATATAAAACATATATAGAATTGTAACCCCATTATCTTGTTCTCGTTTCACTCTGACAGGCAATCTAGAGATGCTATTTTCAATTTTCATCCTGGTGGAAAAAAAAATCAGCAGAGGACGTAAGAAGATTCTAAATAAATTGTACATGTTTTTTCTGAGAATCACTAGAAATATTTAATCTTTTTCACCTGGGTCATCATCATCTCAACCCGTAACCCGTCATGGGTGGTAGGGGTGCCATGGTGGAAGCATCAGCAGACAGGGTCCTCCACTGCTCTCTGTCCTCAGTAATGCGTACACGTGTGGAAAAACCGTGCCCTGCCCATTCTTTGGTGTTATCAGCACATAATTTTTCTTTGCCTTCCTCTTCTCCGTTTACCTTCGACTGTTCCCTGAAGGATCGTTTTCGAAAGGGAGTCATGACGAGTTACATGCCCAAACCAGGCGAGCTTTCGACGTTTCACTATTGACAAAAGTGGTTCTTGGTGGCCTGCATAGGTGTTTATTTTCTCTCTAACATAGACATTTGTTTTGTGCTCTTTATAGCTTCTTTCTTCTTTTTTGATCCTTAGCCGCCGACCTTCAAAGCAGTCAGTGGCCATCACGCCTAGAGAAACAACAAATTGATTCCACTTTGCTCGATCGGTGGCCATCCTTCGAACAGTGCCCCAACCCTGGTTCATTCTTTGCATCTCAGCCTCCACAGTCCTCCGTTAAGTTGTTTTTGGTCGGCCTCTCTTTCGTTTTCCTTCAGGGGTCCAAAGCATAGCTGTTCTTGGGAACTGAGAGAAGAATGATTCCTCTCCAATTATTGCAGTCTGCAAGATCTCCCTTCTTGGGCAATTTGACAATTATTCCTTTGTTCCACTCCGTTGGTGTTGTCCCTGTTTTCCAGACTTGTGCAAATAGTGGTTCTAATAGTTCTGCTGCTAGCTCAGGGTCTGTCTTAAATAGCTCTGCATTTAAGTTATCATGGCCAAGAGCTTTTCCATTCTTTAACCCTTTGATTGCTGTGATGATTTCTTCTTTTCGTGGAATGTCTGTATTAACATCTAGATCATTTCCAGTCTCAGGAACAATCAATTGTGTCTCTATTCACCAATATCTTGCTTTTTTCTATATTAATTTCCATCCCATACGTTCTTGTTACTTTCTCCAGTCTAGATGTAAGGTCTTGAAGTTCTGATTCTGTTCCAGCTATAAGATCAATATCATCAGCAAAATGTAGATTGCAAAGAGGTCGGCCTCCAATCGATATGGTTATTTTATAATCGTAGAGAGCCTCCTGCATAATATGTTCTAGATATATATTAAAGAGCACTGGGTAGGGGCCAACATTAGAAAGAATTAGTATGTCAGTAGTGACAAGAGAGGGAACAAAAATACTCACTTTACAATCCAGCTCCATTTTAATTTTTTTCATTCATAAATGGGAACTGTGTTTGGCTATTTCTTGAAGGCTGGAAAGAAAAATTGTTTCATATAAATATACAACAAAGTTTGAAATCTTCAAAATAATCAAACAAATTCGATGATGTAAAGATGTAAGTGGTGATAATTTAAAAAATATTATATTAGAGAAACAATGCCACATTCTAGCAAGCTGCAGTATTCATCCCAGCAAATATTTTTGCTCTCTAATTTCTTTTTGCATATGTGCTACATTATTTTTTCTGTGTTTCCCCACCTGTCGTTTATTCCCTGTAGTAACAGCATAGAAGTAACATTCCATGTATTTCTTATGACATGTTTAAAGATTTATTTTTTACAAGAATACTTTTATTTTTTATTTTCTCACTACACGATGTATCAAAATAATCTTCTGTAAAGCCTGTATTCTTATGTCCCTTCACTGTATTTTTGTCTCCCCTGATTTCATAGCTGTTATCATTTAATTATTCATGACCTTATAGCTCCCGATAGAGCTTAAGGCCTACAACAAATACATGCCCAGTTCCCTCCCCCCCCCCCCTTACTGTAATTCAGATCAAAGTCTTTCCATATCTACTTTGTTGATGATCTTGTCATTTCATTTCTCCAAACCTTACTACTTGTCATGTCTACTTTGTTGATGATCTAGTCATTTCATTTCTCCAAACCTTACTACTTGTCATGTCTACTTTGTTGATAATCTTGTCATTTCATTTCTCCAAGCCTTACTACTTGTCATGTCTACTTTGTTGATGATCTTGTCATTTCATTTCTCCAAGCCTTACTACTTGTCATGTCTACTTTGTTGATAATCTTGTCATTTCATTTCTCCAAGCCTTACTACTTGTCATGTCTACTTTGTTGATGATCTTGTCATTTCATTTCTCCAAGCTTTACTACTTGTCATGTCTACTTTGTTGATGATCTTGTCATTTCATTTCTCTAAACCTTACTACTTGTCATGTCTACTTTGTTGATGATCTAGTCATTTCATTTCTCCAAGCCTTACTACTTGTCATGTCTACTTTGTTGATGATCTTGTCATTTAATTTCTCTAAACCTTACTACTTGTCATGTCTACTTTGTTGATGATCTAGTCATTTCATTTCTCCAAACCTTACTACTTGTCATATGTACTTTTTGCTGATCTTTTCATTTCTCCAAGCCTTACTACTTGTCATGTCTTGTTTGTTGATGATCTTGTCATTTCAATTCTCCAAGCCTTACTACTTGTGATATCTATTTTGTTGATGATCTTGTCATTTCATTTCTCCAAGCCTTAATACTTGTCATGTCTACTGTGTTGATGACCTTTTCATTTCATTTCTCCAAGTCTTACTACTTGTCATGTCTACTTTGTTGATGATCTTGTCATTTCATTTCTCCAAGCCTTACTACTTGTCATGTCTACTTTGTTGATGATCTTGTCATTTCATTTCTCCAAGCCTTACTACTTGTCATATCTACTCTGTCGATGATCTTGTCATTTCATTTCTCCAAGCCTTACTACTTGTCATGTTTACTTTGTTGATGATATTGTCATTTTGTTTCAATTCTTCAAGTCTTACTACTTGTCATGAATGTTTTTCTTCTCCCTAGACATAAACAGCTGAGATGACATCAAAAACAGTTACCAAATACAAGTCAGATAGAAGACATAACCTCTAGAACAGCAGTCCTTAACTTTCTTTATGTTGCAGACTCCTTTGACTGTCCCTTAAAGGATATAGACCTCATCTTAGAAAAATTATGCACACATGTATCAATAAGATTTGTGCACACAAATAATACATTCTGTTATGCTTATTTACAGATACAATCTGATAAAAAAAGAATATTTATCTTTATATGCTAAAATCTTCAGAGTAAAAATTATGATAAAAATAAAATTCAAATAGAATCCATTCATGAGCCCCCAAGGTGTCTGTGGTCAACAGGTTAAGAAATCCTGCTTTAGAACAAGACAAATTTACATCAATCATCAACTCAATAGAAAGTCAATAATTTTATATTTAGACTTCACAAAATGACATCTATCATCAACTCAATAGAAAGTCAATATTTTTATATTTAGACTTCACAAAATGACATCAATCATCAACTCAATAGAAAGTCAATATTTTTATATTTAGACTTCACAAAATGACATCTATCATCAACTCAATAGAAAGTCAATATTTTTACATTTAGACTTCACAAAATGACACCTATCATCAACTCAATAGAAAGTCACTATTTTTATATTTAGACTTCACAAAATGACATTTATCATCAACTCAATAGAAAGTCAATTTTTTATATTTAGACTTCACAAAATGACATCAATCATCAACTCAATAGAAAGTCAATATTTTTATATTTAGACTTCACAAAATGACATCTATCATCAACTCAATAGAAAGTCAATATTTTTATATTTAGACTTCACAAAATGACATCTGTCATCAACTCAATAGAAAGTCAATATTTTTGTTTTAATTTAAGACTTCACTAAAGCCACAAGACACAGATAAACACGATTTATTTTTAATATTTAAAAAAGAAGCTAATTTTTAACAACACTTTTATTAAACACAACAAAACAACAGATGGCAACGCTGTGTATTAGAATACTAGTAGACAACAATTAAGAGGTTGCCAAAAGTATTTACATGTACTATTTAACTATCAGAAATCATAGCTCATAATGATCAACTAATTTAATGTCTTGAAGAAAACAGGTACTGATAGAAATAAGAACACTCAGCAACCAAAACTGGCAACAAACTGCAACAGCAACATCAGGCAATTATTACTTATAATATTACACTTACTAATTTCCTAAACTGCCCCACCTACTTGTAACAAATTTCTACCAACTTTTCTTGGTGCATTTTTTGAAAAACGATGTGGTGCATTACTTTCTGAACGCCCCTCGTAGAATTAAATTTGGGCAAATTTAGTTTAAAAATGGAGTCATGGACTTTTTTTTCAGCCACCTGAACTGGGTTAGTGTTAAGTCATATTTTAATTAAGGGGAGTTAAGTGTTTAAGACTCGTATGTACGGGTCGGATTTTTGTACACACACTTTTTGAACACAGCTCTTTTGACTAGCTGTAAGTTTGCTTTTTAAAAAAAAATAGGATAAAGAAACTGTCGAAAGTTCTATGAATTAGTTTTGGGAGGAAAGGCGGATGAATTCTGCTCACATCTCAAGCTGCGAGTTTGCGCTTGAATGAATTTGGTACTGAGCTCTCTTAAGCAGCGGATTTTTCGTGACAGTACTTGGCTGGTAGAGCTTGGAAATGGCGGTTTTACCATTTCTCTAGTGTGTTCCAGTATATATATTTTTTTGTGAAAAGGGGAATTTAAGATATTTTGAAGATATGTTCAGGCCATGGATTATACCGGCCATCATGATTATCATGATTGATTTTTCCTCTGATGGATATTGTTCCCATGGATGTAATAGCACTGAGAGTTGCTGATGTTATAAGAATCATGATGTTGTTCCATTTTGATGGCTTTAAGATGTTGGAAAGTTTGTTCCTGAGGGATATTTATTGTAACAAGTGTACTGTGCTGAGGCCTGTGGTTTATGCAACCAATGTAATGGGTATTTGATACTATGTTCTGCATCCACTTTTTCCATGGATATTTTGTACTTGATGCTTTGTGATTTGCCATGTTCTGTAAACTGTGACAGTGTGCTATTACCATGATGTCTACGTGACCGTCTTGTTAATAAACTGTATAACGTTGCCAGGTCTTACAACATTTCCTAACTTCTACGTTGCTGTGGTGTGAGTGACTTATCAAAGACATACTTAAAGAACCTATACACATTCGCGTATGTTTTATGTCCATAGTCACACTCCTGTCGGCCATCCGTAAGCCCGAATTATGCTGATCGCCATTTATCAGCGAAAGTAATAATAACATTTATCTTCTTGATGACCCCACCAGTATCTCACACCAAACAACCTTTTAACAGAAGTGGTTGCCAGTGATTCGGGGTATAAACAGTCCAGAAGTTTACTGCGATGTCAATTCAGCTGGATTTACAGTGTTGTCAGTACTGACTTTTATGCACAAGTTATTCAAGTCGAGAGTGACAGTGTTCCAGTCTTTCTTCTCGTGTGCCAAATAAGGATTTCAGTACCCGATGTCAGGAATTTCATTTGAAAGCCGCTATCACTTTGGAGTTCCAGTACCGATCACCATTGGATTTATTCAGACTGTGTGATACCGGATTTACATCACTGTTGTTGCTGCGGAGGCTGAGATTTTTTTCCTTCTGAAGATATGTGGTTTGTTTTTTTTTGTAAACTGTACCACTGTTCGGTGTAACATTGAGCCTTCCTCAGAGCATAATCTATTTATTCTTTCATGTGTTCTATATAATATGTTTCATGTTTATGTGGGCGGTTGGAGCGGTGACTTATGAACGGAATATCCAAGTTCACACAGGGCCTTCATGAGCGTTCTATAGGGTCGAGATTGTGAGTTTCAATTGAGATGGTAATTCCGGTTAAAGGCTAAAAACCTTGCCGATGTTCAGACCGTTACTTGTCCCTCACGACAGTAATTGTTTAGATGTGGCGAAACGTCTCAGTGTTGTTGTCATTACATTTCTCTCTGTACCTTAGTTTTTGATTAATTTGTTTGTGAGTGTCTTCCTTTTCTTACTATCTTTGATTTATATACAACTTTTTCGTTTATACACTGTGTTGTTGCTGAAGTGTCTTACTTTTCGCAGTGTCATTACACTCTTGGCAATATTTTTTTTTTTCGCTTTCAGTTTTAGTTGATTTTGCGAAGGTGGTCATTTGTGCTTTATATCTTGTCTTTGTCACTTTTGTTTGTACTATCTATTTTGTCATGCACTGTCAATATTATAATGCATAATATATATATAGATAATTAATAACATTATTAGTAGTTAAAAAGGTAATTGTACAAGTCTTAAGCAAGGACTTGGTCACCCACGAAGTTGGGGTACAATGAGTTTTTCTGGATATTTACATTACTTACATATCTTGTAAAATACAGCATAATGTCTAGTTTGGATTATTTCATTACACAAGGGAAATCCCTTGGTATGACTACGGAGAGTTTAGAAGAATTCGCACTTGTCGAATATGCCAAGGCGCAGAAGTCAGAAGAAGGTTGGCGGGAGCTCTAGACTTGTCATGTCTTTTCGAATGACTGCAAGTCTAAAGCCGTTCTTTTAGGGCCATTTTGATCAATCTCCATTTTGAACAGAAGGAGACTTGATTTTAACTCGTCCTTATCCTGTCTGTTATTGGTTTTGATCAATATATATGTTTAGTTGTTACGTATTGTTTATCTGTCTTGTATTTTAATTGTTCTCGGTTTCATTTTACTTAGTTCAGTGATTTGTTCGTCAGATGTCCGTAGATCAAACCTAGCTATCATTCAGTTCTACATGTCAGCGGTTTTTGTCAATGGGTTCCGTCTGGTCTATTTTTAGATGTTTTGTGTTTGTTTGACCTCATTTTTATTTTCGTACTATTTCAATCGTATAAGTTTATTTGGTTGAAAAAACGTTTTACTTGCGTCTTGTTTGATATTTTGGTGTAATATTGTTTTGTACTCTACTATTCTTTCCTTGGTTTATGTCTTATTAATTCATAAGATTATATTAACATGTTTGCGTAGTTCTTTATGCAGATATTAGATGACAGCATTATATGACTGCAATAATTATTGACTGCGGTGCACTAGTAGTTCACTAGCTACTGTTTACTCGCGTGAGGAAGGGACATCATTATACGTTTGTTATTACAATCAATTTAAAAATCAACTTAATAGTTAACTGATTGACTAATTGAGTCACAGTTAGTGGTGAACATGGCCACTCTAGAATCTTTTATGAAGATTAGAAAGGAATTAGGCTAAAAAGCTGAGGCTTTGAAAGATTTTTCTATGGCTGAGTTAGCAACATCAAAACAAGAGGAAGCTGAAAGGAACAGCTGAAATAAAGCAGGAATTAGCGGAACAGAAAGCAGATGAAGAGAAAAGACTTGCTACAGAAGAGAGGGTAATACTTCTTCGGATAGAAGAACACAAATTAAGAGCTCTGTTGCTGTCGTTTTTGACGGTTTCATAAGACGTAAATCTATTTAATACTTTTGATGATCTAATTTAGAGAACTGTTTATGAACTCCCTGGGACAGGTTGATTTGGGGTTATCTTCCCTTTGTTTATTCATTGTTGTTGACCTGTCTTAAGTCGGGGTTAGCTTTACGCAGATCTGTGCTGTCTACACATGCGCAAGTGTTTTGAACGCGAACGGAGAGACTTCCATCAGGGAGTGATGATCTGGGTTCTGACCGGACTAGTGTGTCCGTGGTACTTCTCTGCATTATCTGGGTGAAAGATAGTCTTCAGTGTGACTGTGATGTCAGGGATTCTCCCCAGAGTTATTCTGTTCGTCAAGAATGACGACAGTTGTTATTTGTGTATTTCTCGGATTTTGTCAAAGGTAACATAAACTTAATTATTATGCCTAAGTTGCAGAACATTTTGTGGCAACCTGTGAGTAGAGCTCACAGTCCTTTGAGATGCAGAGTCCATTATTTGTGCTCGATGTAGCCAGCTAAGACTATTCGTCTAACTGTTATACAGAAGCCAAGTGAAGATATATTATTATGAAAACCGCATGTTGGCGGTATGTTTCGGCATGGATGATTATGCCTGCCTATGAAAAATACACAGTTGTTTACATTATTTTAGAGGCCCGACATTACGGCCAATATCTTTGAGCAGAAGAAGATGTATTTGGCGTGTTATGCCAGATGAATTGCAGCATTATTATTATTTATGCAATTGAGAACTCACCTTTTGGTACGGCGTAGTTGGTTAAAGTACCTGACGCGCTGAGTCAGTGGTACGTGAGCTGCAGTATGAACTATGTGTTAAAGGACAGACCATTGTCGATAACGTCCTGATAGATGAGTGGTTCACGCTTTATAATGCCAGATGTTTTGCCAGTTATTTCCAGTTTATATGATGTCCTTGATACTTGTCCATTTGACTGTAACTATTGATGTCACTGTGTCTCGTAAATAAATGGTTGAAAAGTTCCGGCAGTTGCAACAATTACTGACTACTGCATGTGAGTGAGTGGGTGCATTGTTTACCTGTCAAAGAGCCTAAACGCATTCGTGTTGTCTACACACCCACATCACTTATCAACCCACACAAACTTCGAGTACTTCACATTCAAGAGATGTATGATGTTTGAATGTCAACATAACACCGTGTTAGCGCCTCAACGCCTGGTGAGCTAATCATTCACAACAACGCTGTTTGGCCCAGGTCGTACTGACTACGCACGCACAGAAAACTACAGTAACACCGTGCAGGAACATTGAGGTAGATCGTACAGCCTTCAACATACTAGTGGCGCATCAACACATCCATACAATAACAGTACACAGTAAAGATATCGTTACATTCCTGGTGGTCATGAAATAGGATTGTTACAAGCTCAAACAGCAAATAATGGTAATACTGGGAATTCCAATACTGCTTCGTCATCAGGTAATAATACGGGTACTGATAGGTTTAAATTTCCAGTATTTAAACCTACGGTTGATGACATGTCATGCTATCTTTCGAGGTATGAAGGGATATGCATTGCACATAAGTTGGATAAATCATTATGAGTTACCAAACTACTACATTTTTTGAGTGGAAAACCTATGAATACCATCAGTACAATGGATAAGGCAGTTAGAAATGATTATGTTGCTGCTAAAGCAATACTATTAAAACTTTTTCAACTCAACGAAGATGATTATTGTATGAAATTTAAGACAATGATTCATGAGACAGGAATAGACTTCTCTCAATTTATCGCCGCAATAAGAATCACCTTTAATATATGAATTCAATTATCAGGTATTGAGAAATCGTATGATAAACTTGTTGATTTAATACTTAGAGATAAGGTATTATCTTCAGTCAGCAAGCCTGTGCAATTCTTACATGAACACAAACCACCAAACTTTGCTGCTCTAGAGGAAGTAGCTACCCAATACTGCACTGCACATCCGGGATCATGCATTGCTAACAATCAAATAAGATATGCTCTTCCAGTTGCTTCTGCCGCAACTTGGAATAATATTAATAGAACAAGATCTCAGAGCATAGACCAAAAATTTATGACTAGAAGAAATAATAATAATCAGTAGAGTAGAAATAGCAGTTTCAACAGACATGATAATTTTAATAGGGGTCGACAACAAGTTAGAATCCAGTCACCTCAATATAGATATAATAATAATTATAACAACAATATCCAACAAGATAATAACTGGAGAAATCAAAATAATGTCTTTCCTCAAAATAATAATTGTGGTAATAACGATCAACAGTACCATAATAAAAGAAACAGGAAGACCATTAGAAATCAAGGTAATTAGTTTGATAATCAGAGACTACGATCTAGCTCACGTGGCCCAACGAGGTCATAACATAATGCAGGGGCGGCACTTACTACTAAAACACCTGTGGGTAATCATGAATTGAATAATCAGGTTCAATCATCTGCATGTTTAATTTTGATGTTGCTTCCCATTGCCAGGAATGTAAAACTCTTTTCCAGAAAGACAGCACTACGATTCTGAAGTGTGGACATCCCCTTCCTGCTGTAAGTCTCTCGGCACATGACGGCAACGGTACCCTTATATTCAACAGAGGATTGGTAAATGGTACTCTGGTATCAGTACTAAAGGATTCGAGTTCAACGACTGTTGGAATTAGGCAGTCGCTAGTCCACCCGTCTTGTTCGACTGGAGAATTTGTAAAATGTATTACCTTTGCAGGAACTGTGGAATTTTACCCCACAGTTATTGTTAATATTCATTCTTTTCAAGGAAAGTTAAAGTATGTTTATTAAATAATCCAGTGACTGATCTCATGGTGGGTCGCATCCATGGGAGCAAGGACTGCTCACCAGAAGGGATTTAACTGTGTGAACGAGGACACAGATTCACTGCATATGCAGGCAATGCTATGATACGACTACCAGTCAGTAATTACCATGCATGTGGCACGGCATTTTCCAGTTGTGGTCTCTGTACCATTTTGGAAAATGATGAGGGTACTCCTCATGATGATATCATTTCTGATGATTTAAGAACTAAAAACCTTAACTCTACATATACTGCAGTTGTCACTCATTCAAATGTACTCGTATTATGAATCAAATGCCATGAACTGTAATGTATTATCTCACGTGAATAAATATGGATGTATTTGTTGGACCCAACTACACCGACGTTGAAGTCCATTTCTTATGAACCATCTTGTAACCAGCCATTGACCACCCAGACACATTCGCATTACATCTAGCACGATTTGCTCATCATCATCAACCACACCATATCAAGCAAACTGAACCCCAGCTCGCAACAGATGTCCACATGACTTTAATTGTTTAGCGAAAGATGTTGCATTCATTTACCTTACTATTATGATTGTCTGTCTCATTTCATCTATCTACGCTGGTGCATATTTGTATATTATTTATTGCTTTGCATTTTTTATGTTGATCATAAATTAATTCAGTGACTACTGATAATGGACTTGACTGATAGGCGTTATGTGACGGTGTGAGGTATGTGAGTGCATGTATTGCTACCATCATTTTTTAAAAATATGTTTACTATTAGTTATGGTGACCTCTCATTTCGGTTAAATAGGATTTTGTCTAATAGGAGACATTGGCTTTGGTATTAAACATCGACCACACTTTTAGTGTTTAATTGCCTACCCTATGGCGGAAACTTGGGTGTTATACTAGTTCTTATTTATAGTGAAATTTAATGTTACTATATTTCACTCTGGTGTTGGTATACTCACACCACAGAAATAATAAAAACTTTGTTTCCATTATTTTGCGGGGGGGGGGGGGGGTTGCGTAATGTTATAAGTAAAATTCGTAACAAGTGTGCTTAATATAGGTTTAGCTCAGCGGGGCTCTTTGTTTGTTTATTTTATACGGGTCACTGGAAAAGACGTGTGAGTGACGTTAAACCGCTATGCTTGGCTGGCTCACGTGAGACTAGAGGGACAGAAGTGTGGGGCAGGGAGATTGTGTGTGATGGCGAGTGGACGTACGTTTTTGAGCTCCTGCGTGTTAAAGTGTTTAAAATAGAGTTTTATGATTACTAATACACCAATATCTTTGGTGAGATATATCTAGTCATCTAGTTATCTGAAGTGACTAGAAGTATAATTGCTCAGTGTTGAGTGTTCATTTAAGGTAGCCGTATGGTAGAATTTCATTAAATCTATTGAAAAACTTCATTTTAGTTTTTAAATGTTTTTATGAAGCCAAACCATTTCTCTCCACAATACATAGGTTTATATTGTCCAGTGATGCATAGTTTTTTACTTTGTAAAGAATAAGTGACCAGGGGGTGATATTAATTTTCTTTGACAACGCAATGTTTACCTCTGGTTACAAACCACTTTTTGAAAACATTATGATTCCCACACTAAAAAGGCGAATTGACAATGATTCCATAACTCTTATGTACCAGAAAAACACAAGAGAACCATTTATGAGAAGGGACATTACTCTCCTTAAAGTCAATTGTCTATGAATAATTTTTTCTACATGTGGGCTGAAAATTTTAAAGTTGTCGGAGATCAAACATTCATATTACACCTGTTTGAGTGAAAAAGCTACGTTATTGTGGTAAGATGTACAAATTGTCTATGAATCATTTTTCCACATGTGGGCTGAAAATTTTTAAGTTGTCGGAGATCAACCATTCATATTACACCTGTTTGAGTGAAAAAGTTACGTTATTGTGGTAAGATGTACAAACAAATTTAACAAGAACGATATTAGTGACAAAATAATGGGTTGGAAGTTAAGAAAACGCAAGCTTTTTGGCAACCAGGGCCCTGGTGAAGTTGTTAGCACAACAGAAAATAATGAAGCAGCTGTTATCGATAACGAAGTTAAACCTTCTTCTGTGAAGAAATTGAGGAAAAGCACCCTCTCAACCCATACAAAAGATGGACAAACAAATAATGCTTTTATTCTTATGAGTATGGAGCACTTGAATAACTTCATAACAGCAAACATGAGGTGTGTAGAATGTTTTGGGTTTATAGTGTCGTGTAGGCTCAATGGAGATTCAAAGCAAGGTTTCTGTCACACAATCGTTGTCGAACGTAGCAACTGCTTGTGGGAAACTTCTTTCACAGCATCAGGAGATGCAAAAATGTAGAGGAGACAGGGATACAAAAAAAGAACAAGGAAATCAATGTAAGGATGGTAATGTTTGTACGATCACTTGGCCGAGGCCAAGCAGCGCTTGAAAAGTTTAGCTTGCACACTAGTGCCCCGCCACCAATGACAAGACATAGTTATAGAGACATTTTTATGCATGTGCATGGTAGTGGCTGAAGAAAGTATGTCTGAGGCTGCTAAAGAAATTAAAATGCAAAGTGAAGGGGATATGTATACTCTTGGAGGTCATTACAATAAGGTAAGTGCACAAAATAACTGTTTGTTAACAAATTTTTCTTCTTTTTCTCACTTTCCCTAATCAGCACGACAGGTACATTTTGAGACGCAATATCTCAAGAATGAATTGTTCGAATGCTCTGAAACTTTGCAGAGTGTTGCTTAACATCTTAAACCTTGTCTTGAATCAAATTTAGATTTGCCCTCTCAGTTTTTTTTTTTTGTTGTACAGATGTTTTGCATACTAATGAGGTTCGATAAATTTCCAATTTTAGTTTTTTTACAAATGGTCACACATAGAACATTGTATATCCCAAATATTTTTGGTTTAGGACATAATGCACTCAATTGTCGACTTGTATGCAGAATTTCAACTCTAAGTTGAGAAATAATTATGTAATGTGGGTTTAAAATAACCCTGCATTTTTTATACTGCGGCGGCCATTTTGAATAGCTAATTAGCATAATTATGCAATCACTCATATGGTTAAATTTCTCTCTTACCAAAGAACATTTTGACATATATTGGCAAAATGTAAAGTTATATATAAGAAAAATTCATGTTTCTACCACACGGCTACCTTAAATAAATCAATTTTAAGAGCTACATGACAGCGTTCCTGACATGAACTGACTATCGACGGTATTTCGTCCACTTTATATTATCTGCCAGTACCTGTTGGCATGACCTATCTATTTGTGGAGCTACGTGCTGTCCAAAATAAACTGTATTTCGCCCACTTAGTCAGTTGTAACTTAAATGCTTCTAAGTGTTGGCTAGTTGCAGTGTCAGAAAGATTTACTACCCTAGCTGGTATCGTGGCCAAAGGAACCATCCTGAAATATAATATTAACATTCATGATAGAAAACAAAACGTAACAGCTACATCCTCAAGTTATTTTTTAAATATTATGTGTAACCACGTGAGATGCTTCTCGTATCCCCATGTGGTAGGCACACCATAGGCTGGGAGCCCCTGCTCTACAGGACTTCACATCTCATCATTCCTGTACGTTAGTCTATGCGATTAATTTTTACGTCTATTTATTAAGTTAACTGTGGCTTTGTGGCGTGGAGTTTGTAGAGCTAGGTAGACCATTCCTCCAGTTCCAGAGAAACAAATAATCTGCTTGTATGCAGCCCTGTCACCGTAATGAATATGGGCTACTGTAGTGGATTTTGATGGTATTGTATGGTGGTGTTATCACCTAGTGTGATGCGTGAGGTCAGCTGTGAAGGCTCCTGAGATAATTGTAACTGTGAATATACAGAAGGCCCTTTCGTGCTACCACTTTATGACCTCACACATATCTTTTTTTACTAATGAATGTGGCTACGTTAAAATCTAGGGTACTGAATGCAATGTGTTGTATGGACATATACACACACCCACAGATATTAATTAAGTCTAATACTATCAATAAAATTTATAACACAATGAACTAAATTCAGCTGGTTAAATTTAGAATAGAAAATCTTTTTTTAAATTTATTTGTTCTGAACCAAGGTTTTATTTTGTCCAGAACTTATGCAAAGATTTTGAAATTTATGAATGAATGGCATGAATAAATGGCATGTTAAATGAAAGATGTTTACATATGCAATCTTCAAGATTAATTATAGTATTACTGTTCGTAATGTTAATTTTCCTGGGAAAACTATGAATGGATGTGCTGTTGGGGTGGCTTCATCCCTCCCTGTTTATGCCTACACAGCATTGTCCATTAATGATGGAAGGAAATGGGATGCTTCAGTAGTAAATTCTCTTGGGTGCTAGTTTTATGAAGTTGGTGTAAGTTCAGCAGGCCAGCTAGCCTACTTAACTTTGCCAGATTTGTTCTGGTGCTGGAATATGATGGCCCCACCTCTCCGTGCTTGAGCAATACACAGATGTTCTGTCGAAATGTACCCTGCACGGGTCCTCACTTCAATTATTAATCAGCATTTGACACCACCTTAGTGTCAAGATCGAACTCACAGCTCTGAAATAAAGTATTGGTTTTTGCTCAGAACCTTACCTAATAAGCCACTTCTACACATAACACATTACAATAACACCACATAAACAGGGTCAGTTCTCTCTGACCAGACAGCACATCTTACCTAGTTGGTTTCGCATAGGGTAAGTTTCCCCAGTCTACAGATTCTGAAATAGGTGCATTATCTCTGTCGTGGAATATTCTAATCCACATATATAAATTATCAAGTAAATATAAAGCCTAATAAATACATATAATAAATAAAGGAAGAAGAATGGTAAATAACAGTGCTGTCACAAAGAAGGTACTCGAAATTCCCCTTGTTTTCTGCTTCGTCTGCAAATTGTAACGCTTTCACGTTGATAGTAAAAGCTTAATGTATTATACCCGCTTTCTTCAATGAAACGTGTGCTGTATTTCTTGGAAAAACATTGAGAGGCAGACTGCGTAATGACCTAAATTAATCCTAACATTAATTATACTGCGTTACCAAAACGAACGAACAGATGGACCAAAGGATAAAAAAAAAAAGAAGGGAGAGGCAGAAAGCCGAACACTAAACCCGCGTCGCGCGATACACAATTACTACCATCACGCGTGTAAGTCTACATGCACTAATTTTTTTTCAGACGGACAGTGATAAAATACACTACCCTTTCCCAGAGTTAGGTTTATAAATCCTGAAATCTCTTATTAGGAAAGACAACATTAGATGGGTTTACGGTTGAAAACATAACAGTACCCAGACAGCACCTCTTCTAAACAGGAGGTAGAAGAAATTGCATATTTTGAACGCAGCCACGTAGCTCCTTTAAATTTGTATTTTTGGGTTCCTTAGGGTTTGCTGACACATAATATGTAAAACGTTACGCAAATAGTCCAGGAATTAATAAATTATACCCAAAATAAAATAGTGAGGGTGCCTGACAGCATGGAATCATTTCTGCTCATAAAAATTTTTTTATAACGTGTTTGAAAAAACCTTACGTTACATAAATAGCCTACCATGTAAACTCCCAATTGATTGGAGCGCAACAAATGAAAGCCTAACCACGATTGGTCGGACTATAAATACTATCTTCGTTGTTAGGGGAAACGGGAAAAGGTAACATTTTTTTCAAACACTTGTCGAAACGGGGCTCATTGGTCAGACTCGCTGATATACACACTTGGGAGCGTTAGTTCGAGACCACTTGTTTAAATACGCGTGATACAGCATCAGTGCGTTGAAGCCAGCTTATATTTTGCTAAATAAAAGCCTGGAACATAGGCAGATCGGAATTTGTGCCAGTTTGTGCCAGAATTCATTGCTAATCAACGTATCTGTGTTTATTTCCATGAAATTGTGGTAAGCTTGAACCATTCAGTATCTTTTAATGAAAAATTGAATGTGAATTGTTGATTTATGCCTGTATATATATGTGTAGTTCAGTGGCAAACGTGAGGTAAAGCCTATAATGCTCCAGCCTGAACAGAGGGTGTCGGAGAGAAGTAAAACGGCATGGAATGGCCAAACAGTACACTGACACCTGGATGATTGAATAGAAAGAAATAATGCTGGAAGTGCAGAGGCGTAGTAACCATTAAGAAGGGTAATACTGGAATAAAGTATTTCAAATGAAGCTGACAGTTGACCTAATGCTCTGAACTCAATGTTTGTGCTGTGTTGTGATCAGTGTAACAAGAGAGTTTAAGTTAGTTATGAAGTAGAAGGTACATCCTTCTTGATTTCAGGGACCGTGGTCTGGATGGTATTGAGCTGCACCTGGTCAGAGCTTTGCTGAATCCAGAGTCGGACAGCATACTCCTTGGTCCATTTAGCTATCAGTGAGGTGTCTCCAGAGCCCAGAGGAGAATTCGAGCAGAGGAGTCCTTTCCTGCCGCCATCACGCCAGATAAGCGAATTGGCCAGCTGAGCTCAACATTATGTCCCCTCATCTTGAAATGACTTTATAAAAATAACATTCAGAGGGGAATTAATTGTCTTAATATCAGGAACTGAGAACATCTCCAATACTAGTCCCTAAAGACAAACTATTGAAGTCATGATGACAAATACCAACAGAGCTTGAACAAAACAAAACCAGTATTACCTCATTTTACTACTACACAACTGACACACATAGGATATTTGTAATAATATATGTCACTACTATATTCATATTGGTAAATTCTGTACATATAACTTGTAATTTAAATTGATTGTGATTCCTGGTTCCCTTGTAGTTGAATCAGGACACATATTCATTCATGCCAGTAATGAATACATATTGTTATTTGAAAAGTTACGAGTGACTTCTTTAAGATATTATCATAGAGTGTTATATGTATGTGAGTGTCACAGTGTTGTTAAGAGTAGTGGATTAACTTAAATTGTTTATCTGTCTGTTGTTGTGACTTACACTTCATCATACACATACCCTAGACACATAACGTAGCATCACACTATTCCAGAATAATTCTGACTGAGATATATAGATATGTGGTAGCAAGTAAGGTTATCTATAATACACTACTCTTAATAGATATAGATACCTTCACAGCTGATCTCAGTCAGTACACTAAGTCCCCTATAAATATTTATAACATCCCACTTCACCACAATCTCACTGCCATACAATAGGATAAGTGATATGATTCACTGTTCTCAACACTTGATCACCCCTTCCTAAACCTTGCTGTAGTTTATATTTTGTTTGTCCCTAGACCCTGAACTAGGGCGGGGGGTCCAGAGCGAATCCTTACTTGTTTGTAAGGCTAGATTTCGATATGGCAGTATCAAATCACTCGGACATTAAACAATATTCAAAATATACAAAGAAATAATTTCAATCTTACCAGATTATGAATAAAGAACACAGAAATGCTAGCAAAACTCAGCTGAGCTGCTGGCTATAGTATGGCCTCCCTGAACTTATTTCAATTTATTTCATTTGGAAATCACCACACTTGAAATTTACTGTGTCTATCACTGGACAACTATTGAGGAATGGCAAAAAAGCTCGTCTGAGCGCGGATAATATGATTGTCTGTGGCCAATCAATGCCTTGGTTTTTTTAAATTCAAATTTCCTACACTAAAGTCATTTCAGTCATGCTTCAGTCAAGTATGGATTTTTATCTGTTAGTCTGTCCGTCTCTACTTGCGTTTTCACAAAACGTACTTGATTTTTTGAACCAACCTTTCTCTCCCCTCCAAAATTTTGTCGTCAAAAGTTATTTTTAGACACAGCTCCCACCAATATCCCTTCTCTTCCATGCTAAGTAGATTTGAACACCTGCGTCTCAAGGTCGCGATTTTTGTGCAAATAGCGACACTTTTGATTCAATGCAGTCTTTCGCTGTTGTGAACAACACTGTCTTTTGTCATTATCTTCATTATTATCTATCCGTCTGTAAAATTAAAAACATATTATTTCACTGCTCAGAATGGGCCATCCGGCCAGCTAATTTTTATATTCCTAACATTAATATTAAGAAAAGTTACTTTTTAAATTTTGTAATATTTCAAGCATCTGCGTTTAACCGCTGAATTCAAATAAAAGGCTTGGTATCGCAAAAGCGTCCAATAAATGACTGTGGCGTATCATATCCAAGGTCCCTTCTGTCGAGTTCCTTACTTTATGTCAACTTGGGGAACGTGACTTTTTTCCTCCGTTTCCCCCCCCCCCCCCAAGTGCGTCTCCTTAGCCTTGCTAGTCTCACGCAATTTTTTTCAGTCATATTTTTTTTTTCTTTTGATCCGCCGTTCTCATCCCTCCAAATGGTAACCGTTTTGATTTCCCGTCTAACAAGTCAATTTTTATGGAGGGTGATGACCCGCGGTCAGGGCGATCATGTACTATCAGCAGCTTACGCGTTATGTTTTTATCCTTACATTTTATCCTTTGGAGATATTTTTACGTTGTATCACTTGTTAATTTTATGACAGCTACTTTCTAAATCATGTAAGTCGAGAATCAACTTATCCAAGTCAGAACAACACTGTATCTTAGATGCAATGAATTTAGTAGCTGACGGGTTAAACATCTCTTGGGGCTTCGAGGACCACCAATAAATTACGAAAGTCACAAAATATTGTTGTCGTACATCAAAAAACAAAAACTTCATTACGAATGTGTTTTTCTGTAACCGCTGTTTCTCTTCCTTTGTCACATTTTTTGTCTGTGCTTATTTACAATAGCACTGGTCGTTCAAAGCCGAGTGGAACAGTCCCAGTTACTGTGGTTTGGTCACATCTGTAGTATTGGAGAAGAACGGCTGCCACGACACATATGGGAAGACAATAGCCAGGGATCAAGATCTCCAGGACGACACATAGTTTGCTGGGAGGACAACATTAGACAATCCCTGAAGGACCGAGGACTGGACTGGAAGCAGTTTACATGATAACATGGCGCTCTCTCTGGCTAACCTCTACACCCTAAGGTGGAAAAGGTTTGTGTCGTTTGGTTTTAAGGACTATCTTCACTGCATACGGACAACTCCATCAGTGCTCCGATCTCCTCCTTTAGATCTCAAGGAGGATATCAGCACAGTTCACGAACACCAAAGCACAGGCGAGAATCCCAAATGTGTGTATTTAGGAATCATACATTCTATAAATATTTTTTTATCGGATAGGTTTTCCTAATTTTGTAAATTCTGCTAGGGCAAGGGACGTAAGGCCTACTCTTTACGATTTCAAATTGCCAGGGAATTTTTAACGTGTGCAACTTGCACTCGGAACCTACTATTTGTTCGTCCTTATCCGAGACGGCTAGTCATCCAATCAGACTACCCAGGGTATCATCGGGAGTATGACATGATTAGGACCCATCATAAATATTCCTAAGACTGGGAACCGAACGCTATACCTTTATAATTAGAGGCACCTCAGAGCTTCAAACTAGTACTGAACGGAGTAAATCTTCAATTAAATATTTTTGATCGCCGTCTGACTTGTAAAAAACAGGTTGACAGAAATCGAATGAGAGCAAGACAAAGAATGGCAATTATGAAAAAACTTGCTGGAACAACTTGGGGTGCAGATGAGAAAGTGCTTAAGACGCTGTACACAGGGCGAGTGAGGCCAGTTCTTGAATATGGCATGGCAGCATGGGCAACAGCAGCTAAGACAAACTTCGATAAAAATAGCAGACTCCAAATTCAAGCAATGAGAATTATAACGGGAGGCATGAAGTCAACACCTATAAAAGAACTCGAAAAGATTACTTGCCTCCAGCCAGTGACAGATAGAAGAGACTGCAGGGCTCAGCAACAGGCCGAAAAATTCAAAAGACTAACAGACCACCCAATGTGCCATAGAATAAATGCTCTTAGAAGGCACAGACTCAAACGAAGTAATTTTGTAGAATCAACCAAATCACAAATGAGAGCAGTATCCATAGATGAAATATCCACTGTTAAACCCATCTACACTGCACACAAGCTTCCAGTTTGGAAACAAAATCGCTTCCCTAAAATGATAGAAAACATTCCTGGAATTGAAAGTAAAAAGAGCCAAACTGCAACAGATAGAAAATCCATAGCGACAAAATACATAGAGAAACATTATCCACGCAACACCTGGACCCATGCATACACAGATGGATCAGCAACAAATGCAACAGAAAATGGATGTGGGGGTGTCTTTCTGACCTTAAGCACTGGGGCAGAAAAAAGGCTGTCAGTGGCGACAGGACGATTCTCCAGCAACTTCAGAGCAGAGGCAGAGGCATTGAAAACTGCAGCAGAGGTTATATTGACAGAAGAAAGGTCAGAGAGACAAGTTGCTTTCTTTACTGATGCGCAGTCAGTAATTGCATCCTTGAAAAGCCAAAATAATACAGACCTGGATGATCTCAGAGTAGTGCTCCACAAACATTGTCAACGATTCAAAAGTATTGTGATCCAATGGGTCCCATCTCATTGTAACAACGCCGGCAATGAAGAGGCTGACAGAATGGCAAAAGAAGGTTCACATCTACCTCAGCCTGATGCAAGCATAACTTTTGAGGAGGCAAAGAGTTTTATCAGAATCAGTTACAGAAACAAATGGAATGTAGAACATCCAGGGCACACACAGAATGATGCTTACTACCAGCTCCACAGAGGAGAACAAGTGGTAATCTTCAGACTCCGCACTGGCCACAACAGATTGAGATACCATCTATTCAACAAGCTAAAGATAGGAACTACCGATCAGTGTAACTGTGGCACTGATAAAATGACTGCTGAACATCTGCTTCAAAGTTGCCCCTTATATGTGGTACAGAGAAAGTGCATATGGCCGACGCCAGCTCCCTTCGTGGAAAAGCTTTACGGAGATTCAAATAGCCTCAAACTGACTACTGCTTTCTTTGAGAACATTCAAGTGGACGTCTGAGAGTGTACGAAGAAGAAGAAGAAGACTTCGGCCCCCAGGGTAGAAGAGAAAATACTAAGTAAGAAAATGTGTTTAAAACATTGTCCAAGTGCGCTATTTGGCGCCGATGAAACTTTTCGGCGCGCACATTTTTTTTTTTTTTTTTTTAAATTTCCTCGCACGAGGTTGCATACTTTTTTCTCGCATGAGGTTGCATTGGCCCCTGCCCATACCCGGCTCTGGTCAAGACCACATGTCCCAACACACGAAGACTCAATGACACCATTTGTCATTGTAGTGGTCTTCTATGTTCTCACACAAAGGACCTCATGACATAAATGTCACTACTGGTCCCTGCGTCTAGACACATTTTTTTTTTCCTCGCTTGAGGTCGCATATTTTTTCCTCGATTGAGGTCGCATTAGCCCCGCCCAAACCCGGCCCTGGTCAAGACCACATGTCCTAACACAAGAAGACCCAATGACAAAATGTGTCACCTAGTGATCTTCTGTGTTCTCACACAAAGGACCTAATGACACATGAATGTCACTGTACCGGTCCCTGTGTCTAGACACATGATCCTAGCCAAAGGCCAGATGTTAGGCCGTGGAGTTTTTACAGCATTATTCATGCTGAGTTTTTCTGCAAATGAAACGTTTATTGTGTTTATGAGATTATCATTGAAAGTGGCTGATCATTTAAGTGTTCACTACTTTAACATGTGCATCAAACTCCATATTATTTAAAGTTTTTTTATTCTAAACATAAGACACACAATATAATTTTAATAATATTAAAAATTGTACTAATAAAAATAAGTGAATTGTTTATGCCTTCTATAATTTTGTCCAAGAAGTTCATAAAGTTAAAAAAAAAATGAAAATATGTTAATTATTATGATTTGTGTTAATAGTTAAATTGTTTCCCTTTGAAAGTAAATAGGATGCTTTCCCCTAACTTCTATGTCTGCTGCTTAAAGTATCACATGGTTACGTTTGTTTTTTCTTTTTGTTTCACTTATTTCTGTGATTCGACATCCGGTCATAACCTGACAAGAGGTGTGATATTTCGGTTATACGGGGGGTATATTGTGCGCATTTTTATTACATTTTGCTGTACTGTTATTTCTGTTCTTTTTTATTTAATTATGTCGGGGAGGGACTTTTATATTAGCCATAAAAAGGTCTATTTCTGTAAAGGACCGCTAGCTGCCTGTCTGACCGTCACGTCGTAAGGTTTATTCGAGTGTTTCTGCTTGTTCAATCCATGCACTTATCTATTTATATTTTTTTAAGTGTAATGAGTTTACCTCAATATCTATTTTTGATATTGTGCCGACGTGTCATTAAAGGTATTACTAGCTGAAATGAAGATCCATGATTGTTTTTCGTTTACTCTTGTGTCTACCCATAGTGTGGTCTTCCTTAACTCCAGCTGATGTATGACTTTGTCAATGATGATTTGACGTATGGTGTCTAAAATTGCAATAAATAATTATTCCTTTGGAGTGTTTATTATTTCACTGCATTGTTTTATTTGATATGTCAATGATAAACTGTCTGTTTTGTTCTACGATTTTGGTTGGTTCTTGGTGGAATGTTTGCTTTATTTTTCTACCCGTAGTTATATAACTGTAATCTCTGTAGTCAGTTGTCGGAGCTGGGGTTTGATGTGTAGTCAGTCCATCTGCAGTTCTATTAGTACTAATAATCTGTCCCAGTCAGCCCGTCTTTAGCTCTGTCAGCATTACAAATATATCCCATTCCGCTCATCTGTAGGTCTTTGAACATTACAAATATGTTCCAGTTGGCTCATTTGAAGGTCTGTAAAATTACACATTTATCCCAGTTAGATCATCTGTAGTTCTGTAAACATTACAAATCATTCCCAGTTAGCAGCCACCGAGTCTATTATCAGAGAGGCAAGACAGTATTGCAAACCGTGTTGAACTGAAGAACTACAAAAGCTTGATGATGAACTACGCATCAGAGAGAGAGAGAAGAAACAACCGAAGACAATCACAAACACTGGCCACGTGCGAAATCTGATTTCTGTATGCCTTGTCACAGTTTTGTAAAGGTGTTCGAAGGGTAGCATTTTTGTTGTTGTTGGAAGGACAACAACATAATTATTAAAACAAATAATAAATTAAATACAAACTTTTAATTGTATGCATTAATATTTCCAGTCAACCTACCAAATAATATAAGTATATATAAACAAATAAAAAGGTATTGGATCAGTTTAACAAATAAACAGTGCACAGGAAACAATGGACCATTCGAGCAATAATATAGCAAAGAAACTACAAATCCAAAAAGAATTAATAAATACAAGAAATTCAACAACCAACGAAAATCAAAGGAAGAAAATGGAATAAAAAGTCCTGCTATAAGACTCTCCGCTGAAAGAATTGGTCATACAATGAAAAATTGTCTCAATGGGCGTCCCGTAGCGATGAATCAAAGTCGAAATAAATCGAAATTTATTTACTTACAAATAATATAAGTTCATCATGTACATTATATGCATGTTATAACATTTGAATGTTTTTTATTGTATTTTATCAATATATTAAAAAAAACATTTTCTCCCGCTACGAGTTATAAAGTAGTAAATACTTATATGGTCTGTCACTCTAAATGCTAGTATAAAGTTACCCTCTCACTGAAATCGTAGATTTGCGCACCAAAATATGTCGTCAGTGCTGAAAAGTGCTCTTCGTCAAATCAGGAACATAATGTTATAAATTTTTAAAAAAAGGATATTCCAGACAAGTATGTTTACGACATGCGCTCTTATTTATAGGCACAGACATAAATATTACAAAGGAAGAGGAACATTCGTTATAGAAAAATACAACCTTATACATTAGGATGTATATAATGTTGGTTGATGTATATCTTGTGTATGACGCTGTCGCTATTCTCGATAAGCTAGTGGAAGATTGAGTATACTTGAAATATAACCAAAACCTATCCAGCCTTCGGTGAAGCGAAACTCCTTCTCAGGCCTGCTAAATAATTCGCAATTAAGCTATTAGCTCTTTTCAGAGAGGGATTGTAAGGCTGAACACAAAGGGTTCTCTGTTTGTATCTTACGGCTTTCCTGTGTCTATGTGGCTAATAATCTATCATTACTTTTGTCTACATTATCTTACCTTTTGTCTATAAATGACTGATGACTTAGAATGTACGACATGAGTTATGATGACGTTATGACCCATGTATAAAAACAGACATATGAGCACATCATTCACATACACATACTGAAGACTTAGACACACATTAGGAAATGTGGTATTTATTGGACAAGCACCATACACTTGGCTTGTCATGTTATAGGTTTCAATCCCGGTTGTGGATCCAGTAGTATCTGGAATTGATTGTGCCTAATGAACGAGGAGCAAACATCTGATTGACTTGGACCACCCCTGCTAACTGGCCTCCACGTAGTGCTGGTAAACTGTTAGCCGGATTGTCACCGATTCTCAATAAACTTTACTCCTTGCTGGCCTTATTATTGCAGCTTTAATTATTACAGAGCGTAAGGCACATGTGTGAGTTTCGATTCTAATATATATAGTTCTATCCATACCTGATAACCAATGAAAATAATGATCACATGAATGTCGCTGAATTAACTCAGCTGGGGGCTTGAACGAGCTAACATTAATTATTGCATAAATCTCCACAAACGTTGACGGCAGATACTAGAGTTAACATTTGCTCAGCTCATGCAGCATCGTTCTCGCTTTCTGAACATCTAGTGAAACTACCTTGAGGTAGAAGCATCATTATCCTTCTATCTACAACTCTACCAAGAGTAATCTTGTGCAAAGGTAGACACCTTTGAAGACCAACATTAGTTACTCTTGAGTTTTGGTCACTGTTGGACCACTACTGCAGATCTAAGGGGAGAAAATCCCCGACAGTGGGAATAACATGTAATAATATGTACAAAACAATGTATAAATCCATACAAACATCAGAATGTCATAGAGACATTTTTATACTAACCGTTTTCTATATTTTTGTATTGCAATTTTTTTGTTATTATGTTATTAAAATCTATAGGACGAAGTTATGTTTGACCTATTACTTATTACTTAATTTTGATTGACTTGTCTTCGACTTAAATATGTTAACATTGGGGGGGGGGGGGGGGGGGGCAGAGTGGCTAAGAGGTATGGCGTTCACCTCGTATTCTAGAGGTGTCGGGTTCGATTCCCAGTTGAGGGAATATAATTTATGGAAAAATTTTTTTTCAGAACCTCGATTCGGTTGACTAGTGGAATATTTTTGGGAAAAACCACCCTCATAAACCACCACAAATCCCCCAGTGGTCCTAATGATGTCATACTCCCCCCCCCCCCCCCCTCCCCGTCTCCTGGGTAGTGACATCGGATTCATAGCCTTCTCAGATAAGGGCAAAAAAAAAGAGGATGCCCCGTGTGCAAGTTGCGTACGATAAAAATTCCACCGCAGTTGGAAATCGTAAAGAATAGGCAATACGGCCGCTTCACTGGCAAAATTTAATAATTAGAAACCTACCCACCACAAAAATATTTATAGAATGTGTGATTATTATCTACACACATTGGTATTCTCGCAGGTGCAACGGAGTTCGTGCACTGTGCTGATATTCTCCTTGTGTGATCTAAGGGTGGAGATCGGAGCACTGATGGAGTTGTCCGTGTGCAATGAAGACATTCCTTAAAAAGCAAACCAAATGTCAACATGACATATCTGTGCAGTGTGTTATTTTAATTTTGTTGAATAACAATAGCTGAATTGTTCCAATCATTGTATCCACACGTTGTCAATCTGGTTTACTATGCATTAGAAAAAAGAATACAGACTAAGCAGTAAACTGATCTCGTCGCTCGCGAATAAAGTAGCCAGTGTCGGGCATGTAGTTCACCAATTGCTTTTGTGCCGTTAAACAGGCTTTTTTTGAACAATTCCTATTTTGGCCACTTTGGTATAATCGACGCGATAATTCAAATGGACCTGACTTATTTTAACAGTTTTCTGGTCCGTGATCAATCCAGTATGAAACAACTTCTGCTCCTACGTTAACCCACAATTCTGGATCATTTGACCTATTATTAATGACAGGTTGAATTACTGGATTACCGCTATCAGAAAGTTCATGTTTTATTTCATCAGTTCATTACAGTTTCCTGCCTCAACAATGTCCTTATCACATTTATCACTTTCGGGAACATCAGGCCTTACTTGATCACTTTGATAATTGGTTCCTGGCTCAACAATGTCTTTATCATTGAGAGAGGATGATGCTTCAGAGTTTGTTTGAAAATAGAATGTCAATTACGGGATTTTCTCACGTGATACAGCATTTTTGTTTTGTTTGTCTCCCCTGCCACTTGACGTGTTTAGGCTCCACTTAAGTAAGAACGGTTTATTATGTGTCTTGTCTAAATTATCTTCAATAAAACAAACGATCTTATGTACATTGTCATCCACCTGACTTTCATGTCGAAAGAAATCTTTTATTAAAAAAAAAAAAAAAAAAAAAAACAATTAATAAAAGTAAAATAAAATATTTAAAACAAAATTGGTTATAGATTCGAACCTTGAGGTCACCGAGTACATTTCAACCAACATAATGATTCAATAGGGAGCCGCGCTGGTGTAATGGTTAAGACGTTACGCTAGCGACCAGGTTTTCAAGGTTCAAGCCCGGGCGCCGGCTTTTTTAGGAGTTTCATCGACCGGGAATTTGACTGAATAACCTGTGGATGGGAAGGAGCGAAGCTCCTGACCGGATTGGAAGGAAAGTCCATTGTGTCCCCAGCCTCGCAATGACATGTCATTGGGCCAAAAGGGCTGGAAAGCTCGAGTGCCGCTGGTTAGATAAAAAAAATGATTCGATATGGCGTTTTTAATACGTTCACTACCCGCCATCACAAAATTTCCACTCAACAGAACCAAAGTGAAATAAGGATAAAATAAAAATATGGAAGTGTTGTAATTAAATCAGAAAGTAATGCACCACATCGTTTTTCTCAGGAGATGTTTATTCAAAAAGCATGAAATTTATACACAATATACATGGATATTTCATGTAAACATCGGTATTATTCAACATAATCCCCATCAACTTGTACGGCTTTATGCCAGCGCGAAACAAGTGCATGTATTCCTAGCCCGTACCAGATTTTGTCTTGATCATGTAGCCATGTCTTCGCTGCATGAATCACTCCTTCATCATCCTCAAACCTTGTCCCACGGAGCGCATCTTTAAGTGGACCAAATAGATGAAAATCAGAGGATGCCAAATCGGGACTATAGAGTGGATGGCGTAGTACAGCCCAACCCAATTTGGTGATTGCTTCCCGTGTTGCCAGACTTTGTGAAGTCGCGCATTGTCGTGAAGGAGAAGCAGGTCTGCTGGATTCTTGTGCGGCCGAACTCTGCGAAAACGTTGATTGAGTTTTTTCAATGTCTTAATGTAAGCTTGCGAATTGATTGTCTCTCCTCTTGGCATAATGTCCACAAAAATCACACCTTCAATGTCCCAAAAGACAGTGATCATGACCTTTCCAGCTGAAGGAATTGTCTTAAATTTCTTTCTTCCTGGTGATTGCGGATTGTCGTGAGAAATTCTAATCCACATATATAAATCAAAACGTAAATGTAAAGCCTAACAAATAAATTTAATAAAAGGAAAGAAGAATGGTAAAGAACAGTGCTGTCACAATGACTGTACTCGAAATCCCCCTTGTTTTCTGCTTCGTCTGCAAATTGTAACGTTTCACGTTGATAGTAAAAGCCTACTATATCACTACACGCTTTCTACAATAAAACGTGTACTGTATTTCTTGGAAAAACCTTGAGATACGCAAGCTGATCAATGACCTAGATTTAATATTTCATTCATTCCATACACGGCGTAACTAAAAGACAGATAAAGTAGGAGAGAGAGAGAGGGACGACTGAAGGCAGGAAGCATGCAACACTACACGCGTCGCGCGATTAATAGTAACGCCATCCCGCGTGTAAGGCCACAAGCACTAGCTTTTTTTTCAAATAGTCAGTGGAAAAAAAACACTACTACTACAAGAATCAGGTTTAAAAACATGAAAAATGCTTATTAGGAAATATGAAATTATACTGAATTACATCTAAGCTCCTGAAAGTACAGAAGACACCCTATGACAAAGAAGTGAACGCGTGGTAAAAAACAAATATACGACTATCTTTGGAAAACACATATTTTGAACGCCGCCATGTAGCTCGCTTTAACTTATATATTATTGTACGGCAGGACTTGCTAACCAAGAATATGTTATGTGTTATGCCTTTAGTCTATTAATAAAATAATTATGGCCAAAATAAAATAGTGAGGGTGCCTGACAGCATGGAATCATTTCTGCTCATAAAATTTTTTTATAACGTGTTTGAAAAACATTACGTTACGGAAATAGCCTACCATGTTAACTCCTATTTGATTGGCGGGAATGAGATGTAAGACTAAACACGATTAGTTGGACTGCAAATACTAGTTTTTGTTGTTATGGGAAACGAATAGAAGGGGTACTTTTTTGAAAAGATGGGTAAACATGGCATGATTGGTTAGATCTGCCAATATACTCAATTCAGGGCGTCTGTTCCGGGCCACATCTTGTAATAAACCTACTAAGAACAGTGCGTTGAGCACCAGTGCATATTTTTTTCTAAAATAAAAGCCTGGGACACGAGGCAGATCGGAATTTGTGCCTATTCATTGCCAGTCAACGAAACTGTTTATTATTTCCAATGAATTGTGGTAAGCTTGAAATATTTGATATCTTTTAATGAAAATTGAATGTGAATTGATGATTTATGTCTGTCTATGTGTGTGGTTCAGTGGCCAACTTGAAAAAAGCCTAAATATTGCTCCAACCTGACTAGGAGGTGTCGGAAAAAAGTAAAACTGCATGGGATTGCCAAACAGTACACTGACACCTATCTTATGGACTAGAAGGAAATAATGCTGGAATTGCAGAGGCGTAGTAACCATTAGGGAGGAGTATACTGGTGTAATTTGTTCCAGATGAAGCTAGCAGTGGCCTACAGCACTGAACGCAAGTGTTTGTTATGTATTGTGCTCATTGTGGAAATAGGTTATAACTCAGTTTTTTGATTAACTCATATTACTACTTCACAACTTACACACATAAGACAAGAAATATAAGCTATGTCAATACCAAGATTATATTGATAAACTGTGTACATACTATTTGTAATTATATTGGATTGTGATTCCTGGTTCACTGTGTAGCTGAATCAGGATATCTCTATGTAAAGAAAACAATTCATATATATATATAATTGACTTTTTTAAAACTGACTTAGTTAAGATGGTCTTATAGAGTGTTACATGTGTGTGATTGTCACAGTGTTGTAAAGTGTTGTGAAATAAATTAAATTGTTTAGCTGTCTGTTGTTGTTGTGACTTACACTTCATCATTTACATAACCCTAGACATTTAACGTAGTCATCACAATATTCCAGAATAATTCTGACTGAGGTAATATGTGGTAGCAAGTAAGGTTATCTGTAATACACTACACTTATTAGATACAGATACCTTCACAGCTGATCTCAGTCAGTACACTAAGTCCCCTATAAATATTTATAACATCCCACTTTACCACATATATTGGGGTCCGGTCCGGGATATTGAACTTTCTCCTGTTATATATATTGGGAATTATAAGAATTAAAAGGTATCCTTGGGTGGAATTAAATAAGGTTGAGCTCTCAGTGCCTGTGTTGTAATTACATAATTAATTACAGAGTATATTGTTTAGTTAGATATTGTTTACATTTATCTGTTAGAAAATGGCGGACCTGGCCAAATTTCGATCTGCTGCTGTACAGACTGCAAAAGAGTTAGGAATGGACGGGCAAGTTATGATTGCTTATGTCACTGCTGAATGTGACAAATATATTGAACGGGAAGAAAGAAGATTAGAAAAAGAGGCCGAAAGAAAGTTAGAATCTGAAAGATTGGCCGAAGATAAGAGCATAGAGGCTGAAAAAGAAATTAAGAGGTTGCAGATTGAGGCTGAGGCTAAAGCATTGGAGGCAGAAAGAGAAGACAAGCGATTAGCTGCAGAAAGGGAAGAGAAGAAATTAGCTGCAGAAAGGGAAGAGAAGAAATTAGCTGCAGAAAGGGAAGAGAAGAAATTAGCTGCAGAAAGGGAAGACAAGAGATTAGCTGCAGAGAGGGAAGCAGAAAAGGAGGAGAAGAGATTACAAAGGGAACATGAGTTACGACTAAGGGAGTTTGAGTTTCAAGGCCATGCTCCTGAAAATGGTGCCAGTCCCTTTACCTCTGATGCCACTGCTAGCCAGGGAGCCTCAACCTCAGCTATGAACTTTCATTTAGATCATTTTGTTGAGAAAGACGATGATATTGAGAGCTATCTAAATAGGTATGAACTATTAGCTACCACATATGTGTTAGAGAGAGAAAGGTGGAGCTTAAAGTTATCTCAAGGGCTTCGTGGGGCAGCTTATGAAGTTTTTGCCAAAATGAGCAGAGGTGATCAGGAAAATTATGACATGCTAAAGCAGGCTCTTTTGTTAAGATATGAAAAGAACGCAGAATTTTATAGGAAGAAATTTAGGAATGCTAAACTACTGTCAGGTGAAACCTATCACCAGTTCTCTGCACGGATAGAGACATACTTGGAGAAATGGACTTCTCTGGGGAAAACCCAAGATCTTAAGGAAATGGTCCTTATAGAACAATTAAGAGAGTCCATGGCTCCAGACCTGAGAAAGTTTCTCATGGAACAAGGTGCAGAGAGGCTGGGTGAGTTGCTAAATGTTGCAGAAAGGTATCAAGCAGCTCAGGCAGAGGTATCAGGTAACAAAAAGAAACAGGTGGGATATTATGTTGGATACCACTCCAGAAGAGATGAGGAAGGCACAGGCTGGGGATAAGACCCTCAAGCCTTGTTTCAGGAAATTGTCAACTTGTCATACAACTCCAGGCAAGGGAGATTTTTACATGAAAAACAAGTTGATGTATAGGAAGACTGGAGCTAGATCCAAAGGTCAGGGACAGCTGGTACTTCCTAAAAGATATAGGGCAGAATTAATAAGGAGCCTACATGTGAAACCAGATGGGGACCATGAGAAAATAGGTACCATCATCCAAAAGGTGGCTCACAATTATTATTGGCCCAAGGCAAGATGGGACATTGAGAATTTTGTAGAAAGGTGTAGCATAGCACATGAGGGAACACCCACAAGTGGGAACATTGATCAGGACCTGGACATGCCACGGGGCAAAATTAGGCCTGACAATACAAGGAAAAATAAATTTGATAAAGTGGACCAAATGAAATGGGAAGCCCCTTTTCACGGACAAGCTTCACTTAACTGTTTTACAATGGCCACTATGCAGAGAGTGCAAAAAGATGTCTTACCCCAGGATAAGCCGGAAATCCCTCAATCGGACTTAAACAAACTGGAGGAAGAAGAGGTAGAGAGGAAATCTCTCATCAAGAATTTTAAGTGGGGAGAAAGCCCCAAGAAAAGAATTGGTAGCGGTCGATTTGTGCATGATACTTCTGGGAAGAAAAATCATCACTATAGCGCTTCGAGTGGAAGAGACCATACCGGTGCATGGACAAATAGGTCCACAAAATTAAAGGTCCAGATGTAAACGCTGTTAAGAACGTGGACTGATGAAAAGGCAGAGGAAAATATTACATCCTCATACCAATATGTAAATGAGCTGACCACTCGTTTAAAAACTGGCTGGAAACTTGCCAATGAAAATTTGAAACAAGCCAGGAAGAAACATGCTGCCTATTATAACAGGAAAGCTAAAGACAGAGATTTGGCTGTGGGAGAGAAGGTACTGCTTCTTCTGCCCGGTAGTCAGAATAAGTTACAAATTGGATGGCAAGGTCCATATACAGTTCTAGAGAAGGTGTCTAGAACAAATTATAAGATAGATAAGAAAGGGAAAGAAAAAATCTATCATGTGAATCTCCTGAAGAAATATTTGGAAAGAGAACATCAGGAAGAGACACACTTGTTAACCTTGTCCATTGCTATGGAGATGAAAAAGGAACCGCTTTCATCATTTGAATATCCATTACACCCCTGTGAGACAGCGGCACAGGTGAAAATCAGTACACATTTAACGAAAACTCAGAAAGAGAGAGTGCAACAGGTTCTAGATAATCATGCAGAGGTGTTAACAGACCGAAAAGGGCATACAAACCTATTGGAATATGATATGAAACTGATAGACCCCACACCAGTCTGTATGAAACCCTATTCGATTCCTTTTGCTAAGGAGAAAGCTTTGAAGGAAGAGATAGACTATTTGTTGAAGGAAGGAATTATTTCACACAGTGAATCTTCATATAGTTCCGGTGTTGTACTCTTAAGGAAACCCTCTGGAGAACATAGACTCTGTATAGATTACCGGAGACTGAATGTTATTACAGAAGGACAGGTGGATCCATTGCCGGATACAAATCAGTTGTTTGCCAGGCTAAATAAAGCTAAATATTTCTCAAAAGTGGATCTGAGTAAAGGATACTATCAGATTCCAGTAAAGCCTGAGGTTAGACCATACCTAGCTTTTAGTACCTCAGAAGGACACTATGAGTTTAATAGATTGCCATTTGGATTAAAGAATGCGCCTAGTGTCTTCTCTAGAATGATGAGAAAATTATTGGACCCTCTGAATAATCCAAGTATCACAAATTTTATGGATGATATCCTTATAGCAACAGAAACATTTGAGGAACACATTGATTCTCTGAACATGCTGTTTAATCGACTTAGGGAAGCGAATTTAACAGCCCGACCAACCAAATGTTGCGTTGGATGTAAAGAATTGGAATTCTTGGGACACACAGTTTATCAGGGAAACATGACCCCTGACCCAAAGAATTTAGAGAAACTAAAGAAAGCCCCGAGACCACAAACCAAGAAAGACGTGAGATCCTTTGTCTCATTATGTGGTTTCTACCAAAAGTATATCAAAAACTTTAATTCCATATGTGCACCGTTAACTGATTTGACACGTAAGGGAAATCCAGATCGAATTACATGGACACCACAATGTGAAATGGCTTACCAAGAATTGAAGGAAAAACTTACAAGCAAACCTATTTTGAAATTACCTGACTTAAGTCAAGAATTCATAGTAAGAACGGATGCCAGTAATATTGGGTTAGGTGCAACTCTGCTACAGAGATCAGATGCATTGGATGGGGAATTAAGCCCAGTGGCATATACTAGCAGAAAGTTGTATAAAGCTGAAACCAACTACTCAACTAGCGAAAAAGAATGTCTTGCAGTAATATGGGCGATAAAGAAATTCAATATTTATCTGTATGGGAAGGCATTTAAGTTGCAAACGGATCACAAACCTTTGTCGTTCCTAGCACAGGCTAGACATGAGAATTCTAGATTACTCCGTTGTTCTTTATTGATCCAGCCATATGAGTTTTGCATAGAGTATATAAGTGGAAAAACAAATCTGGGAGCGGATTTTTTAAGCCGCCATCCGTGTGATGAGAATCACCCTAAACCCCAGGAATAATAATAAATTTCTCTATGTGTATATAGAATTATAGACTGACATATAACGTCTGTTTTAAGAGGGGAGGATTTGTCGTGAGAAATTCTAATCCACATATATAAATCAAAACGTAAATGTAAAGCCTAACAAATAAATTTAATAAAAGGAAAGAAGAATGGTAAAGAACAGTGCTGTCACAATGACTGTACTCGAAATCCCCCTTGTTTTCTGCTTCGTCTGCAAATTGTAACGTTTCACGTTGATAGTAAAAGCCTACTATATCACTACACGCTTTCTACAATAAAACGTGTACTGTATTTCTTGGAAAAACCTTGAGATACGCAAGCTGATCAATGACCTAGATTTAATATTTCATTCATTCCATACACGGCGTAACTAAAAGACAGATAAAGTAGGAGAGAGAGAGAGGGACGACTGAAGGCAGGAAGCATGCAACACTACACGCGTCGCGCGATTAATAGTAACGCCATCCCGCGTGTAAGGCCACAAGCACTAGCTTTTTTTCAAATAGTCAGTGAAAAAAAACACTACTACTACAAGAATCAGGTTTAAAAACATGAAAAATGCTTATTAGGAAATATGAAATTATACTGAATTACATCTAAGCTCCTGAAAGTACAGAAGACACCCTATGACAAAGAAGTGAACGCGTGGTAAAAAACAAATATACGACTATCTTTGGAAAACACATATTTTGAACGCCGCCATGTAGCTCGCTTTAACTTATATATTATTGTACGGCAGGACTTGCTAACCAAGAATATGTTATGTGTTATGCCTTTAGTCTATTAATAAAATAATTATGGCCAAAATAAAATAGTGAGGGTGCCTGACAGCATGGAATCATTTCTGCTCATAAAATTTTTTTATAACGTGTTTGAAAAACATTACGTTACGGAAATAGCCTACCATATTAACTCCTATTTGATTGGCGGGAATGAGATGTAAGACTAAACACGATTAGTTGGACTGCAAATACTAGTTTTTGTTGTTATGGGAAACGAATAGAAGGGGTACTTTTTTGAAAAGATGGGTAAACATGGCATGATTGGTTAGATCTGCCAATATACTCAATTCAGGGCGTCTGTTCCGGGCCACATCTTGTAATAAACCTACTAACAACAGTGCGTTGAGCACCAGTGCATATTTTTATCTAAAATAAAAGCCTGGGACACGAGGCAGATCGGAATTTGTGCCTATTCATTGCCAGTCAACGAAACTGTTTATTATTTCCAATGAATTGTGGTAAGCTTGAAATATTTGATATCTTTTAATGAAAATTGAATGTGAATTGATGATTTATGTCTGTCTATGTGTGTGGTTCAGTGGCCAACTTGAAAAAAGCCTAAATATTGCTCCAACCTGACTAGGAGGTGTCGGAAAAAAGTAAAATTGCGTGGGATTGCCAAACAGTACACTGACACCTATCTTATGGACTAGAAGGAAATAATGCTGGAATTGCAGAGGCGTAGTAACCATTAGGGAGGAGTATACTGGTGTAATTTGTTCCAGATGAAGCTAGCAGTGGCCTACAGCACTGAACGCAAGTGTTTGTTATGTATTGTGCTCATTGTGGAAATAGTTTATAACTTAGTTTTGAAATAGGAGGTACAACCTTCTTGTTTCAGGGACGGTGGTCCTAAATCATTGAGGCAGCATTTGGCCTGAGTTGTGCTGAATCCTGAGGCTGACAGCATACTCCTTGGTCCAGATAGCGACCATTGAGGTGGCTCCAGAACTCATTGAAGTAATCGAGCAGAGGAGTCTTTTCCTGCAGTCATCACGAAAGTTAAGATTCGTTGGCCCAAGGAGCTCAACATTATGTGCCCCCCCCCCCTCTAAAATTGACAGTAAATAAAGAGGGACTAAAAACTGTTTAAATTGACAGGAACTGTGAACTTTTCCCAATGATCAAACACTTGAAGTCATGATGACAAACAACACTCTAGCTTGAAAAACCAAACCAGTATTAACTCATATTACTACTTCACAACTTACACACATAAGATAAGAAATATAAGCTATGTCAATACCAAGATTATATTGATAAACTGTGTACATACTATTTGTAATTATATTGGATTGTGATTCCTGGTTCACTGTGTAGCTGAATCAGGATATCTCTATGTAAAGAAATCAATACATATATATATATATATATATATATATATATATATATATATATATATATATATATATATATATATATATATATATATATATATATATATATATATATATATATATATATATATATATATATATATATATATATATATATATAATTGACTTTTTTAAAACTGACTTAGTTAAGATGGTCTTATAGAGTGTTACATGTGTGTGATTGTCACAGTGTTGTAAAGTGTTGTGAAATAAATTAAATTGTTTATCTGTCTGTTGTTGTTGTGACTTACACTTCATCATTTACATAACCCTAGACATTTAACGTAGTCATCACAATATTCCAGAATAATTCTGACTGAGGTAATATGTGGTAGCAAGTAAGGTTATCTGTAATACACTACACTTATTAGATACAGATACCTTCACAGCTGATCTCAGTCAGTACACTAAGTCCCCTATAAATATTTATAACATCCCACTTTACCACACGGATAATGCCACTCTATTACTGTCTTTTTGTCTCAGGTTCAAAATAATGTGCCCAGGTTTCGTCACCTGTAACGATCTTAGCCAAAAAGTTCTTTCCATCAGCATTGAAACGCTCCAACAATTCAGAAGAAATTGCTTTCCTTTGCAATCGGTGGTCATTTGTGAGACTTCGAGGAACCCATCTTCAGCAAACCTTAGAAAATCCGAGAGTTTTTATAACTGCTTTTGCACTACCAATGCTGACTGACAGCTGTAAGGCCAATTGTTGAGTAGTGATTCGCCTATCAGTAAGAATAATGCCCTCAGCGCATTTCAACATTTCTGCGTTGGTGGCTGTGGCAGGACGTCCACAGCGCGGCCGATCAAGCAGCTCCGTAACTCCACTTCCTGATTCTTTGATTCTCTGAACCCAGCTACTGACTGTACTCCTGTCGACTGCAAAACTTCCATACACATCACATAGACGCTTGTGAATATTCACAACAGTTTCCTTCTCTGCAACGAGAAATTCTATCACAATTCGCAGCTTATAACGCAAGTTGCTAACACGCTCCATTTCAACGGTTTAGAACAGCCGTATTATTTGGTCGGTTGCGGTGCAATTTGGCGCACACAATTGGCACATGCCATGTTTGAAGTGTGCAAAGTTTCATGCTTCTATCTTCATTATTAGCTGAGAAAAACGATGTGGTGCATTATTTTCTGAACGCCCCTCGTAAATTGTAAAATTCAAATCAATCACGTTACTTTAAACGAAACAACAAACAAACAAAAATTGCACAAACGCGCACTTTGGGATTTTCAGAACCGCCAACAATTAATATTTGGGACAATGTTGCCAACTGGAACGTTTTGAATAGCACTAGGTGTGTAACAAAAAAGAACAAAACGCACTGAAAATATTTTTTGAAACTATCGCTTTTTAAATCCTATTTGAGTATTACTGAACTTTAATTACTTTTTTAAAATCGGAAATAAATAAGTGTTGTTAATTTTTTTATTTATTGTTTTGAGGCTCTGACATTTTCTCCCCAAAAATTCCTCCGTTGCTTATTTCACGGCGGCCCCTGTAAGCCTAGGACTCAAGGCTCGATTCTAATGGGCCTAATGAATAATCCGGCGCTGATGATGGGTTTAGTTGACAACTACCTGACCTACATTAGTTCGTCAATTCTGATATTCACTTCACATTTTTTATTATAGTGTCTCATTGGTAGAGTGGTTACATCACTTTCTTCTCAAGGTCAAGTTTCCGTGTTCTATACATGGTAGCCTTATGCTCCAGGCTACCTAGCTGTAAATTGGTACCTGGTTTGCTACTGAGTTATGAGGGTAAAGGTAACCATATCTTTTAAAGCTGGACCTATAAAAATGAAATATATTTTTGGAGTACGTTGTTTTTTTTATTTTTTTATTTTAAAATATTGAATCCCTCATTAGTTGATTGTCAGGAAAAGACATTGACTGGTGACATAGTTTAGAAATTCAACACCATTTCAACAGTATATAAAGAAAGCAGCAAATCATGCTTGGGATTCCAGGAAAGGAAGAAGCAAGACTGGATAACACCAGAAACATTAAACACCATAACGATGAGAAAAGAAATGAAAAGAAAGAAAACAGAAGCGAAGTCCCCCAGGATAAAGCAACTATATAGCGAACGGAACAGTCAGCTGGACAAGGAAGTTAAACGCCAAACCCGAGCCAACAAAAGGAATTTCTAAGACGATATTGCAAGACAGGCAGAAGAGGCAGCACTGAGAAATGAACAAAGCACAGTATACAAAATAACTCAAATCATCAGCGGAAAACGAGGTGCAAACAATATTACATTAGTAAGAGATAAGCAAGGAACTCTCAACACGACAGCAGAGGGACAGGAAACAAGATGGACAGAGCGTTTGAGAGAAACTCTGAACAAGGAACCATCAGAAACACAATTGAATGTTCCTGGGGCTAAAAACGATCTAGATATTAATACAGACATTACACACAAAAAAAGAAATCATCACAGCAATCAAAGGGTTAAAGAATGGAAAAGCTCCTGGCCATGATAACTTAAGTGCAGAGCTATTTAAGACAGACCCTGAGCTAGCAGCAGAACTATTAGAACCACTATTTGCGCATGTCTGGAAAACAGGGACAACACCAACAGAGTGGAACAAAGGAATAATTGTCAGAACTCCAGAAGATGTGTAGATCATATATTTACCTTCAGGAACATTATAGAGCAGTGCTCAGAATGGCAAAGACAGCTGTACATTAATTTCATTGATTTTGAAAAAGGCTTTTGACAGTATACTTGTACATAGGGACAGTTTATGGAAAATACTGAGGGCTTATGGAATTCCAAGCTGCAAAGTGTCAATCATAAAAAGTAACAATTTTAATAATCATAGTTAACAGTTTAAAAAATGAATAATTCTTTAACAAACAATAATCATCATCGAGCGATGCTATGGAGGATTGATTAAGAGTCCAGATTAAGAGTTCACTTGGCAGCTTTTATGTGTACTTAGCTGCCAGTGAGGTTCTGTTTCAGCTGATTTTTGGTTCTTTGAAGAAAGATGACTGGATCGCACTCGTCACTGGTCAATTTTGAAAGGCGTAGCACGTTCCAAGAAGTGTCAGGGAGTAACTGTTACGGACTTTTATAAATATATCGTAATAATTTCTGGATTTCTTCTGGCTTCGATTCTGCCTATTAAATGCTGCCGTGACATTTGGGTTCGTTAATGTTTTCATAGATTTTGTACGAACGAACGTTTCTATTTCTCTTTTTTTGTGTTTAATTTGTTTGTGACGTTTTGTGTCATTCTATATTCGTATTGATGTAATGAAGATTAGTTCGTTCAATAGGTTAAATGATAACACTTGATTGTCGAACTAACAGAACTATGAAAACTTCTTGTAGTGAATCTGAACAAATTTGGCAAACAACATAAAGTCTTCTGAAGACGACATTCTCCATTTTAAATATCCGAACACAAATCACATGATAGAAAACATGAACGAAATACGTGGTTCCCATTTCAAAAATAAGGAATGACATCACAGTCTCATGCATTCTCAACTATTTGACCCTGAGCGGTCATATCAACCGTCGACCTTCGTCTAATTTTCTGTGTTCATATATTTCAGTTGAATACTATTCTATTCAAACTGTCTTGAAATTATCACGTCACAAATTATGCCTAATCGTTGGCTTTATATTTCTATTAAGTCATCTTGTCTATTTCATAAAATCACAGGCTAAATCAATTATTCTTTGTTTGGCTGTCCACGCCACAATTGAACATTATCGCTTTCAATAACGCGTTTATAATACACCACGTTCCATCTGGAATATCGCGTGTAGATCTGCGTTTTAGTATCAACGTCTTCCCATATTCTCGGGACTCAAAAGTCTTTATTTATTTCTTATCCCATTAACTAGGAAACTTGTACACTGACGGTTGAATATGTGAGTTAAGACTCAAAATATATTAGTGGACTTTGCCACACATTATCTAAACACTGCTATTAGCCCCAAGGCTACATCAATACTCTCGTTACTAGGCTTAACGCGTCATCCAACATTTTACGCGTACCCTTTGAATTCTAGTTAGTTGAGGTGTTGCATGGTGCGACCATCCAAATCAAGTTAAAACCAAAATGTTCGTAAACCATGCAACAATCCTCAACATCTATCCCCCCCTTCCCCTTCGATTCCATACGTGACACTAGTGGCACGTGTGAGGTCGGTGGCGAAGACATAGGATATAGAGACTTTACTGAGTACCTAGAGTAAATGTGCAAGTATGGCAACCTATCAATAAATTCGTTAAACTAATAATAGCACGAATAATAACGCTTTTCACTCCATAAAATGTTCAAATATCATGCAGTGTCGTGCCGACCCATTGACAACTTGTAAAACCAGAGTAGCGTGGAGTATCTTACAAGTATCTTCGCTGTGGATAATAATCACCAGCCGGAAGATTGAGTCATCGTTAGCCACCAGATAGAGGCGCATCCCTTGGGAGCCCTCAGCTATATTCGTTGTAATCTTTGCCAGCAGTAGCCTCTAGCGCCATGTTAATCGGTTTTATTACTAGTGCTAGGATATATTAACACTAGTGTTATCTCCTTCACCCGTGCCTTGGAAAGTGGGTGCGCGCTTGGATTATTTAAGTTACTGGTTCCACGGGAGCTTATTTCCATATCAAGATTCAGAGGAACTGTGTAAAATTTTCTGGTTGCGGATTACGTAAATACTAGGATTATTGTGCTCAAGACTGGAGAGGCCGATTTCATCACAGAAAACTGGGGCCCCCTGTTTGCTAGATAACCTGATTTGTGAGAAGGTCTCTGGGTGTTGTGTGAGTATGAGACATAGGCAGTGACTAGTTTGATTGCCAGAGGAGGTGTGTTAGTTTATTGTTCTGTGATTGGTGATTTCTAGCCTTCAGAGTTAATGAAGGCCTTGTTTGTTTCTCTTTGATGTTTTTTTTTTAACTTCAATAAACTATACATATTACATGTGGTCAGAAACTCCTCTATTCTAGCTGTCACTTGATGTTGTGCCGTATGTCCTTACTGTAGCAGATTAGTCTATTTGAACATTGGAGGACGGGTGAGAGATTGACATCATTAAAGTCAGTCGGAGTATGATGGAGAAGTAGCCTCACTACTCTCCGGAAGTCATATCTCTCTCCAAAATTTAATTAGCGACTCTATTCTCTCCATATCTCATTACATCATTCATAGTCTGTCTATACTAAGACATTCTCAGTTTATCCATAATTCACGATACCCATGATACTACGAACGACATGATGCGGCCACCAGACTTGACCAGTGACGAAAGTGAAAAATTCCATAACCTGCAAAGAACAAGCATCGGATGGAGCAGAAACCAACCAACATATTACTGGCAGCCAAGTACTCATTCAAAGCTGCCAAGTGAATTCTTTCATAAAGAACTGTTCAAATCAGACCATCTTTGAATTCACCCACCTCTTATTTATTTTACACCTGTTAACGATAAATGATTATTAAATTTGTTATCTGTAAAAATGCAGATGTATAGTTGATTTTGTCAGTTTAACTGCACCCGTATGACTCGGCCATTTTAAATATTTATAACAGAGCTATTAAAGTAATATTTAGCTGAGTTAAATCAGCTGGGGGCTCATCAGAACGAACTGGATCCTAACTCATAGAAGGTCAGGAAAGATACAAGTTGACATGACCTTGACCCTATCAGCCGTTAGTACTTGGTTTTTTTTAAAATTCGTATGAGGCTCTCTAGAATTGAAGCACTATTTGTCTATTGACATTTGTGCCTAGAGTAATCTTGAACGAAAGGTGGACACATGTGAAGACAACTCAGTAGAAACTCTGAATTGTTGCCACTGTTAGACCATCAATGCAGAGCAAGGGGAGTAAATCACGTGACACACAGCTGTGGATATTATGAAAAATAACGAAATACTCGCGGGAGGGAAGCGAGATATGGTTTCTTAGAAGAACAGTAACAATTCATTGACAGGCTATGTACCACGCAATAACTTGTGCGCAGGTCACGGCACCAATTAGTATGTTATGTGGCAGATCAGGTTATGGCATCAATGAGTTATATTGATTGTTATATTCAATTAGAGTTAATCTTTTATATATTATTGTGATTCAAGTGCTAACTGGCCTTCCGCCAGAGATGGTAATACTTGACCTTTACTCATTTTTCTTCTTCTTTCCAGGTTTGTTCTTCCTTTTAAGTTTGGTGATAAGCAAAACAGTTTCAGCACAACAACGTATATCCAAAAGAAATTACTGTAAATTTCCACAAACAGCAATTCAGTAGAAAATTATATTAAAGTTTATTGATGTCATTAGACAAACACTGTAAATTTCACAAAATTGATGGTTGTTTATCCAAAATGAAAAAATATATAATCCAACTGAATAATATACACACTTGTCTACTCAAAAAAAAAAACTTGTCTTGATATCCTCAAAGACGAAGTTCACCTAACGCTATATATATTTTTAAAAAAATCCTCTAGTCTAAAATCATGGAATCCTTGGAATCATAAATCCTGAAATCATCCTTATCGCCCACATCTCTCCTTTTTATACTTTTCCTGTCTTTTTTCCCGCCTTTTTTCACACGTCCCATTATTTTTCCACACGTTACAATTTCTGCACACGTCTCTCTGTTTTCGATATTTTGTACACGACTTTCTGTTATTTCGACTTTTTTCCCATGTGTGATCTTTTCCAACTTAACAATTGGATTAAAAAAAAAACCAGATCACACAAACATTCAGTTCCCACTTTTCGCGCATAAAACCCATTCAATATTATTATCTGGGACTGACCTACGTTTGCCTTCTCAGAGCAGTGACTGCCAACTGAACTTTGAATGATACTGCGGTTTGTGTAAAAACGTCTTATTTGCTTTTGAGGTCTGTCATTCTTATATGTAGCATATTATAGCACGTATACATGGTTAGCGTGGAAGTAGTAGGGATAATGCTAGCGTGGAAGGCCATGCGGTCACACCTAGATAACAAATGAAGGACGTTTGAGCGGTGTGCATGAATGTTGTTACTTTATGGTGGAATTTGGAATAATTGAGGGTTGCAGCGTGCGTGATTGTCGTGGAATATTCTAATCCACATATATAAATTATCAAGTAAATATAAAGCCTAATAAATACATATAAAGAAAGGAAGAAGAATGGTAAAGAACAGTGCTGTCACAATGACAGTACTCGAAATCCCCTTTGTTTTATGCTTCGTCTGCAAATTGTAACGTTTCCACGTTAAATATAAGCCACTGCATAAATACAGGCGTTTCCACAACACATTAAAACGGGTATTGCATTTCTAAGAAAAACATTGAGAGGCACAATGCGTAATGACCTAAATTAATCCTAACATTAATTATATTACGTTACCAAAACGAACGAACAGATGGACTAAAGGATAGAGAGAGGGGAGAGGCAGAAAGCCGAACGCATGCAAAATTAAACACGCGTCTCGCTATTAATGCCACCCCAACAAGCGTAACGCGATACACAATTACTACTATCACGCGTGTAAGGCCACATGCACTAACTTTTTCGGACGGACAGTGATAAAAACACTAACCTTCCCAGAGTTAGGTTTTTAAATCCTGAAAAATTCTTATTAGGAAAGATGACAATAGATGGGTTTACGTTTGAAAACATTACAGTACCCAGACAGCACATCTTCGAAACAGGAGGTAGAAGAAATTGCATATTCTGAACGCAGCCACTTAGCTCTTTTAAATTTGTTTATTTGGGTTCCTTAGGGCTTGCTGACAAAGAATATGTAAAACGTTACGCAAATAGTCTAGGAATTAACAAGTTATAACCAAAATAAAATAGTGGGGATGCCTGACAGCATGAAATCATTTCTGCTCATAAAATTTTTTTATAACGTGTTTGAAAAAAACCTTGCGTACGGAAATAGCCTACCATGTAAACTCCAAATTGATTGGAGCGCAACAAATATAAGACTAAACACGATTGGTCGGACTATAAATACTATCTTTGGTTGTTAGGGGAGACGTAGGAAGGTAAAATTTTTTCAAACACTTGTCGAAACGTGGCTCCATTGGCCAGACTCGCTGATATAATCACTTAGGAGCGTTAGTTCGAGACCACTAGTTCAAATAAGCTTGATAAAGCAACAGTGCGTTGAAGCCAGCTCATATTTTTGCTAAATAAAAGCCTGGAACATAAGCAGATGGAAATTTGTGCCAGGATTTGTGCCAGAATTCATTGCTAGTCAACGTATCTGTGTTTATTCTATGAATTGTGGTAAGCTTGAAACATTCAGTATCTTTTAATGAAAATTGAATGTGAATTGTTAATTTATGCCTGTATATATGTGTAGTTCAGTAGCAAACATGATGTAAAGCCTATAATGCTCCAGCCTGAACAGAAGGTGTCGGAGGAATGTAAAACGGCATGGAATGGCCAAACAGTACACTGACACCTAGATGATTGACTAGAAAGAAATAATGCTGGAAGTGCAGAGGCGTAGTAACCATTAAGGAGGTTAATACTGGTATAAAGTATTTCAGATGAAGCTGACAGTTGGCCTAACGCTCTGAACTCAATGTTTGTGGTGTATTGTGCTCAGTGTAGAACTAGAGTATCAATTAGTTATGAAGTAGAAGGTACATCCTTCTTGTTTTCAGGGACCGTGGTCTTGATGGTATTGAGCAGCACCTGGTCAGAGCTTTGCTGAATCCAGAGTCGGACAGCATACTCCTTGGTCCATTTAGCTATCAGTGAGGTGTCTCCAGAGCACAGGGGAGAAATCGAGCAGAGGAGTCTTTTCCTGCCGCCATCACGCAAGATAAGCTGATGTGGCCAGCTGAGCTCAAAATTATGTACCCCCATCTTAAAATAACATTGTAACATAAACTTAAGAGGGGAAGTAAATTGTTTTAATATCAGGAACTGAGAACATCTCCAATACTATTTCCCATAAAGACAAACTATTGAAGTCATGATGACAAATACCAACAGAGCTTGAACAAAACAAAACCAGTATTACCTCATATTACTACTACACAACTGACACACATAGGATACTTTTAATAATATATATCACTACAATATTCATATTGATAATTCTGTACATATAACTTGTAATTAAAATTGATTGTGATTCCTTGTTCCATTTGTATTTGAATCAGGACACATATTCATTCATGACAGCACTGAATACATATTGTTATTTGAAAAGTTATCAGTGACTCCATTAAGATATCCTCTTAGAGTGTTATATGTATGTGAGTGTCACAGTGTTGTCACGTGTAGTGGAATAAATTAAATTGTTTATCTGTCTGTTGTTGTTTTGACTTACACTTCATCATACACATACCCTAGACATATAACGTAGTCATCACACTATTCCAGAATAATTCTGACTGAGGTATACATATGTGGCAGCAAGTAAGGTTATATATAATACACTACTCTTATTAGATATATATACCTTCACAGCTGATCTCAGTCAGTACACTAAGTCCCCTATAAATATTTATAACATCCCACTTCACCACAGTGATGAAAACAGAAGAAAGCAAGTACAGGATTCGTAGACACGCTTGAAAATAAGAAAAACAATCAGCAAATAGATCAGAATATACACTAAGACACCCTAATATAACCAACAAATCCATGCACATAGTTAATGGTTGAAAGTAACGCCTTGCGTGCAATCGTACCAAAAACTTAATTAAAACAATAATGAATACAACTCACTTCAAAATGTTCACAATCTATCTTGGACACCATAACGTGCAGCTATCACTAAAAATTGGTTATCACCAATCTGTAAAGCGCGTTGTGTTACAAAACATTCCATTTTGATTCACAAAATCCAGTGATGACTATCACTATTTTAATTGGTGGGTCGGGAGATGGAAGGAAACAGTGTAAATGTCTGCGGATAATACTTCATATTGATCCTTGTGGAGAAAGAATAATTAAAAGCCAACAAACGTTTAAATCAAAATTATTTTTTCTGGAAAATATTTTCTCCTATAAGAGATAAGCGTAGGATATTTTGTAGGATGATAAAGTAGCTTAAATGACGTCAATGTATGACCTCACGTCAATGTTTGCCAACAATGTAGATGGACTAAAAAAGTACTAAGGTGGAAATAGGAGCATACAATATACTGTAAATATACATACATTTCTGTACGTGTCACCATTTAAATGATAGGGGAGGTAATTTAGTCGCTTGTTTCTTTAATTTTTAATTCAAGGGAAATAATGTAACTATTACACAAAAGCTAAATAAAAAAAGATTCTCGTTCAGTTTTAATTGCGTCTAGTTAAAATCAAAAGTGAATAAAACAGTAAACAACGTGTTATGCCAGCTTTAAGAAAAAACTGTTACATACTATTTGTGAATGTTGTTATTTGCTATTATTAATAAATATTAAAACAATGTTTTACTTGATGCACATGACGATGAAGTGAAAACATATTTGCTATGCTACTTTCAATTATAATCTCAGCAATGTGGCATTTTTTTAATGATGTAAATTTATCGCTCAGCTCTGAAACGCGTTTTTCATCAATCAATATTAGACAAACATTAGGCCTCGGGTTTCCCTTCCTTATGTGTTATTTATTTTCATCAATCCCTTGAGCATTACTGTATTACAAAACATCCAAAAATAACGTATCTATGGCCAGCGCTGTTGTTTATACGCACGACAATAATTATACCGAGGAAGAGAAACAGCTGTTACAGATAAACACAACTTCAAAGAAGTTTCTGTTTGGATGTATAACGACTTTTTACGCGATGTTCATAATGTAATGGTATGTCTTCCACATACAAAGAGATGTTTAATCCGCTAACTACTAACTTCGTGATCTAGAATGTGGGCTACATTGTAAAACCCGGACACCCTTAGATTAGTTATTGTTTTCTACTTTCCAGAATACATTTCTGTGTGCACTAGGTTAATTTATTTTAAATGTCCAAAAACTAGGTCACTTTAACCAGCACGTGAAAATTGCCATTGTTGCTGCAAAAACTCGTGGTTTTTGCAACACGCCCCACTAGTTCAAAAGGTGAAAAAGTGAGTTGAATTTCTTTTTGTTAGTAAGTCACACATTATTTAAAAACACTGCTGATCTTTTCCACTGATAAATCAACTTTATTTGGTAATAAATTGTTTACACCTGGTTGCATTTAATTGGTCCATAGAGGAGTTTTTCTTGGTGGCCCTTAACTTTTGTTCAGTAGTTTAATTCAATCCATAAAAGTACTAGTAACCAATTAAATTAAAGAAACTGGTTATCTGTTTTTGCTTCTCGTTACAACCATGTTTATTATTCCTGTACTTAAATCATCTTATTTATTCTGCCTTTTGTCTGTCGTAAATAAAAATGGTTCACATCAGTTCATCACTATCATTGGTTCAGTCAATGTTGACATTTACACAAAGCTTTAGTTATGTAAAGTGTTATTGTGATTTACTTCTCGTTTGTAAACAAACATATTCGTGGGACAGAAGGTCTTCGATATACGTGGCGCTGATATACGTCGGTTCGCATACACGTCGTTGATTAATTTAGGGAAGGTAAACTCGATATACATCGTATATTTTCACACTTATGCCGTTTGAACAGGAACGTACATGTATATTTCCCCCCAATCTTCCCTTTCATCTTTTGTACTGAAATTCATAATTACATTTAGCATATAACGTGTAAAAATATATATACAGTATGTATTAAAAAAAAAGTATAGTAATAAGTATGTATTAACTACTTAATTCAAAAAATCCATTTGACAAAACGGTACAGCCATTACTGTATACTGTAAATAATAATTGTAGAGAATATATAATGAAATAAAAATTTAAATAATAAATATGTAGTAGAATTTTTTTTAAATCAACAAAGTAAATGACGTTAGATTATTTCTTACATAAAAAAAGTCAGAGAACCTTAACAGCTAGTCACAGAATCAGCACAAACTTCAGCTACAGTTGCAGCAACTTCAAGTGCTCAGTAGCAGCAATTATAACAGGAAGAATAATGTAAAAATTAAATTATTTGTATGTTTTATATATAATTTATTAGTGTATTTTTAAATTCTTATTTAGCAATTACAATAAATTATACTGTATTACAGTTTGGTGTACAATAAAATGTTCATATGCCTATAGACTTCCATATAAAGTCAAATGTTTACGTTAATCTATAGCGTATCAACCACATGATATGAGTTCAGCGTTTCTCAAACGTTTTTTTGTTGTTGTTTCAGGATCACTTTACGCTCTTAAAAACTATTGAGGACCCTAAGAGGTTTTAACTATGTTTGTTATGTATATCGATATTTACCGTTTTAGAAAACGTGCATATTTATAGCCTACACTTACTACCTTAGAAAAGTATTTTTTAAAAATATACACAAGCACACATTCCATTAGCCGTCAGAACTATGACGTCATTATACACCATGTGGTCTCTGGAAAACTCCACTGTACACTCGTGAGAGAATGAGAGTGAAAAATGCAAATAACGTCTTAGATTATTCTGAAGATTGTTTTGACCGCGCGGACCACATAAAAGGGTCTCGGCGACCGCTTGTTGAGAACCGCTGCATTAGTTTGATGGAAAATTGATGATCGATATACTCCGTTTCTTTTTCAGGCCTAAATCGAAGATTCCTCAGCAAGAGAGAGGTTGGTAATAAAACGAAGATGGCTGTATACCGCTCCCCCTATGTCCCAGTCTTGACATATGAATGCGAGTCATGGGCAATGACTACAACCCATAAAAGCCAGATCCAAACCTCAGAAATGAGGTATCTGAGGAAGGTGGTTGAAGTAACAAGAAGAGACATGGTCCGCAACCAGACGATACGCCAAGGCCTAAAATCCCACTCCCTGCAGATCCAACTAGAACAGTCCCAACTAAGATGGTTTGGCCATGTCTGCAGAATGGGAGAAGATCGGCTACCACGACAAGCATGAGAAACAAAGAGCCAGGGATCCAGACCCCCAGGACGACCCAGAGTCCGCTGGGAGGACAACATTAGACAATCTTTGAAGGACCGAGGACTAGAATGGAACCAGGCCAGGAGGAAGACAGTCGATGGGATAGTCTGGCGCTCTCTCTTCCAAACCTCTACCCCTCACGGTTGAAGGGGAACGACTAAGTAAGTAAGTATACGCGTTTCGGTGTAAGTCGAGCTTTTCTGAGGAACATAACTATAACGTACATCGAGGATCCCCTATTTACATAACAGACTCACGTAATATATTCTCACACACGATAATCGTGACAGTATAAAGCAGACTAACATGATATATTGTCACATACGATACTCGTGACATTATATAGCAGACTAACAGAATATATTCTCACACAAGATAATCGTGACATTATATAGCAGACTAACAGAATATATTGTTACACACGATAATCGTGACATTATATAGCAGACTCACAGAATATGTTCTCACACAAGATAATCGTGACTCTCGTAATTTTGAATCTGTATCACAACACGCTCAAATTTACCTCTCGAATTTATCTAGCGTATTTGAATTTGTCTAGGAACCCAGTCAAATGTACCGCGCGAAAATATCTAAGAGTATGGTACAATTTTAACAGCCAATAGAATTGCTTCTTTTTCTTGTAGTGATAAGGAAACTTTTTTGACGTGATAATAGGGTGTATTTTGTGTTTTTGAGAAGACAGGAATGCGAATGCTTTCCACTGGACAGTGTTTTCTAATTAATTATGGAAAGAGTTCTGTTTCCCCACGACCTTAGCCTCTGCCCTTAGATCCCGTAAAGAAAAAGTCCCCAACCTCATCTGAGTAGAGAAAGGTTCCTATAGGTGAATATGTAACACCGACAGCACGAGTGATACATTAACAAACTAGATAATGATCAAACGATCGTTGGGTTTATTAATGAAATATCCACACATATAGGGTTAGTAATGGTTAGAACGTGATGATGGTGAAAGACGATTCACACAAAACACACAGATGAGATAATAAAATTGCAGTTAATTAAGTAATAGTTAATTAAGAATGAACTGGTGTAAAGTTAAATGATGATGTGATATGATACGTGTTACCAAAATGGTGAGTACTCTACACAGTCCATGTGTCTCTAAATGCTTCTCCTAGATATGAGGATTCACATGTATGCATAAATGTTCCAAGTTGTTATACGTTATGTCGAATGGGGTATATCTAAGCTGAGGACGTTCTGATGAATACTGTTGTCGTACGGAGAACGCTGACGAGATATCTATGTATATTCCTTCACTGTTTGAGTATATCTCTGTAGTGTGGATCAACAGTTAATAGTTGGCATATGAACAAAAAGTCTGTTGTCTAATCTCCCAAGGGTACTGGCCAGACTGGATATCTTCACGAATCGGTAGTGATATGTAGACTCATAACCTTGCATATGTAGTCGTAATTCATAATATATATATGTATATAGTCTGCTTCATAGAATGCGCTTAAGAGGGTGTTGCACTTGCTATAAATATGCGATTCCTCTTTTGAGCTCTTTTGCTTGACTTCAGATAATAATGATCTTTCGAGTGATTTGAATTTATGATGACTCTGTATTGAACTTGTGAGCAAGCAGTATATGGTGACGAAAAATGCTGCGTCCACCTTCTGACTTGTGGGTGAGACAATATTCCTTTTTAATTGAGGAATGAAAGATGTCCTAGGGCGAATTCTGCTAGCCAAATGTCCGTTTTTGATAACTTATTTCTGGTTAGACGTCAGACACGTTGCATGTAGACTCAGACTTCTGATGAACTGAAGACACACAAAAGTCTTCGTAAGTTTTTCACATTTAACATCACTGGTTGACTTTCATTTAAACTACTGCTCATAATTCATCTCTCTCTCTGAGGTAAATTCTAATGATGTTAAATATCTTGTGCATGAGAGTGTGTGCGCATGGGAGACTGTGATGATGATGAACTATTAATTACCTCCTATCATCCTATCATCTTCTAGGAAAATTGTGGCCGGGGGAGTGGACGGGAACGGCACCAAATCAAGTTAGATGTGACCGGGCTTGGTCACGGTGACAAATCAAGTCTAGTGCGACAGGGTGAGAATGGGGCGGAATCTTTTATCAATGTTCATCTGTTGTTTTACTGGCGACTGCCAGAGATGGTGATTACAGAATAGGAACATAACCCAGGTGGTTCTTTTGGAGACTCGTAACTGTGTTTATGTTTTAGGCTTCATGATCGTCGAAAATATGGTAACATTCTTTTCTCAATTACCTGATGTAAACAAACGACACTTCCTACTGACGTTCAGGAAATAAGTTCAAGCTGGATTAAATATGAATGAACACCTTTATTAAGTGTCTGCACACTCTGACAACTTCATAATAGTTCATAAATACATGTGCTTCTGCGGTATACAAACCAGTCATCCCAAGAAATAACACACTGCCATCGAACTTACAAGATGGTCCAAACCCCAAAATCACTGCCTCACTCGTCTCGTGCCTAAAACCAACTCACTTAACCCCCTTCTTTCAAACCATCACTTCCGTCCTAACTACTGGGCAATTCTACCCCAAGTTCGATGACGTCATTTCTTAACCTTAATTAAATCACTCATAGTATATGTGACTAGTGTTATTACACTAACTAGACACGTTCAAATACTTAGTGTTTAATCTTGCTAAGTATTCTTACCCTAACTATAATTAAGTGGCAGCACCTTAGTGTTAATCCGACGTAACAGTCCGTACTGTCACATACGCCCGGGGCCACTAAAGTGTATCCCGTAGGAGACACTTTATTCCCTAGAAAAAAATTTACTAACTCTAAAAAAAATTATTGGGATTCATGTATCCCACCATAAATCATGTCAGAAGGACTACAATAAACAATAGATGGGAATAATGGATGAAATAACACCATTAACATTTCACACACAAAAATCGATCATGAAGGGGTAGGGACTGATGGACATAACATAAACGAGGGACACGTGAAAAAAAAAATATGGAGGTTATGGTAGCTACAAATAGTACTAATAAGTGGCAAAAAAAATATATATATGGGCAAAATAGAACAGTAACTAACAATCATCAACGAACTAACAAAACGCTTTATGGGTTTATAGTCATCAATATCTCTCACGCTTGTGCGAATCATAAAACATGAAATAACATGACAAGCGAGTTAACGTCGCAAGGAAAAAAAAACTGGCAAAAAAATGAAAAAAATATAGCTGGTGCACATAAAATATGGCGGATGCCCAAAATGGCTGTCACCCTACACTTCATTGAAGTGGGTGATGAAAAAAAAAATATGAATGGAACAAATGGACATAGAACCACAAAACTTGGTGGCAAAGTATGGGCAAAATGGGTAAGTCTCATTAAAAAAATGACTTTGCCGGTGTAACAATAACCGGAAACAATGAATGGAATGGAAACATGGTAATCAATGGACAATGGTATAGAATATATAAATGGGCAAATAGTTAAATCACATGTATGAGTGTCGGTGTAACAATAACCGAAAATTCAAACAATCATAATGCAATATGGTGTCATCATCATAATGAATCGTGAATGATGCCAACATTAGTGGCGGGTGAAGATGTACATTAGTTAATCACTTTTATTTGGTACAACAGAACGATGTAAACCTTAAAAAAATCTGGGTAAAATCTTACGTCAGAAACATGGCAGCAAAAAAATAAACACAAAAAAAAAAATCATAGGGGCATACAAGATGGTCAAATATTACATCAGTCAAAATAATGTGACATAATGACGCTAACACGTGTAAAAGGGAACTACATCAACTACAATATATCAGGACTGCAGAGATCGTCTGAGTTGGTGGATCTCCATCAGCCGTGGTCGAAAGGATGTCGTAATGGAAATGTTCATGTACTGGTAGATTCGGCAATGTCTTTCTTGCGGACGAAAATGTAACAGCTCTCCGTAAATAACGGCTGTTGGACTTTCCTATCTGAACTGGAAATGTGCGTAAAGTGTGTAACCCAGATGTTCAAGGATGCGTAAGGATTGGTCTTCACGGTAGCATCAGGATCAAGCAATTCAGCAGGAGGGTATTGTGTAGGAGACCTGCATCGGAAGACACGAGATGCAGGGTCGACTTCATGCTAAAAATAATAGCAGGGCAGGAAATGTCAACCTGACCGGAGAAGGCATCTGGAGGTAAGTGCAGTTCAATTTGTAAACATCTTTGCAAAAATGTTCATTGTTTCCAATCTTTCAATGGCTTACAATAACAGGCGAGGATCGTACTGTGTAGGTTGGGATGTAGGAACAATGGCATGGAATACGGGAAACAACGGGAGGGTCGGGGTGGAGGCTGCGGACTGGTATGAGGATAACGGAGGGGAACACGCAACCTACGGGACGGAGGTGTGACAGGGGGAGGGAGAGGCGGAGGAGAGGGACTACGGTAAGGAGAATGAACAGAACCACGGGAGCGACGAAAACGGGTTCGTACATGGGCGGCCCGCTGGTGAAGGGGCTTAGGAAAGGGAACAGAATCGTAAATGAATTTTGGATGACGACGTCTAAAGAGAAAACGAGCTGAGGGAAGAGGAACATCAGGTCCAATATCAAAAGAAGAATAATCGGGGGAAGAGTCAAGATCACTAATCTCATTTTTCGGCCAATAAATTCTACGGCCTTCGTCGTCTGTTATATGCTCGAGCTCATCCGACCTGTATCCAATTTCGTCGGGGCCCATAACTCTATCCTCCCCACTTGACGAATCGAATTCTGATTCTATGTCAAACTGGTACTTTTCTTGTACTGTATCAAGGTCGGAGGGAGGCGGAGGAAAATAACCATAAGGAGAAAGAGAAGGTTCAACATCTGAAGAGTCAGTCTCATGTTCTGTATCACGGTCGGAGGGAGTCGGAGGAAAATAACCATAAGGAGAAAGAGAAGATTCAACATCTGAAGAGTCAGACTCATATTCTGTATCAAGGTCGGAGGGAGGCGGAGGAAAATAACCATAAGGAGGAAGAGAAGATTCAAAATCTGAAAAGTCAGACTCAGGTTCTTTATCAAGGTCGGAGGGAGGCGGAGGAAAATAACCATAAGGAGGAAAAGCGGGGTCATAAGAGAGATGAACAGAGGGAGGAGAAGCGGGGTCTGAAGGGAGGTGAACAGAGGGAGGAAAAGCGGGGTCTGAAGAGAGGTGAACAGAGGGAGGAAAAGCGGGGTCAGAAGAGAGGTGAACAGGGGGAGGAAGGGAGGTATGGACAGGAGCTGTTGCAGTAATAAGAGGTACAATAATATCATGCTGAGACGAAGCATGAGAGGGACCTGGAGTAACGGAGGGTAACTCAGCCAATTGAGCGTCACGGGAGTGGATACGTGAGTATAGCTCAGGAAGAGGGATATGAACCTCAGCGGTGGAACAGGAATGATAACGTCTGTTAAATGTTTTTCTCCACTGTGTTACTGGCTTTATATATGCTCTTAGTCCATTTTCTGTCGTTACCATACATCTTTCTTTGTCACTGGTAACATTATTTATTTCAAATATCTTTCCTTGTTTGATTACATTGATAACGTTTCTCACTGTAATTCGACAGTGCCTTTTATTGAGACTGTTCCAGTGTGCCCTTCCAGCAGCTGTTTGTTGCTGTAACAGTTGTTGTTGAAGCAGGTGGTTTTTCTTTTGCAACAAAAATACTTGATGCTCTAGCTGTTGAATGGGTGAATCCATCATAGAAAAACAGTTACTTGCTGGTCAAGGGCACCAAATCAAGTTATGTGGCCGGGGGAGTGGACGGGAACGGCACCAAATCAAGTTAGATGTGACCGGGCTTGGTCACGGTGACAAATCAAGTCTAGTGCGACAGGGTGAGAATGGGGCGGAATCTTTTATCAATGTTCATCTGTTGTTTTACTGGCGACTGCCAGAGATGGTGATTACAGAATAGGAACATAACCCAGGTGGTTCTTTTGGAGACTCGTAACTGTGTTTATGTTTTAGGCTGCATGATCGTCGAAAATATGGTAACATTCTTTTCTCAATTACCTGATGTAAACAAACGACACTTCCTACTGACGTTCAGGAAATAAGTTCAAGCTGGATTAAATATGAATGAACACCTTTATTAAGTGTCTGCACACTCTGACAACTTCATAATAGTTCATAAATACATGTGCTTCTGTGGTATACAAACCAGTCATTCCAAGAAATAACACACTGCCATCGAACTTACAAGATGGTCCACACCCCAAAATCACTGCCTCTCTCGTCTCGTGCCTAAAACCAACTCACTTAACCCCCTTCTTTCAAACCATCACTTCCGTCCTAACTACTGGGCAATTCTACCCCAAGTTCGATGACGTCATTTCTTAACCTTAATTAAATCACTCATAGTATATGTGACTAGTGTTATTACACTAACTAGACACGTTCAAATACTTAGTGTTTAATCTTGCTAAGTATTCTTACCCTAACTATAATTAAGTGGCAGTCCGTACTGTCACAAAAGCTTCTGATTTTATTAATCAGTTATGCCAAGAATTATTTGAAACTTTATCTTTCGCACATTTTAGCTGTGAGGTTAAAATAAACAAAAATTAAAAAAATTTATTAATAATCTGTATAAGATCTACTAACCTTCTTTTCCCTTCGCAAAATCCTTTAAGAACACAATTCATCACAGAACTGAATTATATCCACTCTGAATAAACACGTGTGTTAGGCTATGCGTTTTTGGGTTTAATCTCTTCCTCACAATGTAAAAAACTGGACTCCTTCCTAGAACAAGCTACGCAGTAGATTATATTTCTGCCAGTCCAATATGGGTTTCTTGTACAGCTCCGCCCATACCAACCAATCCTTAATGGCCCCTCTGGTCACTCATTCACAGGATCGCTCTTGTCCCCTGTCAGTCCAAACGTGGGTGTAGTTTGACCTCTGATTGTTTTTTGTTCACCTGGCAAAGGTGGGCGTCCAATGTGGTAAACCAACGCTTGT
>JAMPIV010003052.1:0-182500 GCA_024509875.1 Oreohelix idahoensis | reverse complement strand
CAGTCTTTTGGATGGATTATGTAGCGCTGAGATGGAATATATTTGAGGCCTATAACTATTAGTACTGCGATTGTCAGCAGTCTTCTGGGTGGATTATGTAGCGCTGAGATGTAATATATTTGAGGCCTATAACTATTAGTACTGCGATTGTCAGCAGTCTTTTGGATGGATTATGTAGCGCTGAGATGGAATATATTTGAGGCCTATAACTATTAGTACTGCGATTGTCAGCAGTCTTCTTGATGGATTATTATTACATATTAGTACTACGATGTGGATCCTTTTTGGTATGCTATTATAACCTGTGTAACATGATGTATTTCGTCTACGTTATCGTGACCGTGTTGTGGTGTAAATAAACTGTTCATTAACAGTCACCAGGCGTTCAACCCTCCATGACTCGTACGTGAGCTATCGTGGTGTGAGTGACTGTTTCTACACATCCTTCAAACATTCCAGACACGGTCCCAACACAGCAGTACACCTACGGATAATTAGCCTGTGTGGCGTGATATTTGATATTTATATAGCAATCCTGGTTTCCAATCATAGTTCTCCAATTGCAATCCTGATTTCGATAACAACATTAGTTTGCAACAACAGATTTACGCTTACAACAGTGGTGATAGCAATACTATCTGATTGCAACAGACATTTATTATATGAGAGATAGGTCGACTACTCTATCGTTTGAACTACCTCGAGTTGTTACAGTGGGAATTTAAAAAGGGGGTATGCACTTGATTGTAGGTCAGGAAACCCAATACTCAGGAGAGTATCTGTTTTTCTTCTTTTATAATACTCGTCGGTGGTACCAGTAAAGGGTGCTATCTCTGGAACAAAGTGTGTGGTATAAGTGGCCTGCTGTCAACGCTAGACACCATCACCAAGAGGGTCTTGAAGACGCTACACCAGATTCGTGATTACTCCCTGGTATTCTTAGAACGTGTCACAACCTCCAGATTTGATCAGTGACGTGAGTGAACCAGTCCATAACCTGCAGAGAACCACACATTGGCTGGAGAAGGAACCAACAAATTTACTGGCAGCTAAGTACAAACTTAAAAGCTGCCAAGTGAAATTTCAGTCAATTCCCTTAATATCTGTGACATCACCATGTGATGATTATGTTTTTTTTTAAATGATTCATTTTACACTAATAAATATAATTGCTTATTATATATATATATAATTGATTTAGTCCTTTTGAGTGTACTGCACCAGTATGTCTCAGTCAATTTAAATGCACATAAAACAGGGCAACTAAATTAAGATTTTATTAAATCAGTTGGGGGCTAAATCACACAATATATCTCTTCACAAAAGGTGTTGGGTAGATAATAAGTTAACTGTGCTAAGTCACTGATAAGAATCTTTTTCTTATTAATGATGTCCACCAAATGATAAATATAAGTGGATGGAAGCAGACATCATCATCATCAGTTGATAAACTCTTAATAGAAGACCCTTGCCCTGAGGAAGAGACATGCTGAGAAATCTGAAGCTCGCTCGAACATCACCAGAGTTAAATACTGTGTTGTTGTGTTGCTCGTGGTTCGAGTATGGAATGTCAACTTGACCTACGCAGTGGTGTGTAGACATAGATGGAGTGTATAATGTGCGAATGATAGGAAGAGTTCGTGGTGTTGACAAATGTTCTTTTCTCACACTCATGTATGGCTGGAAGTCATCGACACCAACGACTGTGTACCTTTACTAAAGTTTAATTGGACGTACACACTCGACAGCACAGATAGTGACAAATCACAGGTTGGCATAATACATCATGGTACAGTGGATAAATGGTCTTGCAATGTTATGTTACATGGGCACTCATGTAGAATAATAGTATAAGGGACTGTCAGTAGCCAAGCACTCAGTATTGCCCATATATATATATATATATCAACTGAGTTTACTGACAAAGCACGTCAGATTATAAACAATATCCAAGATGGCTTCTAGACCTAATCTCGTCTAGCGAAGATTCCTTAACATAATGTTCAGCACATATTTTTCATATAATAATATTGAACCGCTAGCAATGGGTTCTCATGTGTAGCAGTGATCTCTGGACTAATCAAGCGATAATACGGGCATCCCTTTTCTCTTCTTGAAAGTCACTACATGTTTGGTTCCAAGATGGCTTCACTCGTGAGCTGTCACTCACGTTTGGATACAGATAATGAATCTGTCCTAAAGTTAGTCATTCATTAAACATTTCATTGCTCTGTAGATTTGATCATGAACAATTGACTGCATTCTACAGGATATAGTGCTGCTAGGAATCAGAATCGTTTTTTTCATCTAGTTAGATGTATCCTCTCAGACGTACAAATCATCCCTATCGAAAAACGGTGGCTTCGTACGAGAGTTCAAAAGAGTATCTTTATTACCTTGGTTTTCAGAAATATGAGTTTGCCATTCCTTGGCAATAAGAATGAACACTGGGGTAAAGCATACACGATAGGTCTAGACGACTATCACTTTCCCCAAAAACCACTGAGATCACTTTTTCCCCGGCGTCAAGCCGACATAGAAAAACACAGCCTATCAGGGCGAAGCCAAAACACACCTCTCTCGCGACACATCCCCCGAACAGCCTTTGACCTCTCTAGAGACAACAGAACATATAGTTCGACTTAGATATGTAAAGATATACAGATATAAGACAGATTCGTCCTACACAGACAAACAATACACATAAATTCAGGCCATAGATATTCTGAAGCAAGAACAATCTATTACTACCCAAACAAAGAATAAATCGCAGTAAGACTGGATTCATCCGCGGAGTTCGATCGAAAGAGACGGCACAACTTTCAAGGGAAGTAACTCAATAATGACTTTCCCTTAAGCACTAAAAAATATCTATTTTGTTTACAAAATATTTGCGAACATAACAAGTATACCAATGTATAATATTGTAAGATATCAAAGACTGCACGTAACAGTCTTACCACACCTCCCGGGAAAAAAAAATGTTCCATTTTTTTTTTCTTTTTTGAAATACATCTAGGAGCAACGTACAATAGGCTCACAACGCATGAATAATGCGCAGATGAAAATATCAGGAATACATATAACGCCTAATATGAGGCTAAGTCGACTTATGGAGCGACTGGTGAGAATGTGTCTCATAAACTGAGAGAAATTATTTCTCCATAAGTATATTTTTCCAGGAAGGTGTCATCAAAGTATAATACAATTCTGGCAATTACACGATGCCTAAAAAATTCATACCATCATTTCGTATTAGATATCTTACATTTATGATTTATGAAGAAAAAAATCATCAAAGCACAGCGGTGAATAAACATCAATGAACCGCTATGTAGTGATACAATCATTATATTATTAAATTACAAATGTGTATCTATCATGATATAGAAAAGGAACTACTATAGAACTAGACATATCAAGAAGTCTAAGCCCTAATAGTTATGTGGAATCATGTGGGCATCTTGACAGAATGTCTGCCATCACATTATCTGATCCACGAATAGCTCGCACAGAGAAATGAAAAGGTTGAACAGCAATTGCATATCGAGTAGACCTCGAGCTCTTCAAATTCTTACTCTGTATAGCAGTAAGAGCTTTTTGGTCGGTTTCTACTATGAAATGTGCGCCCAGAAGGAATCTCTGTAGTTTGAGGATCGACCAAACCATAGCTAATAGCTCACGGTCTAAAACCGAATAATTCCTTTCTGCCGCATTAAGTTTTCTGGAAATATACATTACAGGATGCAGAGTTCCAGAGTACTCTTGCATTAGTGCCGCTCCAATCCCAGTGGATGAAGCGTCACTACGAAGAACGAATGTTTTATCTTTAGTGGGTAGCACTAAAATAGGTGGTGTTGAAAACAATGTTTTAATCTTATCCAGAGAGCATTGGCATTCCTGAGACCAGTGGACCACATTAGGCGAACCTTTCTTTAGAAGTGTTGAAAGAGGTGCCATGATAGAGGATAGATTCTGAATGAATCTGCCATAAAATTGAATAAGACCTAACAGACTTCTCACCTGTTTTTTAGTCTTAGGGATTGAGATGTTAAGTATCTTACTAGTATTATGGTCCTCTGTCTTTAGGAAACCATGACCAACTCGGTGGCCTAGGAAAGAAATTTCGCTAAAACCAATATAGGCTTTAGAGGGTTTCGCTGTCAGGTTGTGCTCGCGCAAAGTAGACAGCAATTCATCTAACCCTGAATAGTGATCTTCCCAAGTATCGCTGAAAAGACAGATGTCGTCACGATATGCAATGACATCTGACCGATAAGATAGGATTCGGCGCATCATGCGTACGAATGTAGCTGGTGCGTTCATAAGACCGAAAGGCATAAAATTCCATTGGAACAAACCTCTAGGTGTTGAAAAAGCCGTGAGAGGTTTGGCGCGTTCAGATAAAGGAACTTGCCAATATCCTTTAGACAAATCAAGTTTAGTGAAAAAATGAGATTTGGAGAGTCGAGTAAGTAGTTCTTCCAGTAAAGGCATAGGTTCAGCATCGAACTTCGTTACCTGATTCAATTTTCGATAGTCAACGCAAAGACGTATGTTATTGTCTTTTTTACGCACAATAACCATCGGCGAAGAATATGCAGAGGTGGATGGTTCGATTATTTTCAAATCTATCATCTCATCCAACTCTTTCTCGACCTGTGCTTGAAAATGTATAGGTATAGGATAAGGTCTAACCCTAATAGGAGTATGGTCAGTTAGAACAATGTCATGTTCAATGACATTCGTTTGTCCAGGGATGTCAGTGAGTACATCCTGAAATGTTTGCAACATAGTTGAAACTTGTCGCTGTTCTCCTAGAGACAAATCAGGAGAGACAGTAACGTTCTTCCATGATTCACTAGAATGAAGTGGGATCATTGGAAGAGGAAGATTTACATCTGAAAAACTTGTTTCCTCATCCTGTATCACGGACAGTGATGAGTAATGACCATGTTGTACTGGAGAATTGTCCGTTGCTTGGAAAATGGGTTGCAAATAATCCGGACGTTCATGGAATTCAGTAAGCATATTGATGTGGAAGGTTTTATGCTTCCCATCAATATCGAAAATATAGTCGACATCGGAAATTTTCGATATTATATCGTACGGACCTTTCCAAGAAATAAGTAATCTGTTTTCCCTACAAGGTAGTAATACAAATGCTTTGTCACCAGGACAAAGTTGTCGTAAGCATCTCTTCTTATTGGCAAATTGCCTTGCCTTCTGTTTCGCAAATTCAGAAGAAGAAGTTGCTAATTTGCATGCTTCGATAATTTTTTGTCTCAACGCGATGACATATTCGTAGGATGACTTTGTGTCATCGTCAATATTGTCAGATGTTATGAGATCGTGAAGCAACGACATAGGGCCACGCGGACGCGCGCCAAAGACGAGTTCAAAGGGAGAAAATCCTGTATGTTCATTGGGTACCTCTCTGTAAGCGAAGAGGGCCGCAGGTAAAACTCTGTCCCAGTCTTGAGGATGATCCTCAGTTATCTTCCCCAGTAAGTTTTTAAGTGTTCTATTAAGGCGTTCGACCATACCATTAGACATTGGATGGTAGATACTACTTAAAGATCTATCTATCTGCAGAGTAGACATTACTTGAGACATGGTATCTGATATTAGTTGGGTGCCATGGTCTGACAATATCTCTCCGGGGAACCCCAGACGAGAAAATATAAGCCAAAGAGCATCTGCAATATCAGCAGTAGTAATGCTCTTCAGAGGAATAGCCTCAACCAACGTGTGCACATATCAACACACGTCAAGATAAACTGATGTCCTCTGGCAGACTTGATCTTAAATGGACCAATTATGTCTATGGCCATTTTTTGGAACGGCCGAATAGGAATGTCCGCCGCCTGAATGGGTGCAGCATGCCGTGGACCTTTGGATTTAACTTCCTGACATACTTTACAAGATCGACAATAAATCCGTATGTCCTTGTTTACCAATGGCCAAAAGAAAGCCGCAAGGACTCTTGACTTAGTACGGGAAAAACCCATGTGTCCAGCACACTGAGAGTCGTGAGCGTGCTGCAAAATTTTAATTCTCAAATTCTTGGGAACCAGGATTTGAGAATGACTTGACGTAATGGAGTCTTGAACCATACGTACAAGTACGCCATTCTTCTTTGTAATCCACGATTTACGACTTGTGTCTTTATTCGGATCACCTTTAGTTGCAAGAATGAAGAATTTCTTCAGAGTGGGATCATCTTCTTGCTGTTTTATAAACGAGTCACGAGAAATTACCAAGGGATCATCTTGGTTATGCACTTCATTATCTTCAGTAGATGAAGTTTGAGGCATATTAAGAGCCTGAGCTCTAGTGACTACAGCGTTAGCAATCTGCATGTTTTGCCTTTCCCAAGCGGAAATTTGTTGCGGAGTGCATTCTTTGACTCCATGAATGCGACCGATGATGAAGTCAGCGATCGGATTCGGAAGAAGACATGCGTGTACATCTCCTGTAAAGAAAGGAGTAGCAATCCTAATGATAGCAGTAGAGTATTTCTCTAATGTGCCGCCAAATGTTACACATTTGACTACTTGTCCAGTGGCACGGGAAGGACCTACGAGTGACTGCCTAACACCAATTGTGGTGCATCCAGAATCAAATAGCACAGAGACTGGATTGTTATTCACTAAACCCTTATGTAAGACAAGAGAACCTCTTCCATCATGCGCGACTGATGCCGGAAGAGTAGGAAGAGGATGGCCACAGCTTAAAGTAGACACTGTGGTTGGCTCAAATAACGTTTTGCATTGGGGGCACTGAGATGCTCTCCCAAAATCAAAAGCGGCACATGCCATATTACTAGCATCATTATTATCTTTACTCTGTTTATAGGCTTCATGGGACTCTTGTTGTGCAGAGTTTGCCTGAAAATGTGGTTTATGTCTTTTGTTTTGAGATCTACCTCGGTTATTATCACCTCTGTAGTTATTGTTACCTCTATTGTAACCCCTATTTGGGTTTGAGTCATAGTTCCCTTGGTTACGATTATCATATTCATTATAATGAGTATCTCTGTAATTATGATCTTGTTGACTCCAAGACGGATAACCCTGATAGTTTCTATAATTACTTCCTCTACGGAAATTCCTATAATTATGACCACCCCTGTGTCGAGAGCTATCAGCTCGTCTCCAGTTCTTTGAAGAAGAACCCTGAAATGATTGGTTACCTTGGTTTTGATAACTATTATGGTTACCTTTTTTATCAAATCTGTTTTGAGGTCCCTGAAATCTGTGTGAATAATTGGGATTGTATGGTGTTGCTGAAGCAACTGGCATACCCTCCTTAATCTTAGTGTTGCCAAAAGTCACGTCGGGGTGTGCAGTGACATATTGGGAACAATATTCTTCCATTTCCTTTAGAGATTTGGGTTTACGCTCATGTATAAATTCCAGGAATGGTTTGTTAACACATGACATAATCGTATCTCTGAGCAACAAATCCATAAGTCCTTGATACGTTTTTTCTGTTTTGGAAAGCTCAATCCAACGATCAACTGTGAGACGTGCCTTTGCAGTGAATTCTGAGAATTCTACACCTGTCTCAGGCGATAGCCTTCCTCACTTAGCTGGTATTTTTTTATCAAAGCCGCCCTAATAACATCATAATTATCCTTATCTGCTTCTCCTACAAGGCATAATCTAGTCAAAGATTCACCTTTCAAGTTTTCTGCTAATTGATTAGCGTATTGTGATTTATCCACATTATGTGTACGACAAGAACGTTCAAATCTATCCAGCCAGAATGTAATATCGTCACTGGACTGATTGAACGGTGGAACCTTAACCTTGTAAGTAGAAGGTTTACCATTACCACTAGATGCCTGATTAACATTACTCATACTTGTCAATCTCAATTTCTCCAACTCAAATTCATGTTCTCTTATTGCTTTTTTTTCTTCAGCCTCTCTGTCTAATCTTTTTTGTTCAGCTTCCCTGTCTAATCTTTTTTGTTCAGCAGCAGCTTCTCTTTCTAATTTTGTTTGTTCAGCTTCACTGTCTAATCTTTTTTGTTCAGCAGCAGCTTCTCTTTCTAATTTTTTTTGTTCAGCTTCAAATCTCCTTTGCTCCAGCTGCATCTGCAATTTCTTTTGTTCAGCAGCAGCCTCAGCTTCTCTTTCTAATCTTTTCTCTTCAGCCATAGCTTTTCTCTCTTCTGCAGCAGCTTTTCTCTCTTCTGCAGCTAATGCTTTGTCATATTGAGCAACTTCCCATTCTTCTAATTGTTGACCAGTCTTATCAAGGGCTTTCCCTTGTATAATGAAGTATTCTAATGTAGACATGGTGTCTAACAATAATACTAATCACCTGAAACAATAATAATACCACAAGTTCTTAATGACTTGATTAATCAGTACACTATCCCAATATCTGTGGGTCACAAGCCTTAATAAGGTCTTGTATAACAGTAATAATAATCAGGTACTGGTTTATACCATAATCCAAGTGCAGTGCACAGGCAATTGTGTCTTATGAAATATACCTATATAAAACATATGTCAACCAACAGAATACATAAAGTACAAATAGGACTGACAATACGAAAACGTTTGCAGAAATCAAAATAAATCAAATAGGGAAATCAATGAAAATAATCACTGAATCTGCAAAGAATAACAACACAAATGACGTCACAGTATATGAATATAAATTGTGAATAGAACTGAAAGATAGAAAAGGGTAGACCAACAAATTACAAACAATTCAAAACAAAACTAAAGAACAAAGAAATATTACAAAAATAACAATAATTACAGACTTCACAGCTAACACAAAAGCAACAGTTGTCGCAAGCAAATTTTCAATCAAGAAAATTGCACCTATAGAAAACGCCCACAACGGACCCTCTATGACGTGGGATATTCTGTTGTGAGGACGCCGCCCAACCTTAAACACAACCCGCTGACATATAAACTAACATACTATACAAACAAATAACATGTAACATATCATAAATACATATATCATGTGTGTAATGTGTTGCAAAATAGGCTCAGTTTTACAGTAATGGCAAAGTTATTCTTGTAAAATAAATAAACTGCCACTTTATTGAAATATATATTCTGGCCTTAAATATTAAAGTTCATATATAGAAAACAAGAAGATCCATCGATGAAAATAGGACTTCTTAGTTCAATAATACTGTCTTCCTGTTAACATTGACAAGAATTGATCCAACTGTTCTGTGAAACTCTGTAATGTCTAATGTAAAAATGTCAACAACGCTGACCTACATACTGCATTCATTTGACAGGTCACGTGACGAAGTGTTGACAAAGAGCAAACCAATACTGCAAGTGTGTCGTATCAGCCACAGGAAACGGTCTGGTATCGGTAATCTGTTGACTTCTGAACTTCTGCGAGGTCAAACCCAGAAAGCTGGTCCACCAGTTGATAAGGTCTCTTTTTTCCAGTTAATGATGTCCACCAAATGATAAATATAAGTGGATGGAAGCAGACATCATCATCATCAGTTGATAAACTCTTAATACAAGACCCTTGCCCTGAGGAAGAGACATGCTGAGAAATCTGAAGCTCGCTCGAACATCACCAGAGTTAAATACTGTGTTGTTGTGTTGCTCGTGGTTCGAGTATGGAATGTCAACTTGACCTACGCAGTGGTGTGTAGACATAGATGGAGTGTATAATGTGCGAATGATAGGAAGAGTTCGTGGTGTTGACAAATGTTCTTTTCTCACACTCATGTATGGCTGGAAGTCATCGACACCAACGACTGTGTACCTTTACTAAAGTTTAATTGGACGTACACACTCGACAGCACAGATAGTGACAAATCACAGGTTGGCATAATACATCATGGTACAGTGGATAAATGGTCTTGCAATGTTATGTTACATGGGCACTCATGTAGAATAATAGTATAATGGACTGTCAGTAGCCAAGCACTCAGTATTGCCCATATATATATATATCAACTGAGTTTACTGACAAAGCACGTCAGATTATAAACAATATCCAAGATGGCTTCTAGACCTAATCTCGTCTAGCGAAGATTCCTTAACATAATGTTCAGCACATATTTTTCATATAATAATATTGAACCGCTAGCAATGGGTTCTCATGTGTAGCAGTGATCTCTGGACTAATCAAGCAATAATACGGGCATCCCTTTTCTCTTCTTGAAAGTCACTACATGTTTGGTTCCAAGATGGCTTCACTCGTGAGCTGTCACTCACGTTTGGATACACTTTAAAGTTAAAGTAGTGAACACATATATGCTCTGCCACTTTCAATGGTATTAAATAAACACAATTACGACCGTTTCACTCGCAGGCATAAAATACTTGACACCAACCACAGAAAGAGCAGCACACAGATTAAAACGAAAATCAAGATGCAAGATGTGTCAAACCAATATACAAGAAAGTGAGGAACACATTTTCTATAAATGTAATACAATTATACCATCACAGAGAATCTTACAATACATACTGAACACACATACGACAAAAAAAATAGACATTTTCAAAGCCATTATGCTTAATTCAATTACCAAGACACTACCAGACATCCATTTTAAATTAATCCGTTTGCTCTCGGAATTTCGTTTTTTTATTATTTTTATATGTCGCATTCAATCAGTATTTCAGTACAAAGTTATCCGCCCGGCATTTCTCCTAAATGTGTTCCTCCAGCAAGTGACGCTTATTTTAAAACCTGTCCACTATCCCCAGCTACCTGTACCTCGACCTGCCAAATATTCTTAAATCCAAGCCTTTAGTTTATACGAAGGTCACTGTCCTATAACCTCACCCTTCCCCCACCCCATCTCACTGCCAATTAGTGTTATTCCATCACCTGTGTTTTTTTTCCTACCTTCCCCACTCCCTTTAACACACATCCTCATCCTCCCTCCTCCTCCCCTACACACACAACGTAAAAGGTGAGGGACTCCATCACCCAACATTTGTACCTTAAGTACATGTGAGAGAGTGTGTGCAAGTTCAAAATTTTTCATCCTCCCTTTTGTCAGGTCCGCAGTGAGAAGCCTGCCTTTAAATTATTATTATTTTATTTTACTATGTATCTATTATTATTATTCTTGTTATTGTCATTATTATGTTTACATTTTAATGCACATGTACGTGTGTAGTCTATTTATTTTATCATTTATTTTGTATTTATGTATTATTATTATTATTATTATTATTTTGGTTAAGACGGGTAATGCAGAAGTAAGAGTTTTTATAAGACAATTTTGCTCAAGTCAGCAGCAGACCGTGTGGTCTTCGGTCGGGGAAAAAAAACTGAGTTGGGAAATGTCGTCATGTTTTTCCATCGCATGTCCAAATATAAAAGATCCTTAGGTCTGGGGGTGGAAGTCATAAAACCTGTGTGCTGAAAGACTAGCTCTATAACTAAAACCTGTGGGCTGAAAGACTAGCTCTATAACTAAAACCTGTGTGCTGAAAGACTAGCTCTATAACTAAAACCTGTAGGCTGAAAGACTAGCTCTATAACTAAGACTAGCTCTATAACTAAAACCTGTGTGCTGAAAGACTAGCTCTATAACTAAAACCTGTGTGCTGAAAGACTAGCTCTATAACTAAAACCTGTGTGCTGAAAGACTAGCTCTATAACTAAAACCTGTGTGCTGAAAGACTAGCTCTATAACTAAAACCTGTGTGCTGAAAGACTAGCTCTATAACTAAAACCTGTGTGCTGAAAGACTAGCTCTATAACTAAAACCTGTGTGCTGAAAGACTAGCTCTATAACTAAAACCTGTGTGCTGATAGACTAGCTCTATAACTAAAACCTGTGTGCTGAAAGACTAGCTCTATAACTAAAACCTGTGTGCTGAAAGACTAGCTCTATAACTAAAACCTGTGTGCTGAAAGACTAGCTCTATAACTAAAACCTGTGTGCTGAAAGACTAGCTCTATAACTAAAACCTGTGTGCTGAAAGACTAGCTCTATAACTAAAACCTGTGTGCTGAAAGACTAGCTCTATAACTAAAACCTGTGTGCTGAAAGACTAGCTCTATAACTAAAACCTGTGTGCTGAAAGACTAGCTCTATAACTAAAACCTGTGTGCTGAAAGACTAGCTCTATAACTAAAACCTGTGTGCTGCTGAAAGACTAGCTCTATAACTAAAACCTGTGTGCTGAAAGACTAGCTCTATAACTAAAACCTGTGTGCTGAAAGACTAGCTCTATAACTAAAACCTGTGTGCTGAAAGACTAGCTCTATAACTAAAACCTGTGTGCTGAAAGACTAGCTCTATAACTAAAACCTGTGTGCTGAAAGACTAGCTCTATAACTAAAACCTGTGTGCTGAAAGACTAGCTCTATAACTAAAACCTGTGTGCTGAAAGACTAGCTCTATAACTAAAACCTGTGTGCTGAAAGATTAACTCTATAACTAAAACCTGTGTGCTGAAAGACTAGCTCTATAACTAAAACCTGTGTGCTGAAAGACTAGCTCTATAACTAAAACATGTATGCTGAAAGACTAGCTCTATAACTAAAATCTGTGTGCTGAAAGACTAGCTCTATAACTAAAACCTGTGTGCTGAAAGACTAGCTCTATAACTAAAACCTGTGTGCTGAAAGACTAGCTCTATAACTAAAACCTGTGTGCTGAAAGACTAGCTCTATAACTAAAACCTGTGTGCTGAAAGACTAGCTCTATAACTAAAACCTGTGTGCTGAAAGACTAGCTCTGTAACTAAAACCTGTGTGCTGAAAGACTAGCTCTATAACTAAAACCTGTGTGCTGAAAGACTAGCTCTATAACTAAAACCTGTGTGCTGAAAGACTAGCTCTATAACTAAAACCTGTGTGCTGAAAGACTAGCTCTGTAACTAAAACCTGTGTGCTGAAAGACTAGCTCTATAACTAAAACCTGTGTGCTGAAAGACTAGCTCTGTAACTAAAACCTGTGTGCTGAAAGACTGTGCTCTATAACTAAAACGTAAGACTGGCTGAAGAAATGTAACTAGCTAAAATTGTTATTTTTTTTTTATAATCAAAACAAATAATTAATTTTTACCCCCCCCCCCCCCCCCCCAAAAAAAAAATAGAATATAAAAAACTTACTTTTTTTTATTAGTACATGTTTTATATTGTTACAATTTGTGTGTGTTTCTTATGTTTAGAGGTAAAAGACTTTAAAAAATAAGGAGTTTGATGCACATGTTAAAGTAGTGAACACTTATATGCTCTGTCACTTTCAATGGTAATGTGCAAATAGATTTTTAACCGTTTCACTCGTAGGCATTAAAAAATTATTTATTTTTATTTATACTATTTTTATATTGTTACAATTTTTGTGTGTGTCTTATGTTTAGAGTTAAAAGACTTTAAAAAATAACGAGTTTGATGCACATGTTAAAGTAGTGAACACTTATATGCTCTGTCACTTTCAATGGTAATGTGCAATAGAGTTTTAACCGTTTCACTCGCATATGTGCGCATTTTTTTTTAAAATGTGCGCATCGACAACAGCAGGGTGCCCGATTTATGGAGGTATCCTCCCTCTAGTGAGTCCAGTTCCAGATCGAAAACTGCAGTTGCATATTTTCCTTCCATCTCAAAAAGGTTTCAGTTTACACCGTTAGAAGAAGACGATCACAATTTTAACAACGAAATAAAAGCAAAAATAACCGGCCCTCAGACTGCGGCAAAGGCGTCACCACCTTTAAAGTTGCCAAGACTACAAACGAACAGTACGGAGCCCGCTAAGAGCATCGACGAAGAACCCACAGAGCCTTTGACCACGGAGATGGCTGGAAAGTAGTTTCCTATCCCATCACAGGACCTGGAAGACAACACAAACTACACATCACCGACCAGATCAACTACCAGACTCGCAATAGACCTAGAAGACGGTGGAAATACTTGCTACAACAACCAATAAAGACACTAAGACCAATTTGACAACGGTATGTAACATATCCCACAATGTCACTACAAACATATCCTTTTTTATTTATTCCATATTAGACGTGTAAAATGGCAGACGGAATTTTAATAATTAGTGTAAATGTTTGTTGCCTTCGCTCAAAACTACATCACATCATAACACTTATTCATAAACACAAGGAATACTTATACTTTTGCAATAAACAAATATACACACAGACGAACATGCGTTACAAATCATATCCCAGTTAAGACTTCGACACTCATGCTTTAGTTTTGCCATACACAACACAGGATCAGGAACAGCTATACCACAAACATCAGACAGATGGGAAATACTTAGGACAAACCGAGACAACGAGGGCAAGATAACCATCGCTCAAGTAGGAAACAACATACACACATACACGGTAGTGAATATACACGCTCCAGCAAACTACAACCACCAACCACAATTTTACGAAAATATAGAAAACTTGCTCACTCAGTCATACAGATGACATAATATTATATTAAGAGGCGATTTTAACTGCGATTTGGCAGATATGGACGTTGTTGGTGGAGTAGTTAGAACACAGATCAGGAGAACAAACAGAGAAGACGCACACCATCTAGACATAATACAAACCATAATGGATACGCATAGCTTATTAGATGCCTAAAGACACACACACACCCCCAAAGTATTGAAACAACGCATACACATACAGCACACAACAGAGCTGCACGATTAGACAGAATCTATGTGCCTTCAACACACCACATAATTCAAACAAAATTGCCAGAAGCTCTCAAGTTCACAGATCACAAAGCATTACTCGCAGCCATTAGCACTACACAAGCAAGCAAGCATTCCACACGTTCTCCACACTGGAAATTCAAAAACACTTTGCTCCAAAACAAAACATATGTAGAGCACATGACCAATCTAATTCTTACATATACAAGCGACGTACTAATGGAACATATCCAAGAACACTAAGAAACACTTAAAAGCACAATACGCGAACGAACACATCTAATGTCATCCATCATACACAGACACCGCATACAACAAGAGACATTGATAGAGAAAGCTATACAACTAGCAAAGCAAACAGACAAAAACTCTCCCTCCATTCTCACGCTACAAAATGAACTAGAACAATATAAACACCACAGGTTCCAAGGAGCCCTATTACGGACAAAACTCAACACAATCACACAAGAGACTCCCAGCAAACAATACATGGCGATAGAACAAAATATACAACGCTGCAGGCAGATAGGCCAAATAGTGGATTTAGAAGGGACCACACAGACAAAACACTACTTAAAAACTACAGACCAATATCACTCTTAAACGTAGATTATAAAATTTTAACAAAAGCTCTAACAAACAAACTAAAACCATTCATGGCGACCCTCATACACGAAGACCAGCAGTGTAGCGTCCAGCACATGAACATCAACCAACACACACATTTCATAAGAAACATAATCACCTACACACACCAAAAGGATTGTCAGTCTTCGGTTCTTTCCCTTGACCAGGAGAAAGCCTCTGACAGAATATCACACTCATACCTCCACAAAACATTACGACATTGCAACGTAGCTGAACACTTCAGACAATGGATTAATATTCTGTACATGAAGCCCGAGAGCAAAGTGTTAGTAAATCATGCATTAACTAACACCTTCAGGCTAACAAGATCTGTAAGGCAGGGATGCCCTCTCTCTGTTTTACTGTATGTTCTTGCACTAGAACCACTACTAGAGAACATTAGAAAAGACAGCTCTATTAAAGGCACTTTCATACAAGGGAAAGGTGAACAAAAGTTGCTCGCTTATGCAGACGACACCATCTTTTTCCCACCAAACAAAAAGGCTATAGAAATTATCCTAAACACATTCACAGACTTTAGTAAAGGTAGCGGAGCAAAAGTAAATGTTCAAAAATCAACAATAATGGGCATAGGCAAATGGAAGAACAAAGTAGACTTTCCCTTTGAACTAACACCAACAAACAACATCAAAATATATGGTATAACCATTCCCTCACACCCAAATTGCACACACAGAGACACATGGAAAAATCTAACATCCAAATTGCGAGACATGCTGCACAGATAGAAATACAAAACCATAACGATTTTTGGACGAAGTTTAATTGTAAATACATACATTTTTCCTAAGCTACTTTACATTGCCACAGTTTTTGACAACCCCCAAAAAACAGATTATCACGGATTTAAACAAACAGGTCAGAGCATTTGTTTTTGGTCCCACAATTTACAGCATTAAACACAAGACACTAATACAAGAAAAGAAACACGGAGGGACTGCCCATTAAGACATAGAAACAGGGATCCAGGCACTCAGATTTAAACACTCAGGCAGCATCCTCAAACACCCAGAACGACACACACTAGCTCATTATTACATGGGACTCAGACTTTCCAAACTGAGATTACTGAACAATGCAATCCCCCATCACTTCGGCTCTATGCCCTTATTTTATAAGACATGCATACAAGCCATCCAAGGACATGAACAATTAATTCACCAGAAAAAAATGCAATATATAAACATTTAGTTAAACTCCAAGCACCACCATCACACCTAAGAATTAAAAGAGGACAGAAATATGCTATAAAAAAATACACCGAAACCTTCACTAACTTGCGCAACCCAAAAATCACTGCTAAAGCAAGAGAGGTCCCCTTTAGACTAATATACAACATGACACCCACAACAAAACGAGAAGCGCACAGATCCAACAAAATAAATAAAGTCAGCTATGTAAGGAAAGCATCAAAGAAATAGAAGATCATTTGTTTTTTGAATGCAGTACAATCACACCTAAAATGAAACTACTGCAGAAAATCATCGATTTACAAACAACAACAAACTCAGATATCTACAAAGCAATCATGTTAAACATAATTTCGGAAGCAGAAAATAACACACACACATTGATCTTGATTATTTTATCAGAATTTCGGAATCAGATTTGGTGTTTTCGGAATCTTGCAATGTTTAATAATCGTATTTTCAACGCTGGTTTATTTCTGCACAATTTTCGTCAGATAGTTTTATCAGTAGCCCCTGAGATGGTACCTCTTCCTTAACGAGGCAGCCTTGATTCGTAAAACGCCTCTTCCTTTCCCCAACGGCCCCTCCCTCCATCTCACTACCATCTCATTCTCTGCCTATCCTAACATTTTGTAAGTCCGCTTTTGGCCTTTTGTCCCCCCTCCCTTCCCCAGTCCCCCTATTCCCTCAAGTACTTCAGCTCCACCTTTTAAACTACTCATATGGGACCTCAAGACGCAGCAATAGAGACCGCAGTCAGCGACTCATAGCTTGACTGCCTGCGTCAGGACCAGCGAACCAGAGCTGGTCAAGACCGCACTCCACCTCCACGTGGTGGTCCTGGAAACAGTCTGCAGCTGTGCAGGCTGGCTGAGCGAGTGTGGATCGAAATGGGAAGGCAAACCCGGTCCTAAAAAATGCCGTGCAGAAGTCGGATGTGTCGACCGAAAGGTGCAGATATCACAGCTACTCATATATTCGTGGAAGGTCATGTTGACCACAGTTCTAGATGTCGTTAAAGTGTCAAGGTCTGACCTTGCCAACTGATCCCTAAGTGTGTTCGTTGGAAGTCTTTGATGCTGATATTGTACTGCTATTACCTTTAAATTCAGGGGGAAAAAAAGGAAAAAAAAGAAGGTGCAGTGAAATGTGCTAGTAATTGTGTATGTAAGCGCGCCCGAGTTTGTATAAATGTATATTTATATTTAATGAAATGTTAAATTTTTCCTTTCTCCATTATGAAATGTGAATAAAGCTTGTTGTAAGCGGTCACACACCGGGCCCACTTTCTCACTCTCAGATGCAAACTATTGGGAAAAAAAAAAAATGAACAAGCTCGTTAATAACCAAAACTATGCACTAAGAAGTGTCTCTTTTCGGATCCCATTTATTCCCCTGTTGCGCTATGCACTGGATGAACCAAGACTCTTTCTTTTGTCCCAAGGGACAGCCTTTCAGATTACTTTTGAGGGTCCAGCGGGAATTTATTTTAGCCAAGCTGGACCTGAGGTCTTGACATCATAAATCAGCGAAATCGGACACCTGCCTTTAGCTGAAGTCAATTTAAGTGCCCTTTGTTTTGATTATTTTCCAACAAGACGGAAATCTTTCGCGACCGACTCTACATCTAGGAGGTCGTTGACACCACTGCAATTTTACGACCCACGGTTTTTTTATGGGACTGTGAAGGTCCGAGATCCGTTGTTGTCAACTTCATTTTAAAACCGAGATGACTACCAAGATATAAACACCATCACTCGAAATCGTAAATATCAGCAGTAGAAAAACTGTTTGTGGATGTGTGTGTTTGTGTGTGTAATGGACTTTTTTCCTACTGCGAACAATTTTACAAACTGGAAGAAAAAAAAACAAACGCCCTTAACCATTAGTTGAAGGCAAATTTAATCTTGCTCTGTTGATCAAGAGAAATTAAACAAGTATAACATATGTTGGCAAGTACGAATGTTTATGTGAAAAGAATTGTTTTTGTGTAGTCGGGGATGCTCTTTTTTCGCCTTTGTTGTTTTTTGTTCTTCCCCCCCCCCCCCCCCCCCCCCAACACCTGTTATCACTAAAAGAATAAGAGTACGCTCTATATTTCCAAAAAGTGGGTGTATGTTTTTTTTCCTTTCTTTCTTTTTCTCTTCCTTCTCTTTTTAATCAACACTATCATTACCAAAAAATGTAAAATGTGTAACCTTGGAGTACTAGAAAGAGTGTGTAAATGAGTGTGTGCAAGGTGTGAAAGTAAATTTTTACAGCTGCACAGTGTATTTCCATTGTTATGCTTATGTTCAAACTATTATTGTCAATGTTTCCATGCATATGTCTTTGTTAATTTCAACGGAATGGGAGTAAAGAGTTAAAAAAAAAATTAGTGGAACAGAAAATTAAAAATTAAAAATTAAATGGAAGTTCATTTGTGGTCTCAGTCTAGCAACTCTAAGCGCTACGTAGTAATGGGCTAATGTGCGTTTGTCTGGGTCTCTTATTATATTTCCTACATGTCTAATAACACAGCCCTACAAAGAAAAAAAATGTTTTGGTGCCAAACATTTTACTCTTGATTGTACATAAATGAGGCATGCTCAATCCAAATATCACATTTACTTGTCTGTAGCAGCTCTAGTTTTTGAGATACAAACATTTTTGTATTTCATTAATACAGGGTGACCCAAAAAAAAACCGGGCCCGCACGCGCACTGTTTGTGCGCGCGCGGGCCCGTTTTTTTTTTTTTAACCGTGAAGGCCCTGATAATGTTTAAATTGGACCACTGCTGTAAGGGTGGCGAACCACTTAAAGTGCCCTGCAAAACGGTACAGAGTGGCAATCCCACTCGTACCTACACCTGCAGGCCCCGCAAGAATGCTCGATATTAGGCCATATGAAGCCCTGTTTGCCTGTGGGCCAGTTACTGTAATTATTAGTGTACCTGGACGGTGTAACTCACCTCCTTCAAAATCTTCTTCTAGGTTCACCTGGAAAATGGGCACTACTGGTGCAGACATTTTATTTTCTTTCTTTCTTGGCTTTTAAACCAAATTAGAACAAACAAAGTTACAGGCTAGCCTAAGCTAAACAGCTAAGGCTAAACACAAAAAAAGTCCAAGAAAACACCACCAAAAAAACCAAGAATCTGAAATCCCCGTCAAAACTGAACACAGACGCTGAAAAATGCGTCTTTCTCTGCTCGTAACAACTCCTAGCCTCCCGGACGGAATTCTTTCTCAAACCACCTAAATTCGACACATGCGCAGAAGCGCTCAACCCCCTGAGTTCAACTCAAACGGGCCGATGTTGGACACATACCAAGCAAAGATACTGACCAAATCGCGCCTTATATGGTCAGGGAATAAACATCAACTCTGGTTGCAAACATTCCAAGAAAAGCTGACCAATTCGAGCCATAAAAGGACAACAACCAGACATCGATCTAAAAATAGACCGGCAGTTTAAGACACAAGAGAAGGTAACAACCATTGTCAAAATGTAACCTCAGTTTACCAAGAGTTATGAACCTTTGATCACAAAAATTAAAGTGTACAAATAAGACTCAGAAAAAATCTGCGCGTAACATAGTGAATACTTATATTGTTTATTACTCTCAATGCTAATTTTTCTGCCATGATGTCAAAGATTTTGTAGATTTGCGCACCAAAATGTGTCGTCAGAGCTGAAAAGTGCTCTTCATCAATATCATGGACACAATGTAAAAAAATGCAAACGCCATCCAAGACGATTATGTTTACAACAAGCACTCTTATTTATACGCACGGACATAAATATTACTAAGGTGGAGGAACAGTCGTTATAGATAAACACGACCATAAACACGTTTATTGTTTGATGTTATTGTTATTGTTACGTAGAATCGACACCACTGAACTCTGGGAAAATCCCTAGGTACTCAGTCTCCCTCAACCAACCTGGACAAGTATGTCTGCTAATGAGCTACGGAGGTCTCTGAAGAGAAAAAGATATAACATGACTACTGTACCATCAACTGTTGTACAAAACGTCTGATATGAGTTTGTGAATGGGGTTATCAAAGTCATCAAGTCAAACATTGACACAGAAACCACTACTACAATATCAATAGTTGTACAAATCGTCTGACATTAGTTTGTGAATGGGGTTATCAACCTCATCAAGTCAAACACATTGGCACAGAAACCCCTACTACACAATAAACAGTTGTACAAAACGTATGATATGAGTTTATGAATGGGGTTATCAACATAAAAAAAGTAGAAGACACTTTACAAAGAAACCACTACTATACTACCTATAGTTGTACAAAATGTCTGATATGAGTTTGTGAATGGAGTAATCAACCTCATCAAGTAAAACATATTGACACAGAAAGCATTACTACACAATCAACAGTTGTACAAAACGTCTGATATGAGTTTGTGAATTGGGGTATTAACCTCATCAAGTCAAACACATTAACACAGAAACCACTACTACACAATAACTAGTTGTACAAACGTACGATATGAGTTTGTGAATGGGGTTATCAACCTCATCAAGTAATACATATTGGCACAGAAACCCCTCCTACACAATCAACAGTTGTACAAAACGTATGATATGAGTTTGTGAATGGTATCATCAATATAAAAAAAGGAAAACACATTGGCACAGAAACCACTACTACACCACCAATAGTTGTACAAAACGTCTGATATGAGTTTGTGAATGGGGTTATCAACCTCAATAAGTAAAATTCATTGAGACAGAAACGACTACTACACCACAAACAGTTGTACAATACGTCTGATATGAGTTTGTGAATAGGGTTATCAACTTTAACAAGTAAAACACATTGACACAGAAAACACTACTACGTCATCAACAGTTGTACAAAACGTCTGATATGAGTTTGTGAATGGGGTTATCAACCTCAATAAGTAAAACACATTGACACAGAAACGACTACTACACCATGAACAGATGTAAAACGTCTGATATGAGTTTGTGAATTGGGTTATCTCTCTCATCATCTAAAATGCATTGAAACAGAAACGACTAGTACACCATCAATAGTTTTACAAAACGTCTGATATGAGTTTGTGAATGGGGTTATCAACCTCATCAAGTAAAACACATTGACACAGAAACTACTACTACACCGTCAACAAATGTACAAAACGTCTGATATGAGTTTGTGAATGGGGTTATCAACCTCATCAAGTAAAACACATTGACACAGAAACCACTACTACACCATCAACAGTTGTTCAAAACATCTGATATGAGTTTGTAAATGGGGTTATCAGTCTAATCAAGTAAAATACATTGAAACAGACACTAATACTACACCATCAACAGCTGTACAAAACGTCTGATATGAGTCTGTGAATTGGGTTATCAACCTCAATAAGTAAAACACATGACACAGAAACGACTACTACACCACAAACAGTTGTACAATACGTCTGATATGAGTTTGTGAATGGGGTTAACAACCTCATCAAGTAAAACAAATTGACACAGAAACATCTACTACACCCTTAACAGTTGAACAAAACACATGATATGAGTTTGTGAAGGGGGTTATCTCTCTCATCAACTAAAGCACAATGACACAGAAACCACTAATACACCATCAATAGTTGTACAAAACGTATGATATGAGTTTGTGAATGGGGTTATCAACTTCAACAAGTAAAACACATTGACACAGAAACCACTACTACGTCATCAACAGTTGTACAAAACGTCTGATATGTGTTTGTGAATGGGATTATCAACATAATCAAGTCAAACACATTGACACCGAAACCACTGCTTCACCAACAATAGTTGTACTAAACGTCTGATATGAGTTTGTGAATGGGGTTATTGTCGCGTGGTGAGAAAAAATACGCAAGACAAATTCTTGGTTCGTGATACGTTTAAACCGAGCGGACGCGAGTGCCTCTCTCTGTCATTTTCTAGCGCTGTGTACGGGCTACATAAAACGACGCGATATTTGTTTTTGATGGCTAGCGAAAACAATTCATATAAAAGGAAGGAATGATCAGAAAGAGTTGATAATAGTATCGTTAGAATCGGAGAAGTCCACATTTATTTCCTTTCAAACAACTAATTCCACCGTTGTTGCAAAAATAAGATAGAAGCTTGAGAACATACAACTTCATCATATTTTGTCAAGTTAAGCCACTTTGGAAAATTATATAAATTCTAAGACAAACCCAATAAAGGAAATTATTGGAGGGAAAGAAGCTGTTGATGGTACAATTAAAGTAAGGTATAAACACACATGATTCATACAAAAGATAAAAAGAACGGAACGGAGGTTGAAAATAAGAAAACACAAAACCGCTGCGCGAGCCGTTTGGAACGAACATTTTAGCCGCAGACGTGAGAGGCTTTCTCGCTCGCTCGCTGGTTGTGTATAAATAGAGAGAAATCGTGGCAGACAGGTTACACACGCAAAATTAAAACCTCGGAAGAGAGACGAATCTGAAGGCAGAGAGAGAGAGAGAAGGATCAACACCTGAGCGAGACCATTCCTATTTGTTATGCCGGGCAGTTGAACTTTTGCCAAGCCTTCGGTCAGTTCTACTTCTGATTTATCCTAAAAGGGGTTTACTGGTCTAGTTTGGAACAGCCTGATCTGAAACTATCATCCACTCAACGTATTCTGTGTGTGACGGAGTTCAAGTGTTTTGGCTCCATCATTCCTTGGCTAGCCAAACATAAGATCCTAGAAGCTGGATTCCAACTACACTCGTGTGTTACCAGACATTGTCCATGACTGTAAAGCTAAGTCCTAAGTGTTAATATTCCAAAAACTTCTGTGAGATCCCAAAAAGAGACCGTGTAGTGATGAAAAGTGCAATCTGTGTTAACCCAGTGCAGGCAAAAGACATTAAGATTAACGTAGACATGAACTTTATGTAAAAAGTTATAAATATTGTTGATTTTGTATTTTTTCATTGTAATTGAAATCTTCCGATTTTCAAAGGAGAAATAAGAAACTAGATGTACATTAATAAATAATTCAGTAATTGTTGTCACAGTATAGTTAGGTGACGATAGCACTCTAGAGCTCTTGATCCATACTAAATCCATCTAGACGTGTGTTCTTTACAGCTATAGCTATACCTGTGCCATCCTTACACCAGTACCCTCCTCCGAGACTGGGATATACCTGTCTAGACTAAATTTACATGTCTAGTCTTCTACTCTATCAACATCTGCCACTCTTATTAACTCATCACGTCACATTTTGGGGGCTCGTTCGCGGGATAATCTTATTATCCTCAGCCAGTATCTTTCTTTCTTGTATCTCCTTCTTATAGGAAGTCTTGGAAATAGTACATTTTAAAAAAAAGTAAATTATAAATTTTTTTGAAAAGTACCTTTGTAGTACACAAGTTAAACAGTGGTCTCTCACATTGGTTGAAGGAATATTGTACGTCTTTAATTAAGTTAGCTTAAGTAATTAAGTAGTAGTAACATTGGATACTCCTTTCAACGTAACGCCATGGCTGACTTGGTAAAGTTCAAAACTGCAATCATGCAGATGGGTAAAGAACTTGGTTTGTCAGGTGAAACTCTCATCCAGTATGTTACTACGGAAGTGGATAAGCATATGGACATTGAAGAAAGAAAGTTGCAATTAGAGACTGAAGCAAAGAAATTAGAGGCTGATAGAGAAGCAAAGAAATTAGAGGCTGATAGAGAAGCAAAGAAATTAGAGGCTGAAACTAGGCGGTTAGAGGTTGAGGCTGAAGCTAGGAGGTTGGAGGCTGAGAGAGGACATGAGCTAAGGATGAGGCAGCTGGAACTTCAATCGGTTGCTAGTTCCAGTGGGAGCACCTCACCTCACTCTGACAACAGTAACGCCAACCAAAGTACTTCAAATGGAGCCATGAACTTTCATATGGACCGATTTGTTGAGGAGGACTTCATAAAAGCTTATATAGACAGATTTGAACGGCTTGCCACAACTTATGGTTTAGAAAAGGAAAAGTGGAATTTGAAGCTATCTCAAGGATTGAGAGGAGTTTCTTATGAAGTATTCTTGAAACTACAAAAGGAAGATCAAGAAGATTTTGAAGCCCTGAAGCAGGCATTGCTTGTTCATTATGAACAGAACTCTGAGGCTTATCGGAAAAAATTCCGAACTGCTAAGAAGGAGGCTGGAGAGACTTATCAGCAATTTACGACACGATGGGAGACTTACCTACTAAGGTGGTGTAAGTTAGGAAACTTTTCTCCAGATTTCGAGGGGCTAAAGGAGATGATGTTGATAGAACATCTACTAGATTCCATAACCCCTGAAACTAAAAAGTTCCTGATTGAGAATAAAAGAGATAGATTAGATGACATAATCACCTATGCAGAAAGCCCCCAACTGGCTCAGTCCATGAATCAAGGAGCTAAGAAGAAACACGTAGAAGTATTTAAAAACCACAAAACTATACAATGTCTGAAGGAAGTGGCCACAACCAGGACCACGCATTCAAGAATAGGCCCAGATGGGACTACAAGGAAAGAACCCCTTTAGGATCAGACAGGAGACCTTCAAGAAAGGAAGATAAGTGGCGTAAGACTTGTAAAATGAGCAACCACAATACTGCAGAATGCAGACGGAAATACCCTCCTCATCACGCTGCATGTCTTACGACAGGGAACCAGGGAAGGAAGGAACTGGCAGTGAGTCAGAAGGACCTCCATCATCCCCCTGTCTGCGAGGAAGTGACCGTGAATGGCACTCAAGTACTGTGCTTATATGACACAGGCTTGGACTTTGACTCGGTCGTGTGTTCTTCTCTGGTGAGCCATGAACAGATAACCACAGAAACAGTGGAAATCCAAGGACCAGTAAAAGGAGCAGGAACCATGACATTGCCCATAGCCAGAATCAAAGTTAGGTCTCGCTATGTGGAAGGAGAGATCAAAGCAGCGGTGATGGATGATCCTATTTACCCAATAATTCTGGGATGTAATTATGTTTTCTTAGGAGAACCAGTAAAACCTGTAATTATGGCAACAGTCCAGACCAGGTCAAGCTCCAAGAAAATGGAGGAAAATCCTATAAATACTCATCCGGAAGAGATCAAAAAGGCTCAAGCAGCAGACAGCACATTGAAGCCTTGTTTTGGCAAATTGCCAAAAGCTCATAACCCTCCAGTCAAGGGAGACTTTTACATGAAGAATGGGCTGTTATACAGAAAAGCTGGAATTGGACCACAAGGACATGGACAGCTAGTTGTACCCACTTCATATAGGGAGAAGGTTATGGAGCTAGGACATGCTGTATCATTCAGTGGACATATGGGGATAGGTGCCACTGGACAAAGGATAGCCTGTCACTACTTCTGGCCAGGAATCACGGAAGATATAAAGAGATATGTGAGATCCTGCCCAGAATGCCAAAGAGTAGCTCCTAAACATAGGACTGCACAAGCAACACTGGGAGAGATGCCTATCATGGGAACACCCTTTGAACGTGTTACAGTGAATATTGTGGGACCCCTCACCAGAACAAAGAAGAAAAATAGTTATATTCTGACCTTAGTGGACACATCTTCGATGTGGGGAGAGGCAGTAGCTATGGTTTCTATTGATTCCAAGCATGTGGCAGAGGCACTTCTCACAATATTTACCCGGTTAGGATTTCCTCACCAGATACTGACGGACAATGGATCCCAGTTTAGAGGAAGACTAACTGAAGAGGTGTTCAAGATATTTCAGGCCAGACACTACCACTGCTCCCCCTATCACCCGCAAGGGAACGGGGCAGTAGAACGTTTCAATGGGACCCTAATCTCTATTCTGAGAAAGCTGGCATTGGAAAAACTGGATACCTGGGATACTTACTTACCGGCAGCACTGTTTGCATACCGGGAAGTCCCACATAACTCAACTGGATTGGCTCCGGCGACATTGTTGTTTGGTAGACCAATTAAAGGTCCTTTGGAAGCATTGTTGCGGACATGGACTGATGAGAAGTCAGAAGAAACTGTAACCTCATCATACCAGTACGTAAACGAGTTAACCTCTCGTTTGAAAACAGGCTGGAAACTGGCAAACGACAACTTAAGACAGGCTAGGAGAAAGCATGCTGAGTACTATAACAAAAAAGCAAAGGATAGGGAACTTGCGGTAGGAGAGAAGGTACTTCTTCTGTTGCCCAGCAGCAATAATAAATTGCAGATAGGTTGGCAGGGACCATATGTAATGTTGGAGAAAGTCTCTAGAACAAATTATAAGATTTACAAACAAGGAAAAGAAAAGGTGTATCATGTCAATCTACTCTAAAAGGATTACGATAGGTCATCTTCGGAAGTAGCACATATGATGACCCTAGCCATTGCAACAGAGATGAAGGACGTACCTCTCACCTCTATGGAATATCCATTAAAGGAATCCGAGAGTTTTGATCAGGTACAAATCAGTGATCACTTAACTCATGAACAGAGGAAGCAGGTTCAGAAGTTGTTAGAAACCCATAAAGATGTGCTCACAGATAAGCCAGGATGTACAAATCTGTTAGAGTACGACATGAAAGTAATTGACCCCACACCAATATGTGTAAAACCTTACCCTATTCCTTATGCAAAAGCACAAGCCTTAAGGGAAGAGATTGACTACCTACTACAGGAGAAGATCATCTCTAAATCAGAATCAGCATATAGTGCAAGTGTAGTGTTACTCAGGAAAGCTAGTGGAGAACACAGATTTTGCATAGATTACAGGAAGCTTAATGCTGTCACTGAATCAAAGGCTGATCCCTTGCCTGATACTAATCAGTTGTTCTCAGCTCTTAGCAAAGCAAAGTATTTGTCAAAAGTGGATCCGAGTAAAGGATATTATCAAATCCCAGTAAAAGCTGATATTCGGCACATGTTGGCATTCAGTACGTCTGACGGGCATTATGAATTTAATGTATTACCCTTTGGACTGAAAAATGCTCCAAGCGTATTTTCTCGTATGATGAGAAAATTACTGGAACCACTAAAGAACCCCTCTATTGCAAATTTCATGGACGATATCCTCATCTCCACAGAAACATTTGAGGAACATTTATCGGCACTCTCCATGTTATTTGATAGACTTTGACAGGCGGGGCTGACTGCTCGTCCAACTAAATGCTTTATTGGTTGTCAGGAGTTGGAATTTTTAGGACACACAATTTCCAGGGGAAATATGTCGCCAGACCCCAAGAATGTAGAGAAGTTGAGGAAGGCACCTAGACTAAAGACAAAGAAAGATGTAAGATCTTTTGTTTCCTTGTGCGGGTTTTACCAAAAATATATCCAAAACTTCAATACACTCTGTGCCCCTCTATCTAACCTAACAAAGAAAGGTCAACCCGACAATGTAAAATGGACAGCAGAATGTAAGGATGCTTACACAAAGTTGAAGCAAAAACTCACAAGTAAACGCATTCTGAAATTGCCAGATATAACACAGGAGTTTATTTTGAGAACGGATGCAAGCAATATTGGAATTGGGGCAACCTTATTGCAGAAACAGCCAGAAGAACTTTTGGCTGTGGCGTATGCCAGTCGGAAATTAAATGCAGCAGAGTTGAACTATTCAACCATTGAGAAAGAATGTCTAGCGTTGGTGTGGTCGATCCAGAAGTTTCAACCATATCTTTATGGAGCCCACTTCACAGTACAATGTGATCATCAGCAGCTAACATTTTTATCTGCATAAAAAAAACTCAACTCTAGACTTTTACGATGGAGTTTATTATTACAACCATATTCCTTTACGGGAAACTACATACCGGGAAAGCAGAATGTTGGTGCAGATTTTTTAAGTAGACACCCAACTACAGCGGAAGGAGAGGACTACCAGAATTAGTCTCGGCAATTTTTTTGGTCTGCTGAGCGAGCTTCAGCATTAAGAGGAGGGCTATGTCGCGTGGTGAGAAAAAATACGCAAGACAAATTCTTGGTTCGTGATACGTTTAAACCGAGCGGACGCGAGTGCCTCTCTCTATCATTTTCTAGCGCTGTGTACGGGCTACATAAAACGAAGCGATATTTGTTTTTGATGGCTAACGAAAACAATTCATATAAAAGGAAGGAATGATCAGAAAGAGTTGATAATAGTATCGTTAGGAGCGGAGAAGTCCACATTTATTTCCTTTCAAACAACCAATTCCACCGTTGTTGCAAAAAGAAGATAGAAGCTTGAGAACATACAACTTCATCATATTTTGTCAAGCTAAGCCACTTTGGAAAATTATATAAATTCTAAGACAAACCCAATAGAGGAAATTATTGGAGGGAAAGAAGCTGTTGATAGTACAATTAAAGTAAGGTATAAACACACATGATTCATACAAAAGATAAAAAGAACGAAAGGGAGGATTAACATAAGAAAACACACAACCGCTGCGCGAGCCGTTTGGAACGAACATTTTAGCCGCAGACGTGAGATGCTTTCTGGCTCGCTCGCTGGCTGTGTATAAATAGAGAGAAATTGTGGCAGACAGGTTACACACGCAAAATTAAAACCTCGGAAGAGAGACGAATCTGAAGGCAGAGAGAGAGAGAAGGATCAACACCTGAGCGAGACCATTCCTATTTGTTATGCCGGGCAGTTGAACTTTTGCCAACCCTTCAGTCAGTTCTACTTCTGATTAATCCTAAAAGGGGTTTACTGGTCTAGTTTGGAACAGCCTGATCTGAAACTATCATCCACTCAACGTATACTGTGTGCGACGGAGTTCAAGTGTTTTGGCTCCATCATTCCTTGGCTAGCCAAACATAAGATCCTAGAAGCTGGATTCCAACTACACTCGTGTGTTACCAGACATTGTCCATGACTGTAAAGCTAAGTCCTAAGTGTTAATATTCCAAAAACCTCTGTGAGATCCCAAAAAGAGACCGTGTAGTGATGAAAAGTGCAATCTGTGTTAACCCAGTGCAGGCAAAAGACATTAAGATTAACGTAGACATGAACTTTATGTAAAAAGTTATAAATATTGTTGATTTTGTATTTTTTCATTGTAATTGAAATCTTCCGATTTTCAAAGGAGAAATAAGAAACTAGATGTACATTAATAAATAATTCAGTAAATTGTAATTTTATGACTTGTCAATTTCTTATTGTTGACAGTTATATTTTGCTGTATTATTGTTGTCACAGTATAGTTAGGTGACGATAGCACTCTAGAGCTCTTGATCCATACTAATTCCATCCAGACGTGTGCTCTTTACAGCTATAGCTATACCTGTGCCATCCTTACACCAGTACCCTCCTCCGAGACTGGGATATACCTGTCTAGACTAAATTTACATGTCTAGTCTTCTACTCTATCAACATCTGCCACTCTTATTAACTCATTACGTCACAGTTATCAACCTCATCACATTAAAGCACATTGACACAGAAACCACTACTACACCATTAACAGTTGTACAAAACGTCTGATATGAGTTTGTGAATGGGGTTAACAACCTCATCAAGTAAAACACATTGACACAGAATCCACCACTACACCATAAACAGACGTACAAAACGTCTGATATGAGTTTGTGAATGGGGTTATCTCTCTCATTAACTAAAGCACATTGACACAGAAACCACTACTACTCCATCAATAAGCGTACAAAACGTCTGATATGAGTTTGTGAATGGGGTTATCAACCTCATCATGTAAAACATATTGGCACAGAAACCCCTACTATATAAGCAACAGTTGTACAAAACGTATGATGTGAGTCTGTGAATGGGGTTATCAACCTCACCAAGTAAAACACATTGACACAAAAACAACTGTACACCATCAAAAATTGTACGAAACGTCTGATATGAGTTTGTGAATGGGGTTATCAACTTCATCAGTTTAAAGCACATTGAGACAGAAACTACTACTACACCATTAATGGTTGTACAAAACGTCTGATATGAGTTTGTAAATTGTGTTAACAACCTGATCAAGTAAAACACATTGACACAGAATCCACCACTACACCATAAACAGACGTACAAAACGTCTGATATGAGTTTGTGAATTGGGTTATCTCTCTCATCATCTAAAACGCATTGAAACAGAAACGACTAGTACACCATCAATAGTTTTACAAAACGTCTGATTTGAGTTTGTGAATGGGGTTATCAACATCATCAAGTAAAACACATTGGCACAGAAACCACAAATACACCATCAATAGTTGTACAATACGTCTGATATGAGTTTGTGAATGGGGTTATTAATCTAATCAAGTCAAGCTCATTGACACAGAAACCACTACTACACCATTATTAGTTGTACAAAACGTCTGATATGAGTTTGTGAATGGGGTTATCAACCTCATCAAATAAAACACATTGACACAGAAACCACTACTACACAATCAACAGTTGTTCAAAACATCTGATATGAGTTTGTAAATGGGGTTATCAGTCTAATCAAGTAAAATACATTGAAACAGACACCAATACTACACCATCAACAGCTGTACAAAACGTCTGATATGAGTTTGTGAATGGGATTATCAACCTAATCAAGTTGTCCTTGCTAAGTTGATATATGAGGCTAGCAACCTCAACAAATGAAATAATATATTCATAAACCACTACAACAGGCACTGGTGTTTGTTTTATGCTAATTCGCTCAGAAACGCGAAAGCAGCAGCGACCCCAGACTCCGAATGGAGCAGTGATGAGTGATGAATACATCCCATGTGCATCACGTGTATAGTATCATTTTGTGAGATATAGGTACCGTGTTAATTGTAATTCAAGCACGCCATTGCCCTCACGCTGTCCAAGCATATATGTTTTAAGTTTAATACCCAGAAATATATGGGTGCTTCCTAATCATCTTCCCTGAGCTACGCTGTGTATACTCAAGATATTAATTATTCAGAGAGGCTAACATTGGTGGGTGGACAACACGACAATGCGCTTGTTAATTTTCCAAACAAATGTACTTTGCAGAGGCACTTGTTCTTTTTATTTTGTCTAAAGTTTGTGGGACGAAGCTATCAGATAATTCATGGTACGAAGCTGCAAGACTAAAGTTTCGACGTCACTAGTTGTTAGTTAAAATCAGCGAATCAACACTACATGCCATTTTAAAACAAAACAATCATAGTTGATTCAGTTATTATAGGAATGAAAGCAAACGTATGAGCAAGACTCTTTAATATTTATTCATTTAGAAATATATTTACATCTATAGAGCAAATGCTTATAAAAGGAATGTCGCTGGATTTATACCAGCTTGGAGGTTGAACAGGCAAAATTCATTACGTAATTCTTCACAAAAGGCGACGGATCAGGTATACGTTAATAGTGCTCTGCATTATGCAGCATTGTTCTTGACTTCTGAAAACGTGAAAACTATCTTAAGATAGAAGCATTATCATTATATCTACAACTCTGCCAAGAGTCAACCTGTGCGAAGGTAGACACCTTTGAAGACCCATATTAGATACTCTTGGTTGTTGGCCACAGGTGGACCACTACTGCAAAGCTAAGAGGAGGCACTCTAGTACGCGTAAGCTGAGAATCAGTTTATCAATTTCAGTACACCACAACATATTTGAAACAATGAACTTGGTTGATGCGTGTTATAAATTTCGTGGTAATATAAGTGTCGCCGTGGGGTTTGCAAAACATTATTCATGCTATTGGTAAGGTCAGATAAACGTCTGAGACAGTTCACAGGGAAGAAAATAATGTATGAAAAAATAGACAAGAGTTCAGTAACTCGGCTCGCGTTAACTAAACGTGAGTATTTCTCTTGAGTTGTAAAAAAAAGGCTCGACCAATAAAGTTAAGTGAAAACAGTTTAGAGCAACGAATCAGAATTAGCGAGAGAAACATACGACAGAATAATGACCAGAGGTCATTAGGGCAGTCCGGTGTTTGTGATTGAAGAGGCAAGGTGTGTTTGCCGTAGTCTCAAGATGAGCGGATTCTGTGGTTATACAGAAATAGCCTAGATATGGATATATTCAAAGTTTTGCCATCACTAGACAGTGTTTAAAATGATTAAGAAGTTTCGTATAAATACCGTGAGTGTAGAGAGTGTATTTCGTAAGGAATTCAGCAATTTGGGCTGTAAGTATTATCTGAACTTATGATTTATACGAGATAGAATTATACATATACAGGAGAAGTAACACAGAGGTACAGTGTCGAAGTTTCAGACATATTATGAACACTTTATTGACTAAGTAAAGAAAGATATAACTACCCTTACAAAGCAGCAGTTGGTCAAGTAAAATATGACTACAGTAAAATAAAAGAATGGTTATGCATTACTGTAAGAAAACCTTATTTAACATCGTCAGATCACGATAAGTGAAGAACAGTAGTAGAGGAGGGTCAGACTAAGTTTACAAAGAAAGAATATAGGCACATATACGATGAGGTTGAAATGCTGATATGGAGTATAGAGATACTCAAACATAACAAGTGTAGTGAGATATCCGTGATACACTCGCCCAAATATACTTAGATTACCGCATTTTGAATTTTTCTTCAATACGCCAAGATAGATTTTCTACACATCCCACTACCATTGCACTACCCTGCTCATGTTTCTCAAAAGTCCAATTCTAGTGACGTAAAGTTACCGTTTATAACCCGCCACTATAGAAATTTGAAAATTGTCAAGGTCGATCAAATCTAATGCAAAATATTGGACACTACTTGAATTTTTTTAACTAACGTATTCTAAGAATCTATTATTAGTTACAACATGCGACAGTTGTCGTTAGACGTCGCATTTTCAAAAAGCGCCAGCGAGCTGCTTGATTTGAATCTATTAACGCCACGCGATGGTACCCACCCCATTACTACAGGCTTTTTCGTTACTCCGTACTAATTTTTAAATATAACATAAAACCGTCTTGGCAGTAGGCCAACACGTGTTTAGTTTTCAAAACAAGACGGGAGAGAGAGAGAGAGAAAAGAGCGGGAGGTTAACATGGAAAAAAATTAAACCCACTTGGGTAGTGTCAAACTGAAACTAATGGACCAAATGAGTGCAGGGGAGCGAAAGGGGCAAAAGAAAGACAGAAAACGTAGATAATGTATTGCATTCTATAGAAGGATGAATAAAAAGGAAAGGACAGAATGGAATTATAAACGATAATGTTGTTTATTCAATACTATACTATTCCCTATAAAAACTTATCTAGACTTGGAGTAAAAGTATTTTGTTCAGAATAAATAAAGAGAAAAGTACAAAGATGCACACTTAGATAACGACGTAGATGAAAACATACCGGCTAGATAAAGAACACTAGCCTGATTTATAATCACTGTCCATCTTTTAAATCGCTTCAAAAGTGACTGAGTTATCGCATAAAATAAAAATTGACTACAGACTGACAGACGCACTGGTAACCTCTCGATTTTGAAAAACTAGGGGATGGTACATATTTTTTGGACGCGTTGTTTGGAAGCAAGTCAAATCGGCGTAGTTTAAATTAATTGGTTAGTGTTAGTCTAAACATAGAGGGAATAAAACTAAAGCTTCTGATAAGCAGGGTACCACTTGCAAAATATTTCATACAAGAAAGGTTCAAGGCAGAGCAATTAGTGACCGAATTGCCTTTGCGTCTGAAGCAGCAGCTATCTAAAGTGAACCATTGATAGCCTGTTAACCTTTAACAAATTGTGTGAATTATTTCATTGAATGTGGGTTATATCACCCAGTATCAAGTTGGTCAGTAGCCGGAGCTGCAGAATTTGAGGCAACCTACTGGGTTTTTCTATATATGTGAAGCCTAAATTGTACTAGCAGTCTCCTGTATACACTGTAGTGAAGCAGTGTGGAAGTTTTCTCGAGCAAGTCATTCAGGGTCAACAAGAATTAAAAGATAAGCCAAAATCTTGCGGGCTTATATGCAAACTTAAATGTGTTTAATGTCCAGCTTATTCAGAAACAGTTTGTGACATGATGCGACCACCAGTCTTTTCCAATAGTGACTCTTCATAGAACAGTATTTTCCAACAGGGAATAAAAAGTTTATAAACATTAGATATTAAGATCCATTGGACAGATGTCCTTCATGTGTATTTAATTTTGTATAAAATAACATTTTCACTTTTAAGTTTTAAACATTCCTGTCCTAAAAGAATTGAGGGACAGGAAATTAAAATTGTACATTAATATCATAACCTTAAAACCAGTCTTGTTTTATTCAATTTTAGTGAGTTAAACTTGTGTTTGTCAAACGCATTTATCACTACATTGTCATTACCCTAGACACTAAGCCATATAAAAATAACATCACAAACACTAGATACCTAAAATAAATCGAAGAGTGAGATCGTAGGGTGGTAGCAGTTAGGTACTCTGAGAACATCATCATCAACTATTAGACTCAGGGACTTGCATAGCTGACCTCACTTGTAGACACGTACTGACACGTACTGATTATTTTACTTTCAAGACATCAAAACCATAGCTTGACTGCCTGCGTCAGGACCAGCGAACAGAGAATACTTTTGGTCCTGGAAACAGTCTGCAGCTGTGAGAAGACTAAGAAAAACCCGTCAAAAATGCTGGAGATGTGTCGATAGAATGCTACGTTGTAAACAAAGCAACCACCGTCCTTTTCAAGAATATGTACATACACGAGATATAGAGCTTATGCATGAAGCACCCATAATATAATGATATGCGAGCTCTATGATATCAATTACTGGTCTTGCTGAGTAATATTACAAATGTAAATAAATGTTTTGAAGGATAAGACAAAGATTTGAGTTCGTCCTTTGAGAGTTGCTGTATGTAGGCCATGTCTATTTAAAACTACCACTATACGAAACTCACTTGTAACAACGAAGAAGGAATAGAACGTATCGTGAGTTGTATGAAGAAGGAACAGTGTCTCATCCAGGAATAAACATCTCTGGCGGAGATGGCCAGTACACATGTCCATAATCAATAATTTGGAAGATAAACAAAAGAGACTTGTAAAATTTGAGTTGCATCACAAGGCCTGCCATCTGCCACCTAGTGACACCACCAAAGTGTAACCAGTCCCCGGTCACCTGGGACATACTTTGAATTGAGTACGTAACCAGCCGGGACAGCACGGTCACATACTTTGAATTGGTGCCGCGACCCTGTTACATACTTTGAATTGGCGCCGCGACCCTGTTACATACGGACCCTCCTATAAACTTATGAAGGAGATAGAAAAAAAACATTTAACAGCCAAACAAAAGCATTCATAAGTTAGTGTTGTATCTGTAACGGCTAAAATGTCGTATTCTATAAGTGTGCTGGTCGGTGACACCTTTGTCAGGGATATTCTGTGAAACAGTCTGTTTCATAAATTGAGTTACATCACTTGTCAGCGCTAGTGACATTTATTTTGTGTGATGATGATGTATTGATTCAAAATGTTTAAACATTACCATTGAAAAATTGCAGAGCGGATAAGATTTGACAGCTCCAAGACATGGATCATGGGAAGACGCTTTTTAATTGTTTTATAAATGCACAAAGTTCATCCAAGTTTTATATTTAAATTTTTAAAAAATATACTGTTCAAAAAAAGAAATGCATAGCTACTGAAGGCACACACATAGCCATAATTTTGACATTTAATAACTTTTTTAATTTAATGAGTTAGTTGTTCAAATTGCACACAAGAATACCTTAGGGTTCACCCAATCAATTGACAGTTGTTTTGCATCTGGGTCACGAGAGTTTTTTGGTGTACGGGCTTTCCCGTTAGCATGGTGTGTGGCCTCCTCTTGCATCGATCAGCGACTGACATCTCCTGGGCATGGATGCGATCAGACGTCTGATGTGGGCCACTGGGATGGCTGCACACTCTTCCTGGAGTGCCTGGAACAGATAACGCCGATTGGCTTGAACAACGTCTCGGCGACAAACACGTCTATGCAGCTCATCCCACAGGTGCTCAATCGGACTCATGTCTGGATTCAAGGATGGCCAGGGAAGGGTGAGAATGTCGTTGGCAGTCAGGAACTGCGTGGTCAATCGTGCACAATGGGGTCTGGCGTTGTCCTGTTGAAACACAGACCTTTGGGCAGCCAAAAGTGGAAGGACATGGGGTCGAAGAATTTCATTGACGTATCTTTGCGCATTCAAGACTCCTTCAATGTGCACCAATTGACTCCTTCCGTTGTAACTGATCATTCCCCACACCATTGCACCTCCACCACCGTGCGGCGGAGCTTCCTCAACGCAATTTTGGGCAAAACGTTCATTTCGCCTTCGGTAGACCCTACGCCGTCTTTCATGACCCTGCAACAAAAAGAAACATTCGTCACTAAACCAGACACGTCTCCATTGATTGTCAGCTGCCCGGGGACGATGCTGGTTGGCCAAAGAAGTCGATTTTGGCGATGGCGGTGCGTAAGGACACGTCCTCGGTGAGGTGGTTGTGCCCAAAGTCCAGCGTCATGCAGTCTATTCCGGACAGTTTGATCAAACACATGACGTCCTGCAGGCAATGACTGGGCAGTTGAGGAAGCTGTTGTAAACCTGTCTCTGAGGTGACGAAGCCGAATAAAGCGATCCTCCGCTGCTGTTGTCACTCTGGGTCGTCCACTGCGATGCCGGTCTTCAACTGAGCCAGTGGCTTGGAACCGATGCCAAAGTCGACTGATGGTACTCTGATGCACGTTAGATGCCTGGCATCCTGACTTTGACTTTCGCCTGCATGCAGTCGGCCAATAGCAATGTTCCTTAAATTTATCGATAGAGACGCCATAAATGTCTGCTTGAAAATGAACTGAATTTTGTTTTTGTGTAGCGTTATCTTTTTATAGGGTTTAAGTTGCGTAGTCAGTGAATAGTGTTCACCCCAAATTTTGTTGCTTTCACGTGCGCGCAACATGAGCTGTGGTCAAAAAATGCGTCATACACACTATTGACCACTGCGTTGTAACGATTACAAAAACGAACGCAATTAAGGTCAACACTTGCAATTGACACTGTAAAGAACATTTGAGGCTGGTTTTTATATACCCTAGCACCAAATTTTACTTACAAACTCATAAAAACGCGCCCTCGGATAGCTATGCGTTTCCTTTTTTTTGAACATTATATAGTAGGTAAACGTTTAGAGATGTTTGTAAAAACTTGACCTTGTGTGTGAGTATTGATCATAACTGACTTAGTGGTTCATGTAACCATCACTACAGCTAGTCACGTTGTAGGAAGCCTGCACAAAGAATCAACATACTCTTGTAGTAGTGGTGTATGTGTCAATGTGTTTTACTTGATGAGGTTGATAACCCCATTAACAAACTCTTGTAGAGTGGTGTATGTGTCAATGTGTTTTACTTGATGAGGTTGATAACCCCATTCACAAACTCTTGTAGAGTGGTGAATGTGTCAATGTGTTTTACTTGATGAGGTTGATAACCCCATTCACAAACTCTTGTAGAGTGGTGTATGTGTCAATGTGTTTTACTTGATGAGGTTGATAACCCCATTCACAAACTCTTGTAGAGTGGTGTATGTGTCAATGTGTTTTACTTGATGAGGTTGATAACCCCATTCACAAATTCATATCAGACGTTTTGTACAACTGTTGATGGTGTAGTAGTGGTTTCTGTGTCAATGTGTTTGACTTGATGAGGTTGATAACTCCATTCACAAACTCATATCAGACGTTTTGTACAACTGTTGATGGTACAGTAGTCATGTTATATCTTCATCACTTCAGAGACCCCCGTAGCTCATTAACAGACATACTTGTCCAGGTTGGCTGAGGGAGACTGAGTACCTAGGGGTTTTCCCGGAGTGCAGTGGTGTCTATTGTGAGTAACAATAACAATAAAATCCAAAAATAAACTTGTTGAAGGTCGTGTTTATCTATAACGACAGTTCCTATCTCCTTTGTAATATTTATGTCCGTGCTTATAAATAAGAGCTCTTGTCGTAAACATATTTGTCTGGGGTGGCTTTTGTATTTATTTAATACAGTATGTTCATGATTTGATAAAGAACATTTTTCAGCGCTGACGGCACATTTTGGTGCGTAAACCTACGAAAACTGACGGCTCCTATGGATTAACATTGAGAGTGTCAGCCCATGTAAGTATTCACTACATTAAAGCTCGTATCTGGCGTACCTCTTTTAAAATTTATTTTGATAAAATACAATAAAAAACATAGATATGTTATAAACTTTAAAAATCATATAATAATCATAATAAACTACTTTTGCCATATTTTATTTTGTATGTTCTTGGATGTAGTTAATGAATGACAATAAAAGCTTTCATTTAATTTAATATTTTTGTTCTTAATTGTGTTGCTACCCTTGAAAAAAAAAATGAAAAAAACATGTTACCTCCCCTTACAAAACTGTGGCAATGCGTAAAAGAAATCTTATTTCGTACGTGACCAGTGTTTGTGATTGTCTTCGGTTGTTTCTTCTCTCCCTACAGTGTTTTTGACATTTCTTAGTTTATCATCACGCTATTGTAGTTCTTCAGTTCAACACGGTTTGTAATTCTGTCTTGCTTCTCTGCTAATAGACTAACCTAGTGGCTGTAACTGGGTTAGATTTGCGCCCGTAAAACCCATATGGGTCTGTTGAGTTTTCGCGTAGAGATATTTGCTCAACCCGTGCCTGGCGATAACAATTACTCGCCCGTAGACGGATTTTGTTTGCACAAGCGACGGATTAAGAGATTACTTTTCTGGACCACACATTTTGGACAGACATGAATGGCATAACTATTTCCGGTACACCTGTGTCAGAGGAAAGTAAGATGTTACATCTGATACACATCGTCGAATAAGTTTCCAGATGTGTTTGTGAGTCTGCATACAAGGCAATCGAAAGTTTAATTTCCATATATGGGTGAGGTGACCTCTGCATTACGAGCATACTTTTTCCTACGTGGTGGCTACGTGGAAATATTTGAAATTACCCCCGCCCCTCCCCCCCAACACTTGTTAGAAACGATTCAAGCCCTGCTTAGCATCGTAACAAACAAATGCGGCGGAAGACAGTGATTATAATCTGACACTTTTTGCAAGTCTAGTTCACTGTGAGAATCGTTAGCCAAGACGACAACCAAACCTTGACGGAGCCTAGAATCAAGATTCTTATATCGGAACCGGACAATTGTTTGAGCAATTGTGAGAACTTCAGAGCCCAGAATAAACTATACCATTTAAAAAGGACACCGGTAATCTTAGGAATGTAAAGCACAGAATCACAGTGGGAATTCTCTGTTAAAATAACGACCCTAGGAACACGTGTAAGAGGCCTATTCAAGAGCCTTTATTCCTCTGAGCAAACAGTCTGTGAGCCAAGATTGGCTTATGTGTACATTTTACATTCTACATTTTTCCTTTTACTAACATTTGAACTAATATGTATATATCGCCATGTGAATATTAATATATGAAAATTGCTACTGGATGTCCAACTCATGTGAGGATGGCAACACCAGAATATAGAATGATGATTTCATGAACCACCATTACAAGGGCTGGTCACTGCATTATTGCTAGTTTCTTATAGAGAACTAAAAGCGTAGGTAGTCCCAAGTTCCATATGGAGCACGCAGGAAAAGATGAAATAACAGATGTACATTTTAATTGTAATATTTACAATTACTAACCAGTGTAAATGTCTGTGTAACAATATTCACTTTAAAAATAATGAAAGTTTCAAGCTTTTCAACATAAGTAAATGTAAATGAAAACAGTTTCGATCTATATTGTGAACATTTTTTAACCTGTGAAGATGTAACTGAAAACATATTCAATCTATATAGTGAATATTTTTTAACCAATGTAAATGCAAATATAAACATATGCTATGTATACTATTCATTTGAATGTAAAGTAAATATAAAGCTATTCAATTTAATTGTAAAGAAAGTTTTTTCTCGAGGGATTAAGCTTAATTCGCATCTAGTGTAAATTCTGAGGTAGATGGGATAGTGGAAAACACAAATGGGGACACACAAGTAGGTGTCGGGAAACTCGGTACTCAGGAGAGTGTTTTGTTTCTATTCTTTTACCATATCGTTGGTGGTGCCAGTGAGGGTACTAATTTCTGGAACAAAGAATGGGTAGACGTGGCCTGATGTAGAACTAGACACCATCATCACAGGGTCTTAAAGACGCGGGACCAGCTTTGCAGTTACTCCCTGATCTTACTTTGAACGAGCTATGCCTCTAATCTTGACCAGAGATGCGAAAAACTACAGTGACCTATCTGCTCTAATCCCAAAAACCCAGCGGGAGCAGAAACTACCATTTGCAGCTAAGTCAATCCTAAACCCTGCCAAATGACTTCTTACATAAAACAATCATTATATCATAACAGTGATGATATTTTTGTCTAATAAATCAATATTCATTATTTTAAAACCTTGTTAAATCTAAGCGATTATAAAATCTGTTATTTGTAAATATACAAATTTAGCGTCGATGTAATCATTTTGGATGTACTGCATCTTTGTCTCAGTCAAGTTACTAAATACACTCTAAACAGAGCTATATAATAATAATAATAAGAGTAAATTAGGGTGGGGGCTTAAGCGAGCTAATATTAATTACTGCTTAATTCTTCATAAAAGGCGGCGGATCAGATTTAAGTTAACAATTGCCCTGCTCAATGCAGCATTGTTCTGGACTTCTGAAAAATCTTATGAATAGTCCCTTGTGATAGAAGCATCATTATTCTTCTATCTACAACTCTGCCAAGAGTAATCTTGTGCGACGGTAGACACCTTTGAAGACCCATATTAGATACTCTTGAGTTTTGGCCACTGTTGAACCACTACTGCAAAGCAGTGAAGTCAATTCCGTGATAAATACTAACACAACTACAGATGAGCTGACTGGAGCTGAATTACAACACTGTCACGTAGGTTTTTTTGAGATTATTAATATATGTCATAGTGGTATGAGAATGATTGTTAAAACGATTAACTAAGATAATAAATAGTTTGAAAACAAATATGCTGTCAAGTAAGCAGAAACTACACATCAAACCCCTAATCCGACAACTGACTACAGAAATTGCAGTTATATAACTACGTTTAGAAAAAGAAAGCTGACATTCCACCAACAGTGAACCAAAAACATAGAACAAGAGAAACAGTTTATCACTGACATAACAAATAAAACAACACAGTCAAACAATAAACAATCAAAAAGAAGAATTACTTATTGCGATTTTAGACACCATACGTCAAATCATCATTGATAAAGTCATAAATCAGCTCGAGTTAAGGAAGACCACACTATCGGTAGACACAAGTGGAATCGAAAAATTCCCAATGGATCTTCTTTCCAGCTAGAAGTACTTTTAACGACACGTCGGCACACTATCAATAATAGATATAGAGGTAAAATCATTACACTTAGAAAATATAAATAAATAAGTATATGTATCGAATAAGCTGCAATACACGAATATACTTACGACGTGACGACTAGACAGCCGGCAAGTAGTCATAGAAATATACCTTTTCATGACTAATATAAAAGTGCCCCACCCGTGTGTTACTGGGGCCCGAAAGGGGAGCAAAAAATAGTAACACTCTACCCTACCAGGCATGTCGTCAAAAGCGACTAAGAATGGTTGGGCATGGGATTGGGTCCCAATCCCGTAAAAAAACTTTTAACCACACAAACGTCAAAAAACATGGACAAGTCAAATAAAGAATATAAATCAACTCAGCCGCCCAAGACTGAAGAAGGTCCTCTGGAAAGGAATCGCGTGAAGCAGCCTAGAGAAAGCCGAAAGGAGTCTGGGTTGCCGACTAACCTTTTTTTCGTCTAGGAAAATCTCCAGGATTGGCACCTGGAATGTTCGCACTTCGTGTGAACAAGGGAAAACTGCACAGGTAGCAGCAGATATGGAAATTACAGGATTGATATCCTGGGTCTCTGCGAGACACGGTGGAAAGGCATAGAGAAGAGGAGATCACAGGAGAAATGGTGTTGTCCACAGGACATGAGGAGGAAAGAGCCCACCACAGTAAAGGAGTGGCTCTAAAGCTGTCCAAGGAAGCACAGAAGGCACTTATAGAATGGTAAGCAATGGGACCCCTACTTATAAAAGCAAGGTTTAAATCAGCCAAAAATAAAGTAAATATAAAAATCATTCAGTGTTATGCACCAACAAACGATAAAGAAGAATCTGTGAAAGAAGACTTATACACCAGGCTACAAAGTGTCTTGAACAATAAGAAAAGAAGGACATCACAATTTTGATGGGGAACCTAAATGCGAAAATAGGAACAGACAACACTGGCTTTGAAGAAGTCATGGGAAAGCAGGGATTAGGTATGATGAACGAGAATGGGGAACTATTAGCAAACTTCTGTGCTTTAAATCAACTGGCTATAGGAGGAAGCATATTTCAAAATAAAAGAATACATAAAGCATCATGGATATCATCAGACCACAGAACTGAGAATCAGATTGATCACATATGCATAAGCAAGAAGTTTAGGTCATCATTGCATGATGTGAAAGTATGTAGAGGAGCAGATGTTGTATCAGACCACCATCTTCGGTTTGCTAAAACAAAATTAAAAATCAAGAAATTTGCAACAGCAGATAGTTATAGAAAACTGTATAATGTGGGATATCTAAGAAATCAGGAAATAAGAGAAAAGCTTTCAATCACGGTATCCAACAAATACCAAGTACTCCAACAGCTGGAAGATGAAACAGATACGGAAGACCACTGGCAACAAGTAACAAATATATGGAACGAGACATGTGAAGAAGTACTGAGAAAAATAGAACATCAGCACAAAGCATGGATAATAACAGAAACCATTAGTAAGATAGAAGACACGAAAAACAAGAAAGCAGATTTAAACAGAAGCAAAACCAGAAGCTCCAAAGCCAAGGCTCATGAAGAGTACATAGAAGCAAACAAAGAAGTAAGAAGAACCATCAAAAGAGAGAACATTAAATATATTGATGATTTGGCAAGGGTAGCAGAGAAAGCTGCAGCCAAAGGAAATATGAGGGATATGTACAACAACACAAAGAAGCTAACAAGGAACTATAAGCTAGAAAATGGCCTCATGAAAGATAAGAATGGAAAATTGATTAGTAATATACACAAACAAATGAAGAGATGGACAGAACATTTTGAGGAGCTTCTCAATAGACCATCTTCAACTAATTCCCCAGACATCCAGCCAGCAGAAGAAGAGCTAAAATTCAGCTGTGAACGACCAAATAGAGAAGAAATAAAGAAAACCATAAAGCTTCTGAAAGATGGAAAAGCAGCTGGTCCAGATTGCATTCCTACAGAGGTCATCAAAACAGATATTGATATCTCTACAGAGATATTAAAGAAACTACTTGGCAAAGTTTGAGAGAGAGAGGAAATACCAGCAGAATGGAAGGAAGGTTACCTGGTCAAGTTGCCTAAGAATGGAAATTTGCAAGAGTGCACATAGTATAGAGGAATAATGTTACTATCAGTGTGTCATAATTTTTACAAGATAGGTCTGAGATATTTATGATCCTGTCCCAGCGGGAGGCGTTCCGATGTTAGCAACCACATGTCCGCACAACTCTCAAAGGATGTTTCTGTAGATTTACAGTCTTCAGCCCGTGAAATTTTCCGGTTCGAGGAACCTCGAAGACGATTTCTGTTCACTGCTTGTTTCCTGTAATAGTGCTTGTTTAGTTGTGACGTTCCGTCTATTTATTTGTAAATGGCTTGTTGTAAATTGCTCTTTTTCTTGGTTTTATGATTGTTTTGTTCGTGCTATTACCTCACCTTCCAATCGCTTGGTTAATACAATATTCATGTTTACACTCTGTCCAAGTCCTGTGTTGTCGTTTCTTGGCTGTAAGATTGTTCCATTTTCTGTTTTACCTTCAATTTTCCATTAGTATTTTTTCCCTTGCTGCAAATGTTTAACTGTTTGTCTATATGAGTATACTATCTTATTAATATATATTTTTTCTTGCATTTTTTTCATCACATGTTGTTGCTACATGATTTACTTTATTATTATTGCTTAATAGTATTCCTACCTTCTTTGCTTTCGTCATATTGTAAAGCAATAACCCATTGTTTTACGTATTGACTAAGTAAGTCACATTATCAATTAACATGGCTACTTTAAATTGCTTTGTCAATCAGGGCAAAGCATTTGGATTAGAAGGTAAATCGTTAAAGGACTTTGCCTTGACTGAGTTTGCCAAAGCTAAACAGAAGGAGGGGAAAATTAGAGAATTGGAAGAGATAAATTTAGCACATCAAATGGAATTGGAGGAACAGAAAGCTGAAATGAGGCGTATTGTTGAATTGGAGAGAAAGAGGTGTCTTAATGAATTGGAGGTAAAGAAGACTGAATTGGATGAAAAGAGGTGTATTACTAAGCTGAAGGAGAATAAAATGCAATTAACACATGAAAGGGAAATAGGGGAGCGAAAGGCAGAATTAGCCCATGAAAAAGAAATGATGCTTCTTCGTCTACAATAATTAAAACTGACAATCGAGGGTAAATATAATGATGATTCAGAGGTTTATGGTTCCTCAAAGAGGCAAAATACTGGGTCTAGTAAACTTTGCTTGCCAATTTTTAAGCCTAGTTTTGATGACATTTCGTGCTTCCTAAGTTGTTTTGAAAGTGTATGTGAAGCACATAAACTGGACAAATCTCAGTGGTGTGCAAGACGAATGGAATTCTTGAATGGAGAACCATTGACTGCTCTCTGTACAATGGCTGAGGCAAACAAAAGTAATTATGAAGCTGCTTGGGCTCTATTATTGAAACGTTACCAGCTAGATGCAGAGGGTTATCGTATACGTTTCAAAACTATGACCCCTCAAACTGGGAACGACTTCTCGGAGTTCATTTCAGCTATTCGCTTGACTTTCAACAGATGGGTTCAACTGTCAGGTATTGACAAAACCTATGATGGCCTCATGGATTTGTTATTGAGGGATAACGGTTTATCCTCTGTGAGTAAACCATTTTGGTCATTCTTACATGAACGGAAACCATATAGCCTGCCTTCACTGGAGGAAATTGGAAGACAGTTCTCCACTGCACATCCAGGTACTTGTGTCAGTAATAATGTAATTAAGGAAGCTTTACCTGTTGCTTTAGCAACAGCCTAGAAAAACACAAATTTAAGACTGAGATCTCATAGCCTTGATAGGAATTTTGTTCCGGGGAGGTACAATAATGGAGGTCCTAACAGAGGTAGACAACAATACTGAAACTAGTAACCTCAGAATATAGGCAATTACTAACAACAAAACTCAAGTTGGAGAATACAAGACAATGTTATTCCTTTTAACAGGGATTGGAATAACTATGGATCAAACAATCATAATTTTTCACCTAGGCATGTATCCCAAAACTACAGAAATCAAAGTAGTTTTTTTAATCGCCAGGGACAGCAATCACGCTCTCGTGATGTTGCACATTCAAATTACCATGCAAATTCAGCACATACTGGTGATGCACCCGTGAATAATCAGGACAATACTGTTATTAATCAATCAGCTGCTTGTTTTGCCTTTGATGTTGAGGTTGCTTCACATTGTCCCAATTGTTTAACTCTTTTTCAACCCAATTATACTTCACTGTTAAGTGTGTTCCCCCATTGCCTGCAGTGACGGCATTATCCGCCCATGATGGCACAGGCACACTTCAGCTTCACAGAGGGTTGTTGAACAATAGACAGGTGACGGAACTCCGTGATTCTGATTGTACAACTGCAGGAGTAAGGAAGTCTCTTATACATCCCTCTTGTGCAACGGGTGGTTTTGTTAAATGTATTAATTTTGGTGGAACAATTGTATTGTATTCCACGGCCATTGTTAACATTCGTATACCATTTTTTCAGGCAGAGTTAGGCTATGTCTGTTAAAGAATCCTATTGCTGATTTGACACTTGGCCGTATTCACGGCATCAAAGATTGCTCACCTGAAGAAAAAGAACAGTGGGAACGACGACACAAGTTAACTGCGCATGCAGTCATTACTAGTGCTCAGTTACTTGCCAGTGAATATTATACTTGTAACACTATTTATTCTGGTTTTGGTCTCTGCACAATTTTTGAAAGTGATGAGATCACTCCGCATGATGATAATTACAAAGATATGATGTCTGGTTTTCTTAACATTGAGGACTTTAAGTCCAATTTAACAGAAGGAATCACACGATATGACAATGGTGTACCAAAATCCTATGATGTACCTATATACAGGTACACATCTATCACAAACCAAACTATGCCTAACATCTATTTCATATACTTATGGCCTATGATCACTGGGATGCTACTCTCAGCACTCATGACATGTGACCACATAATTAGTAAATTTGTATCTACTAGCTACCCACAATTTTGTCACAGGATGTTACTGGTTATTTTGTTCATTTTTGCTTTTAGTGCCATGGTTTTTGCTAAGGACAGTAATAATTTGGCATTGATGGATCATTCCACCAAGGACATGGCTATGCAATTTATTTCATAACCTGTGATGACTCAGCGTCATATATTTACTCTCAGGAACATTATAGAACAGTGCTCAGAATGACAAAGGTAGCTGTACATTAATTTCGTTGATTTTGAAAAGGCTTTTGACAGTATACATAGGGACAGTTTATTGAAAATACTGAGGGCTTATGGAATTCCAAGCTACATAGTGTCAATCATAAAAAGCCTCTATGCCAACTTTACGTGTAGTGTTGGGCAGAACAACCTAACCTTTGAGGTGAAGACAGGAGAACGACAGGGAAGCCCCGTTTTAACCACTCTATTTTTAAGTCATAGACTGGGTGATGCGCCAGACAACAGAGGGCAGTAGAAAGAGGAATAAGATGATCTACATTTTCTACATTGGAAGATCTGGAATATGCAGATGACATTGCACTACTAGCACATTCACATCAACACATCCAGGAAAAAACGGATAGATTTAATAAGTATAGCCAGCAGATGGGCTTGAACATCAATTTAAAGAAGCTCTATGTGAGCAACCCTGAACCCATTCAGTAAGGAATCAGCAACTGGTACAGCCAGACCTCTTCACATACCTAGGATGCAAAGTAACACCAGACGGCGGGCCAAGCAAAGACATCAACAGCAGAATGAACAAAGCAAGAACAGCCCTGTTTAGCCTAAACAACATCTGAAAGTCCTCTCAATACAGCACAAGCACAAAATTAAGATTATATCAGAGCTGTGTGCTTTCTGTGCTTCTCTATCGTGCGGAATGCTGGAGAGTTACAAAGAAGGAAATGTCGAAATTGTCCTCTTTTTGCACAACATGTCCAAGAAAAATTCACCGAATCTTTTGGCCGAATACAACCACCAACCAAGATCTGCTTACTCAAAGCAAGCAAGAGGACATGCAAACCATCATAGCTGGCAGAAGCAGGAGCTGGGTTGGCCATGTCCTCAGAAGAGACCCCGATGCCATCACAATAACATCTATGCTTTGGATCCCTGAAGGAAAACGAAAGAGAGGCCGACCAAAAACAACTTGGCGGAGGACTGTGGAGCCTGAGATTTAAAGAATGAACCAGAGTTGGGGCACTGTACGAAGGATGGCCACCGATCGAGCAAAGTGGAATCAATTTGTTGTTGCCCTACAAAACACCACTAGGCGTGAAGGCCACTGACTGCTTCGACGTTCGGCGGCTAAGGATAAAAGAAGAAAGAAGATGACTCAGCATGATCAGTCATCATTTGAATACGTCGTAAACCTCCGGTGTGGTATTGTGTATACATAACCCATAGTGATTGTTAGAAAAAAAAGACTACAACATGGGATTATATTTTGCTAATCGTAACCTCAATATTCTTATAATATTCTATGCTAAACCCCTAACCTTGCTTAAAGATCTGTTATCTCGCCTTGCTAGGCTCTGTTTTTTACGAAAATTGATCTTACCAAAGGTTACTGGCACGTTCCATTAACTGATAGGGCCGAGCCACTAACTGCTTTTTCTAGCCCACGTGATTTATACCAGTGGAATGTCATGCCTTTCGGGCTTATGAACGCCCATGCCCCATTCGTTAGAATGATGCGCGCAATTCTCTCGCACGTATCTAACATCGTAACTTATATAGACGACATATGTCTGTTCAGCTCAACTTGGGTAGAGCACTTCGTAGGTCTGCGTTCTTTATTAGACACTCTTCGTTTACATCACTTGACTGCTCGACCTACCAACATTAAGATTGCCTTTGAAGAGATTTTATGTTTAGGTCACAAGGTTGGGCACAGTTGTCTTCAGACCGTCCCACAAAATGTCTCTAAAATTCTGAACTTATACACTCCTACTACGAAAACACAAGTTCATAGTCTCTTAGGTCTAGTTCAATTCTACAGTAGATTTGTTGCTAATCTTTCTGCTGCAACTACTGACCTTCCTTTCTGTTGGAAAAGGGCTTACCCAATCACGTGCACTGTTCACGAGAGTTCCAGGCCGCGTTAGAGTATATTAATGCATAATTTTTCTAATCCTCCTACATTGAGGTTACCAGATATAAACTTACCTTATTATCTTTGCACAGATGCTAGTTCCAAAGAACTGATGCAAGAATTATATAGTGTACTAAATCCTACATTATATATATATGTATATATATATATATATATATATTATATATATATATATATATATATATATATATATATATATATATATATATATATATATATATATATATTATAAATATGTACTACATGTGTATTGTGGACCTACTACCCAGCGACTTGAGTTATTCTGCCAGTTTCATGTCCTGCATGACCAAACCCTAGTGCATTCGATAACATAGCACGATGAACTCTTTAATATAAATATGTCCCCACATCCCACAGGATTCCAGTCGTACAAACACGTAAATTGGCGACCAGTATGTTTCGGATCGAGCTGCAGGACATTTGAAACAAAATCGTCATTTTTTCCACGTGTGCACCGTTGGACTTACTTACATACCCAGTACTAGCACTGCGCATATCTTCCGGCTTTAGCAGTGGTCAATATTCGCCATTGCTCCTGCTTCAAGTTAGTATTTCAAATCCACTTCACGATGTTTTGCAAGTCTTCTATCAACATAATATGAACTTCGTCTCCATTATCTGCTATGACGGATGCTTTTTTAATGTTTCTTCGCTACACCATGCTCTGCATATAACTCTCAAGCCTTCCATGAACGAGCATCTGTCGGAAAGCAGTCTTTCAGATAAGTGGCCTTGTTTTGTTTGTGTTGATCTTTGCACGTGTGTTGTAAGCCTTTTTTCCATTTTTTTTACATGTTTGATGGTTCTATGTCTTGGCGGGCGATTGGGAGGCGTTCAGTTGTTAGCAATCTCTCTCTCTCTCTTTCTCTCTCTCTCTCTCTTTCTCTCTCTCTCTCTCTCTCTCTCTCTATATATATATATATATATATATATATACATATATATATATATATATATATATATATATATATATATATATATATATATATATATATATATATATATATATATATATATATATATATATATATATATATCACGCAAACTTTCGGACACAGAGAAGAAATATCCAGTTATAGAGCATGAACCTTTGGCGATAATCTCAAAAAATCGAATCGCAAGAATCTAAAATTGGACCGCTTTCCTATTCTCCTTTAGGCATTCCAATACGAGATTCAGGCAATCCCAGGTTCTTCAAATGTTGTAGCCGACGTCCTATCATGATGTCCTCAATCAGAACCTGATACGATGAACTAACGCTGCTTTTGACTTGCCTACGGCACACACATGAAATGAGTATGACTATCCACTAGCAGCCTACCTGACAGCACCATATGAACAGTTGCCAACCGTTATATGATTTCATAAACTTACGCTGTCGTTCGAATTTACTTCCATCACACGTACGATAATTTTGCGTGACGATCCATCAGCAGTCTATCTGACGGCATTGGTCGAACATTGGATGCACAGTTCTCTCAGAATGATCTCTCACATTAACATTTTACGAACATCTCAAGAGTTCTGGAGGAGCTTGTGTACTTGGTACTATTGAAATTGACTTGCTGTTCCTAATGACAATATTCACATTTGTAACTGTGATCTTACGCATGCACAAAATATTTTGTGGGACATTGTATTCTTAGCCAGAGATACAGAAGTTTATTCAAATGAGATGACTTTATTAACAGTTATCTTCGCACTCAATTGCTATTAGATATATTCGGGAAAGTGAACCCATCAATTTGACATTATAGCATTAACCTTTTTAATTTAAATCCATTATGATTTAATATGTTCATATATGACTTCTCATTTTTTTTTTTAATTTCCTTTTCTCATCTTTAGATTTAGTAAAATGCTTTTTTTTTCCAGGGAGATAACCTATAAATGTTTTATTCATGCATTTTCAAATATTAGTTAGTTCCCTTTTTCTTTGCGTCATTTTTTAAGCAAATTTAATGTATTTATTAATTTTTTTTTTCCTCTGGTATTTTCATGATGTATGTAGTTAATACATTAATACATTAGGGCAAGAGAGGCATAGGTAGACCAAAAAGCACATGGAGAAGAGAGCTGGAAACAGAGGTGAAAATGATGAGGAGAACGTGGAAAGAACTTGAGATGATGGCACGTGACAGGAGGACTTGGCCTGTGTTTGTTGAAGGCCTATGCTCCTTTGGTGAGTGAAGGGTTATGATGATGATGATGTAATTAATGCATTTGACTTTCTTTTTCTTTCCTTGACTGATGACTTATGACTGACATATTTCTGTTTTTCATCATTACTTAAATTAGTACGCATATGCAAACAAACTGTGACTAAGGTTTTCATTCGTTTAACTACTGGCACTTTTATTTGATCAATTCTGGCCGATTTTCCGGTTCAGTAATTGTTTGATTTTGAGTTTTTTAAAAATGTATGTGTTTTTTTTCCGCGAGAACGGGATATTTTGTTGAGGAATAAAAGTAATAAGTTATGGTATATTGCCACACGCAGGCATATTTCCATTGTTATTTAAGGAGATATGTCTATTTGTGGTAAAAACATGTTTTGCACGATCTTTAACGTGTTTTTGTATATTTGTATACAATATATTTTTATACGTCACCGGTTGTAAATTGAGGAAACCTGTTGATAGCATTACAAGGCAGTCATTGTTCTGGAATCCACAGGGAAAGAGAGGCAGATGTAGACCAAAAACACATGGAGAAGAGAACTGGAAACAGCGGTGAAAATGATGAGGACAACATGGAAAGAACTTGAGCGGATGGCATGGGACAGGAAGACTTGGCATGTGTTTGTTGAAGGCCTATGCTCCTTGGGGAGTTAAAGGGTACTGATTGATTGATTGACCTGTTGTCAATGACGTAACCCGTTTGCGCTAACTTATTCTAACGACTAATACTCTGGGCCTTTCATATGTTTCTTTCGTCCAAGCTAGACGTATTTTTCGAGCTCCCGGAATTGTGGAGGAATTAAGTATCTTTACGTGGCATCATTATATTTTTGAAGAACGCCCCTTGTTTCAACGATCGTGTTAAAGACAGATTTTATATATATATTTTTTCTATCATGGTCAAGGGGAAATTACAGGTTGTAATACTTTATGTACAGGCCAGACTTTGGGTTACCTCCCTTGACTTGTTTGATCTAGAACCTTCTCGTATCTTCGAGATTGAGAACAGTTCACGGTTCGCGGTTAACGCGCATCCGTGAATCTTTGAGCGGGGACTGATATGCGAGATATCTCGTGACAGTTGGCACTGGGCGTTGACCGGACTGGTCAGCCATGTTTTCTCAATGTGATTTTCGGGGAGATTTTTCCTGGTGGAATAGATATGTTGGTAATTTCTAAAGCCTGGGATAGAAGGGGCTTGTATTAATATTATGCAATGTGTATTCGATATTATATTGCCAGAGCAGAGGAGGTAAGGAGAAACTTTATACAGATTATTGCTTGCTTAGAACAAGGAACTTTATACGGCATCTATTATAACGCCAAAGAAGGCAAAAGATTATTGCTTGCTTAGAGCCAGGAACTTTATACGGCACCTATTGTAACGCCAGAGAAGACAAAAGATTATTGCTTGCTTGGAGCAAGGAACTTTATACGGCATCTATTATACCGTCAGAGAAGACGAGGAGGAGATTAACATTGATCTTAGAGCCAAGAACTGTAGTCGGCTCATGTATTGTATTGTCAGAGGAGTGAAGGTGGAGAGCATAGTTATACGATGATTCCCTTTACCCTGTAACTCGTGACAGTGATTTGTCTACTATGTGCCTGGATACTGTTTACCAGGATGTTTACGTTGATGTGTCATGTACAATAAACAGTGTATAGCCTATTCCATAAGTTACTCCTATGTGTGCATCGGTGGGTGTATGATTATTGACTTACTTTACTACTAAACGGCATTCGCGTCCTTGACAGCTATACACCACACCTGGTCGGCTACCTGTAAGACCGACAGATACTGATTGCATTCATCAGTGACACATATGTATAATAACCTTTACTTACTTCTGGAAGTACTGGGCGGTGCCCGGAGGTCTTACACCCTCTGTAATACTTCAACTGTGTCAATCAGCAACTTACATTACCAGTGTCTGCAAAGTGATCCTTTATCAGTGGGGGTCTACTGGAAGAAGACCGTACCCTTATCAGATCGTTAAGATGGTCCTGAACTAATAAGAAGTTCTGCACCTCACAGAGAAGTAATTTATACAAGAAGAAACTAAAATTCTCGTTTCTGGTTCGCATTACTTGGGTGTCCGTGAATGACACACACCTCTTAGTCAGAACGGCCAGAACTGAATATAGAAGACGAATATATGTATTATTTCAACATGCATTCTTATTGCCATATGGACTGTCCATATTTATTAGGAGACAGATCTTGAAGATTCTCTATTGCTATAGTATTGTGAAGAAAACATAATAAATATTTACTACATGTGTATTGTGGAACTACTGCACAGCGACTGAGTTATTCTGCCAGTTTCGTGTTCTGCATGATAAAACCCTAGTGCATTCGATATCATGGCACGATGAATTCTTTAATATAAATATGGCCACACATCCCGAAGAATTCCAGTCGTAACACCACTTAGCAAGGAAAACATGTCAATTTCACGTGGTAAAATAAATGTTTACGCTTACCCCAAAGTAATTTTTGGGAACACAATCTCCTGGCACAGTTAGAATGGACACAGCATGTTGATGCTTAAGAACCACTTGGTCTGGGAAATTTATTATTCCTCTTATGATGGGTGATTTGATTCCTTAGGTCTCCAGTCTTTGTATTTCAAAATGGGGTTTTACTTTTTAGTTTCAAAGTTGCCCAAATACTCTGTCCTGGTCCTTTAAGTTTCCAGTCTTGTATTTAAAAATGCGGATTTCAAAGATGCCCAAATACTTCGATCTGTCACTTATAATTTTAGAATCCTTTGTCCGATCGTCAGTCTGGCTCAGATGAATTGCTAGCTTGACGTGGCGATACAGTCTGATTTGTGACTCCGATTTCGATAGATTGTATTTATATTTCTCAGTTCACATCCCACATTGTACTTCCGATAAATTTGCCAATGAAAGTCAACGTCTATTCTTGTTCTCACATTAAGCCAATGGTAAACTTTTTAGAATTAATGGGTCGGGGTGTTAAATCATAATATCCGCCGCGTGTTTTGAAATATCAAATTTTAAAATTCCAACGCGTGACATCTTTCTAATAAGGCAGTAATACTTCGGATTGCATCTTTATGCAAACTCACAAACAAATATGTGAACTAATCTCCTGTCTAGATGCTTTCCCACAATATTGTCTCCCCAAACATATTATCGGTAATATTAATATAAAGATGGCCCAGCGGAAACGATTACGTCTTATCACCTGTGTTTGCGTAAATCCCTAAGACGCATTTCTCAGACAAACAATATGGCTTTCTTTTTATCGATCCTGCGCTACCAGCTTGTGTCAATAAAGATCGACTTTATTAAAGGTAGCTCGAGAACTGAGGTAATAAATTATTCGCTGACCTGCCTAATTATCTTACGACGATTCACGTGGCGAAACGTACACAAGTCTGCGAGCGGCTAGAGCTGAATGTAGGTGCATAAAATATGTCAAACCATAGGACGATCGGTGAGGAAAATGATGACACGAAGTGATACTGGCGGAGAGGATGAAAGTTATAAAAGTGCACAACTGATTCGTCACAATCTTAACAGAACTACAGATGAGCTGAGCTAACTGGGACAGATTTGTATTGTTGACAGAACTACAGATGAGCTGAGCTAACTGGGACAGATTTGTATTGTTGACAGAACCACAGATTGGATGAGAACTGGAACATATTTGTAATGTTGATAGAACTACAGATGAAGCCTGGGAGAGGTTTGTAATGATGACAGAGCTACATACGATCTAACTGGGATAGATTAGTAATACTGACAGAACTACTGATGGTCTGACTGGAGGAGAATTGCTACGCTTACAGATATGTTTTGTGAAATTATTGATTTGTGTCATAGTGGTATGCGAATGATTGTTTACACCTTTAACTAAGACAATAAAAAAAATTGACAACAAATACGCTGTCAAGTAAGCAGAAACTACACATCAAACCCCAACCCCAACAACTGACTACAGATATTACAGTTATGTAACTACGGGTAGAAAAATAAAGTAGTAAACCAACAACAAATCTAAACCGTAGAACAAGATAGACCAGTTTATCACTGCCATATGAAATAAATCAACACAGTCAAACATTAAACAATCCAATAGAAGAATTACTTATTGCTATTTTAGACAGCATACGTCAAATCGTCATTGATTAAGTCATAAATCAGCTGGAGTTAAGGAAGACACAGTATCGGTAGACACAAGAGGAAACGAAAAATACACATTGATCTTCATTTCAGCTAGTAGTACTTTTAACGACACGTCGGCACACTAGCAATAATAGATTTAGAGGTGAAATTATTACGCTTAGATTAAAAAAAAAAGTAAATGGATTGAATAAGCAGTAACACTCGAATAAACTTACGACGTGACGACCAAACACCCAGCTAGCAGTCCTTCACAGAAATAAACCTTTTCATGGCTAATAAAAGTGCCCCCCCCTCCCCCAAACCCCACAAAATTTAAAAAGAAAAGGTTAGAGATAACAATCCAGCAGTCAAAACGTTATACAAATGTACACAATATACCCCGACTTATAACCGAGAGATCACATCGCTTGTCAGGTTTTGACGTCATGTCCTATCTCGGAAATAAGTGAAAAAAAAAGAACTTAACCTTGTGATACTTTAAAAGCAGCCGAGATTAAGTAGTTAGGGGAAGGCATCCAATTTGATTATGAAGGGGAACAATTTAAATATTAATAAAATATCAAACTAAATAACAGATTTTCATTTTGTGTTTATTTTTGATCAATTCATTATACAAATTTATGTAAGGCAAACAAGAATCTCTTATTTTTATCCGTACATTTTTTAAATTGTTAAAAAAAAATGTTGTTTACCATATTTAGAATAAAAATACTTTAAATAATATGGAGTTTGATGCGCATATAAAAGATATAAATACTTATTTCCTCTGCCTCTTCCAGTGATAATTCTTCCCAATAATTGCTGGTTGTAGTCGCAGACAATCCTTTAAAGACATTTTCTTACTTGGTCGGTTCTCTCCTATCCCGGGGATCAGAGTGGCTAAGAGACATGGCGTCCACATCAAATTCTAAAGGAACTAGGGTCGGTTCCCAGTACAGGGAATATTCTTGATGGAATTTTTTCACAACCACTTTGTACTAATAACCTCTTACTTCCCCCTGATTCTCTGAGTAGTGAGATCGGATGCCTAGCCTTCTTGGATAAGAGTGAAAAATAGTAGGTCCCGTGTACACCTGTTGCAGGTTTAAAATTACTCGGCAGTTCGAAATCATAAAGAGTAGGCCGTACGGCCGCTGCCGTGCCAGACTCTACACAATTAAGAAAACCTACCAAATGCAAAAATATTTATAGAATGTGTGGTTTCTGTATACACACATTGGGATGTTCGCCGATGCTTTGGAGTTCGTGCACTGTGCCGAGATTCTCCTTGTGAGCTAAAGGAGGAGATCGCAGCACTGATGGAGTTTTCCATGTACAATGTAGATGGTCCTTAAAACAAAACAAACAAACCCCTTCTACCTTGGTGTGTAGAGGTTAGCCAGACAGAGCGCCATGTTAAGCTGTATATCTTTTGGCCTGGTTTCAGTCTAGTCCTCGGTCCATCACGGATTGTCTAATGTTGTTCTCCCATCGAATTCTGCGTCGTCCTGGAGATCTTGATCCCTGGCTATTGGTTTCCCACATGTAAATGGTAGCCTGTGACGGATAGCCTCCCCTTAGCTCTGCAGTAGTGGTACAACAGTGGCCAAAACTCAAGAGTATCTAAAATCGGTCGTCAAAGTTGTCTACCTTCGCGCAAGATTACTCTTGGCAGAGTTGTAGATAGAAGGGTAATGTCGCTTCTTTCCCGAGGGAGTTTCCATAAGATATTTCTGAAGTCAAGAACAATGCTGTATTGGCAGAGCAATTGTTAACTTATATCAGTTCGCCGCCTTTTATGAAGAATTAAGCAATGGTTTTAGCCCGTTCAAGCCCGCAGCTGGTGTAAATCCACTGACATTCTTTTCTAAGAATTAGCTCTATATATGTAAATATATGTCTAGGTGTATATATATATATATGTTAAAGAGTCCTGCACTTACGTTTGTTCATAGATATAATAATCAAATCAACTGTGATTGTCATGTTTTAAAATACCATGTAACAAATTTAAAAGTTAATTAGTTTTCACAGGTTAAAATGATAAGAAATGATGGTGAAATTTAGATGAAAGTGTTATCTTCATAGAGACTGGATAGAGGAATGTTAATGTTCTTTGCTGTTGCCTTTTGTTAAGCTTAGCATCGATGACTACTTTTGCTGTGGCTTCGGCAGTTCTTCTGTAATGAAGACTTCATAGTCTGATAGCTTTGTTCTACGAACAGTCTGATAGCTTCGTTCTACGAACCGTCTGACAGCTTCGTTCCACTAAGCCAAAGTATCTTTTGGGAACACAATCTCCTGGCACAGTTTAGAATGGCAACATAGATTATATTCTTTCGAATCAATTGATCAGGAAATGTTATATTTCTCTTATTACGGGTGATCTGATTCCTTAGGTCTGTAGTCTTTTTATTTATAAATGCGGGTTTACTTTGATCCTGGTCCTTTAAGTTTCCAGTCTTTGTATTTATAAAAGGGTTTACTTGTTATGTTTTAAAGTTGCCCAAAAACTCTGATCTGTCCTTATAATTTTAAAGTCCTTTGTCCGCTCCTATATCTGGCTCTGGTGAATTGCTAGCTTGACGGAGCGATGCAGTCTGATCTGTGACTCCGATTTCGCTAGATTATATTTCCAATTCTCAATTCAAAATCCCAGATTGTAATTTCAACAAATTTGTCAATCAGAACCATTGTGTATTCCGGCTCTCACTTTACACCAATCCAATATCCTTTGCACTATATGGGTAGTGGAGTTGAAATCATAATACCCCCGCGTGTTTTAAAATATTTCATTTAAAAATGCCATCGCGTGACCTCTTGCTAATAAGGTTCTAATACTGCCGCTTGCATTTTTATGCTTAACTCATAACCATCATCTGTGCAGTCATTCTTGACTAATACTTTCCTCCCAGAAGTGAGAGAGGGGCTGAAAAGTACATGTACAAACGTTTTGTCACATAACCGTTCTTCTCCAAATCTGCAGACGTGACCAAACTGTCGTAACTGGGACTGTTCCACTCGGGTCTGAACAAACTATATTATAAAACATCACAGAAAACGGGTCTACGACCAGCTTTATTGTAAATACGCACAGACATAAATTTGACAATAAAGAGAAACATCAGTTACAGAAAAACACATTCGTAATGAAGGTTTTGGATATATGACAACTTTATTTAGTGACTTTCGTAATTTACAGGTGGGTCCTCCAAACACCAAGAGATGTTTAACCCGACAGCTACTACATTCATGTCTTCTAAGATACTGTGTTGTTCTTACTTGGATAAGTTGTTTCTCTACTTACATGATTTAGAAAGTAGCCCAAATTCATTAAGGTTACAATTTTGCATACAAGCATATTATTTGTTTCTCTAGAACTAGAGGAATGTTCTACCTAGCTCTACAAACTACACGCCACAAAGTCACAGTTTATATTTTTTTTTTTTTTTTTTTTTTTTTTGCGTACGCCCGCTAATACTCGAGGCGAAATCTCAGGTTATTATTTATGTCTAACCTGACATTGATTTTTACGTGAGTATCCCTTTATTTCTTGTACAGAGACAGGTGTCCCTCGCCATTCAGGCAGATACTCGCCGATTTCGGAGGTACCCATTGCAGCTGGGTCGGCTCAGGAGCCGCCAGTCCCTGGTCGACGACACTCCTTCAAATGTTCTCGCCAGGTCTCGAGTTAATCCAGTCCAAATCCCGGTCGACGAAAAATCCTCAAATGCCGTCGCCCGGGTTTGATCCTGTATCACCCGGTCGCCAGAGCGGTGTTGTAACCACTACGCTAGCGCGGCTCCCACAGTTTATATAATAAATAGACGTCAAAATAGATAGCATAGACTTACGTATCGGTTATATGAGATATTAAGTAATGTAGAGCAGGTGTTCCTGGGATAGAGCCTGGGATATGACTACCACATGGGGATAAAGAAACATTTCTCAGGGTTACGCAGAGTATTTAGTAAATAACTATGGGGTGGGCCAAACGTCTGGAAATATAAGCAATTGTCATATATAAATTGCTTCTCTCTTCTAACTTTCATAATAAGTTTGTTTTTTCAGTGCCAATATGGGTTCGACATTAGCAGCAGATGAAGGCATAGAGATTGTTCTCGTGTACGCAAGACAGGAATGCTCACAAATAGAAGTAGCTGCCGAATTCTCTATGAATCCAGACTTTTGGGCCACACTGTATATAATCTAACTGAAATATTCCAAAAGTAGTAGTAGTATAAGTGAGAAACAAAGTTGTGGAATGAAGAGAGAGCGACGAGTTCTTAATCTAATCCCGAGCAAGAAAACAAACAAACAAACTGGAGTCTAAAATGATATGAAAGGTGTCTCTTTCAGAAACTGTATCAAGAATAAAGCTGTTTGTTGACTAATTCGTTTGAATGTATTCTGATAAATATTTTGTTTAAATTTCTTATACTAAAAAATGTTGTTATGTACAAAATATTGTTTTCTTGATGACACATTAATTAATCTGTTTGTGACGTTAATCCTATTCATTCGTTCCATTTTATCCATATATCAACGTTATTGTCGTCTGACTTCAGTTCTTGAGATGGTTATTATGTCACATAGTCTATAGATTATAGGTAAACTTAGGCCTATGTAACTTCAGGAGTTAATTGGTATAGCAAATCTCTTTTCCAAAGAACTGTGTTTGTAGTGGTGTTTGATGGTATTGTATGATGGTGATATTACTAATTGTAATTGTATGAGGCCAGCTGTGAAGGCTCCTGAGATAAAATGTAGTTGTGAATTGTCAGAAGGCCTTTCTTGCTACCACTACGACCTCACACTTAATTTTTTTTTTTTAATGAATGTGGCTACGTAAAGTGTCTAGGGTTATGATATGTAGTGTGGTGTAATAAGTTATAGATATACCCACAGATATTTAACAAGACTAATAATATTAATAAATGTTACAACACACTGTTTAGAGATTATGAAATGAAATGCATGGAATATTATATCATAAATGCAATAGTGTACATATACATGTACTATACTAGTTAGTTTTATTAAAATGTTCTAGTAGTCATCTACTGGGAGGATATTTAATGTTTGTGCTGTTGGGGTGGCCTCATCACACCTGTCTATATTGACTACACAGTGTCCAGAAAATGGTGGGAATTTTTATGGGGGTATGAGTAACTAAACGGGGTTGGTGAATGTCCAGCAGACCAGAGGCTCACTCATCTGGTAGTTGTAGCTCTGGTGCTGAAATCAGGTGGTCCCACCTCTCCGTGCTGGCGGGCAATAATGGTGGTCTCTGTCACAAGTACTGCACAGATACACTCGAGTAAGTCACCAACTGAATAGACACTGCTTGGTTGACAACAGAAACTCGCAGCTCTGCAATCAAAGTATGGGCCATGTGTCAAAATCTATTCTCTACCCACGTCTGGACACAACACTGACACAACAACCACATCATACTGACAGGTCAGATCTCTCTGACCAAACAGCACATTTACCATGGTGGGTTTACATCAGATAGATCCTCCCAGACCATAGATTCTGAAAAATATTTATTAGTTGTCTGCCCTAAAAGAGGATAGGTAATATGGTTCATTATTCTCAACACTTGATCTGTCTTGCCTAACTCTGGCTGGAGTTTATGTACATTGTTGGTCCCTAGACCCTGACTAGGGCGGGGGGTCTAGAGCAAATCCCTACTTGTTTGTAAGGTTAGATTTCGATATGGCAGTATCAAATCACTCGAACATGAAACAATATTCAAAATATATAAGGAAATAATTTCAATCTTACCAGATTATGAATAAATAACACAGAATTGCTAGCAAAACTCAGCTGAGCTGCTGGCTATAGTATGGCGTCCCTAAATTTATTACACTTTCTTTCATATGGAAATCACCACACTTTAAAATCTGTGTCTATCACTGAACAACTATTGAAGAATGGCCCCACTTTCGCGTCTGAGCGCTAATGATATGATTGTCTGTGGCCAATCACTGCCTAGTTTTATTTTCAATTCAAATTTCCTACCATAAAGTCATTTCAGTCATGCTTCAGTCAAGTATGGATGGTTATCTGTTAGTCTGTCCGTCTCTACTTGTGTTTCTACAAAAATGTTCTTGATTTTTGAACCAACCTTTCTCTCCCCTCCAAAATTTTGTCGTTAAAAGTTATATTTAGACACAGCTACCACCCAAAACCCCCTCCTCCATATTAAGTAAATTTGGACACCTGCGTTCGAGGTCGTGTGTTTTGTGCAAAATAGCGACACTTTTTATTCCATACAGTCATGTCGCTGATGTGAACAACACTGTCTTTTGTCATTATCTTCAATATTATCTATCCGTCTGTAAAATTAAGAACATATTAGTTCACTGCTCAGAATAGGCCATCCGGCCAGCTAATTTTTATATTCCTAACATTAATATTAAGAAAAAAAGTACTTTTTAATTTTTGTAATATTCCTAACATCTGTGTTTAGCCGCTGAATTCAAATCAAGGGCTTGGTATCGCGCAAAAGCGTCCAATAAATGACTGTGGCGTAACATATCCATGGTCCCTTCTGTCGAGTTGCTTACTTTTTATGTCAACTTGGGAAACGTGACTTTTCTCCGTTTCTCCCCCCCCCCCCCCCAATTGCGTCTCCTTAGCCTTTCCAGTCATATTTTTTCTTTTTTATCCGCCGTTCCCCTCCTGTCTAGCAAGTCAATTTTTATGGAGGGTGATGACCCGCGGTCTAGGCGATCATGTACATCAGCAGCCTACGCATTATGTTTTTATCCTTAAATGTTATGTTTGGAGATATTTTACCGTTGTATCTCTGTCAATTTCACTACACATCTCCCCACTTGAAAACATGCCTAAGGCAAGTTCCAAAACCAGCGATACACATAGGTAAAATTACTCCTCACGTCTGCCACTACTCTAATTTTGATCACAGGGGTGCCGACTGAGGAAATCTGCACCGACATTCAATTTGCCTGGGATATATTGGATACTAAACTGATAAGGTTGAAGCAACAAAGACCACCTCAGCAATCTTGCGTTTTCATGCTTAGCCTGAGACAAGAACACGAGAGGCTGATGGTCCGTCTCCACCACAAAAGTCCTACCATACAGATAGATTTGAAACTTCTTTATTGCCCAGATTAACGCTAAACATTCTTTTTCGCTTGTGGAGTATCCTTGTTCCGCCTTATTCAATTTGCGGCTTGCATAAGCGACTGGTTTCAGTTCCCCATCAGGTGAAGATGATCTTTGCAACAAAGCCCCTCCGAGTCCTACATTACTTGCATCGGTTCTTAAGACAAAGTCCTGTGTCAAATCAGGCAGTTTGAGAATAGGCTTGCTAGTGAGTTTTTCCTTTAACTCTTGGAACGCTAGTTCACATTGTGCAGTCCAAATAATTTTATCTGGAAGTCCCTTGCGAGTCAGATCAGTCAGAGGAGCACAAATAGCGTTAAAATTCTTGATGTATTTCTGATAAAATCCGCATAACGACACGAATGATCGCACGTCCTTCTTTGTTTGCGGCCTAGGTGCTCTCTGCAGTTTTTCCAAGTTCTTAGGATCAGGGGTCATATTACCCTGATATACAGTGTGCCCCAAGAATTCCAACTCTTTGCATCCAATACAACATTTTGTTGGCCTAGCAGTTAAGTTCGCCTCCCGAAGTCTATCAAACAACATCTCCAGAGCTTCAATGTGTTCTTCAAATGTCTCGGTGGCGACGAGAATATCATCCATGAAATTTGTGATACATGGGTTATTCAGGGGATCCAACAATTTGCGCATCATCCTTGAAAACACACTCGGAGCATTTTTCAGTCCGAATGGTAGCATATTGAATTCATAATGTCCATCCGAAGTGCTAAAAGCCAAATAAGGTCTCACTTCAGGCTTCACTGGGATCTGGTAATAGCCTTTACTAAGATCCACCTTTGAAAAGTATTTTGCCTTGTTCAGTCTGGCAAATAACTGTTTTGTGTCTGGTAATGGATCCACTTGTCCTTCTGTGACAGCATTCAGTTTCCTGTAATCTATGCACAGTCTGTGTTCCCCAGACGGTTTTCTCAACAAAACGACACTAGAACTAAAAGATGATTCACTGTGCGAAATAATCCCCTCCTTCAACAAATACTCTATTTCTTCCTTCAATGCCTTCTCCTTCGCGAACGGAATAGAATAGGCTCTCATACAGATTGGGTTTGAGTCTACCAGTTTCATGTCATACTGTAGCAAATTTGTATGGCCTGGTTTATCTGTTAATACACCTGTATGTTCCTCCAGAACTTGTTGAACTCTCTCCCTCTGGTTTTTAGTCAGGTGCTTACTGACTTTTACCTGTGCTGCGGTTTCACAAGGATGTAATGGGTATTCATGTGAGGTGAGTGGTTCTTTTTGCATCTGGGTTGCAATAGCCAAGGTCAATAAGGGGGTGCTTTCCTGGAGTGGTCTGTCCAGATACTTCTTTAACAGGTTTACATGATAAACTTTTTCCTTCCCCTTTTTGTCAATTTTATAGTTTGTTCTAGACACCTTCTCTAGAACCGTATATGGACCTTGCCAACCAATTTGTAATTTATTCTGGCTTCCGGGTAGTAGAAGCAGCACCTTCTCTCCGACTGCCAGTTCCCTGTCCTTTGCCTTCCTATTAAAATATGCTGCATGTTTCTTCCTGGCTTGCTTCAAATTATCATTTGCCAGTTTCCATCCAGCTTTCAAACGAGTGGTCAGTTCGTTCACATATTGATACGATGAGGTAACAGTCTCTTCCGCCTTCTCATCTGTCCAGGTCCTTAATAGAGTTACATCTGGATCTTTAATTTATCATACTTATTTTTCATGGAACCCATCGCGTCCCGTCCATTAGAGGCTCTATAATGAGGACTTTTCTTCCTAGAATCATCACTCACAAATCGACCACTACCAATTTTTTTCTGGGGTTTGTCTCCCCACTTTAGATTGCTTATGAGAGATCTTCGCTCTCTTGTCTGTTCTTCCAGTTTATATAAGTCTGACTGAGGGATTGTCATCCTATCCTGGGTAAAATTTCTTCTTTGTACTCTTCGCATAGTGGCCATGTTAATCCATTCAAGTGAAGACTGGGTGTGAAAAGGGGGCTCCCATTCCACTTTGTCTACCCGAGTGTAATTAGTTTTCCTTTCAGGCCTAAAGTTGCCCCATGGCGTTTCTAGGTCCTGCACATATTTTCCCTTTGTGGGTGTTCCCTCATGAAATACGCCACATGCTTCTACAAAGTTTTCAACATCGACATTTACGTCGGGCCAATAGTATTTTTGAGCAATCTTTTGGCAGATGGTACCGACTTTCTCATGGTCACCATCTTTTCCAACATGTAAGCTCCTTATTAAGTTTGCCCTATATATCTTGGGAAGAACTAACTGTCCGTGACCAGTGGATCTAGTTCCTGTCTTCCTATATAATAATCTGTTCTTCATGAAATATTCCCCCTTGCTCGGAGGTGTGTGGCATTTGGGCAATTTTTTAAAACAGGGCTTGAGTGTCCTATCCTCAGCCTGCGCCTTCCTCATCTCCTCTGGATGAGCATTTATAGGTTCACCTTCTTCCTCCTTCTTCTGTGACCTGGTCTGCACTGTCGCCATGATCACAGGTTTCTCGGGATTCCCCAAGAAGACGTATCTACACCCCAATATCAGAGGGTAGATTGGTTCATCTATCACTGCTGCTCTGATTTCTCCTTCCACATAGCGAGTTTTCACCGTTATCCTTGCGATGGGAAGTGTCATGAGTGGTATGTCCTTAGTCGCCCCTTGTATTTCCACTGTTTCTGTGGTATACTGACTTGGGTCGACTAGGCTAGACTTCACAACTGAATCATAATCCAAACCTGTATCATAAAGGCACCTTATGGTGACCCCATTACAAATAACATCCTCACAAACTGGGGGGTGATAAGGTTCCTGTTGTCCCTTAGGATTAACCTTTAATCTTTGCGTCCCCGACTTCATTGCAGCAATGTTTGAAGGTTTCCTTCTACAAAATTCGGTGTTATGGTTATCCTTCTTGCACCATTTACACCATCTTTTTCCTTGGTTCAACGGTTTTCTTTCATTGAAATTTTGGTCATTGAACTGTGAGTTTCTGTCGCGATAGTCATTTCTTGGCCGCTCAAAGTTTGTCCTACCTTTATTTCCCTGCTCTCTATTATCAAATTTATTAAATTGCTGTGGAGCTTTAAAATTGTCTATGTGCTTCTTCTTAGCACCACTTACCTCTGCCTGGGCTGCCTGATACCTCTCAGCAACATTTAAAATTTCCCCCAACTTCTCTGCACCTTGTTCCATGAGAAATTTTCTCATGTCTGGAGCCATGGACTCTCTCAATTGCTCAATCATGATCATTTCTTTAAGATCTTGGGTCTTCCCCAGAGCCGTCCATTTCTCCAAATAGGTTTCTAGTCTAGCAGAGAATTGGTGGTATGTCTCCCCAGACAACAGTTTGGTATTTCTAAATTTCTTACGATAAAATTCACCATTCTTCTCGTACCTTAATAACAAAGCCTGCTTTAACATGTCATAATTGTCTTGGTCTTCCCTGTTCATTTTGGCAAATACTTCATAAGAAGTACCTCTCAATCCCTGTGATAGCTTTAAGCTCCACCTCTCTCTCTCTAACCCATATGTAGTAGCTAATAACTCAAAACGTCCTAGGTACCCCTCTATGTCATCGTCTTTTTCAACAAAATGGTCTAAATGAAACCCCATAGCTGAGTTTGAGGCTCCCAGACTGGGCGTAGCATCTGAGGCAAAAGGGCTGGCACCATTTTCAGGAGCCTGGCCTTGTAATTCCAGCTCCCTTAGTCGTAATTCGTGCTCCCTTTGAACCTTCTATCTTCTGCCTCCCTTTCGGCCTTTTTATCTTCTGCCTCCCTTTCGGCAGTCGTTTTTCTTCTGCCTCAATCTGCAGCCTCTTAGTCTCAGCCTCTAACTTCTTCTCTTCAACCAACCTGTCAGACTCCAATTTTCTTTCAGCCTCTTTTTCTAATCTCCTTTCTTCCCGTTCAATATATTTATCACATTCAGCCGTTACGTATTGAATTAAAATTTGACCATCCATTCCCATCTCCTTCGCGGTGAGCACAGCAGCTGATCTAAATTTTGCCAGCTCCGCCATACTTTTGAGACAATATAATAATATACAAGCTAAATCTCTAACCAGTAAATACACTAAGTACTTCTTATGACTATAGTCTAACTAATTCTAACTAACCAGTTAACTAATTAATTATTACTGGCTGTGAAGATTCACCAACTTTTATCTGCAGGGACACTTTTAATGTTAAAGGGAATTTTACAATTCCTTTCCCTACTTTTATTTCTCCCACCAATATTACTGTTGGGCTAATTATCCCTGGACAAGACCCCAATTTATGTAGTGGTGTTTGATGGTATTGTATGATGGTGATATTACTAATTGTAATTGTATGAGGCCAGCTGTGAAGGCTCCTGAGATAAAATGTAGTTGTGAATTGTCAGAAGGCCTTTCTTGCTACCACTACGACCTCACACTTAATTTTTTTTTTTTTAATGAATGTGGCTACGTAAAGTGTCTAGGGTTATGATATGTAGTGTGGTGTAATAAGTTATAGATATACCCACAGATATTTAACAAGACTAATAATATTAATAAATGTTACAACACACTGAACTAACTCAATAGTGTAAAATTTTTTTGATAGAATTATATTACATTTATTTTGTTCTGGATCAATTTTTTAGGTTGACCAGAACTTAAAAGGATTTAGAGATTATGAAATGAAATGCATGGAATATTATATCATAAATGCAATAGTGTACATATACATGTACTATACTAGTTAGTTTTATTAAAATGTTCTAGTAGTCATCTACTGGGAGGATATTTAATGTTTGTGCTGTTGGGGTGGCCTCATCACACCTGTCTATATTGACTACACAGTGTCCAGAAAATGGTGGGAATTTTTATGGGGGTATGAGTAACTAAACGGGGTTGGTGAATGTCCAGCAGACCAGAGGCTCACTCATCTGGTAGTTGTAGCTCTGGTGCTGAAATCAGGTGGTCCCACCTCTCCGTGCTGGCGGGCAATAATGGTGGTCTCTGTCACAAGTACTGCACAGATACACTCGAGTAAGTCACCAACTGAATAGACACTGCTTGGTTGACAACAGAAACTCGCAGCTCTGCAATCAAAGTATGGGCCATGTGTCAAAATCTATTCTCTACCCACGTCTGGACACAACACTGACACAACAACCACATCATACAGACAGGTCAGATCTCTCTGACCAAACAGCACATTTACCATGGTGGGTTTACATCAGATAGATCCTCCCAGACCATAGATTCTGAAAAATATTTATTAGTTGTCTGCCCTAAAAGAGGATAGGTAATATGGTTCATTATTCTCAACACTTGATCTGTCTTGCCTAACTCTGGCTGGAGTTTATGTACATTGTTGGTCCCTAGACCCTGACTTGGGCGGGGGGTCTAGAGCAAATCCCTACTTGTTTGTAAGGTTAGATTTCGATATGGCAGTATCAAATCACTCGAACATGAAACAATATTCAAAATATATAAGGAAATAATTTCAATCTTACCAGATTATGAATAAATAACACAGAATTGCTAGCAAAACTCAGCTGAGCTGCTGGCTATAGTATGGCGTCCCTAAATTTATTACACTTTCTTTCATATGGAAATCACCACACTTTAAAATCTGTGTCTATCACTGAACAACTATTGAAGAATGGCCCCACTTTCGCGTCTGAGCGCTAATGATATGATTGTCTGTGGCCAATCACTGCCTAGTTTTATTTTCAATTCAAATTTCCTACCATAAAGTCATTTCAGTCATGCTTCAGTCAAGTATGGATGGTTATCTGTTAGTCTGTCCGTCTCTACTTGTGTTTCTAAAAAAATGTTCTTGATTTTTGAACCAACCTTTCTCTCCCCTCCAAAATTTTGTCGTTAAAAGTTATATTTAGACACAGCTACCACCCAAAACCCCCTCCTCCATACTAAGAAAATTTGGACACCTGCGTTCGAGGTCGTGTGTTTTGTGCAAAATAGCGACACTTTTTATTCCATACAGTCATGTCGCTGATGTGAACAACACTGTCTTTTGTCATTATCTTCAATATTATCTATCCGTCTGTAAAATTAACAACATATTTGTTCACTGCTCAGAATGGGCCATCCGGCCAGCTAATTTTTATATTCCTAACATTAATATTAAGAAAAAAGTACTTTTTAATTTTTGTAATATTCCTAACATCTGTGTTTAGCCGCTGAATTCAAATCAAGGGCTTGGTATCGCGCAAAAGCGTCCAATAAATGACTGTGGCGTAACATATCCATGGTCCCTTCTGTCGAGTTGCTTACTTTTTATGTCAACTTGGGTGATAGTTTTTTTACTGATCATAATGATGAATAGCACTAAAATATAACACATTTTTATTACACAAATAGATAAAGTGAGTGTTCGACTGGCCAAGCAGTCAGAGCGCTTTCCTCTGTGGCACAACTACCCGAATCTGTGCTAAAACCTGTCAGTGGCACATCCATGTTTACCCACCTGTAAATGGACAATCGACTGTGCTCCTGAGCTAGGTAGGGAAAAGGCATCGAGGAAGAGAATGGGTCTCCTAACTTGATAAAAGCTGAACCTTTCATGGGGAATCTTCTAACACTTCATTTCCCTATTGCAATCTCTGACATGGTGTGATGATGTCACCATGATACAACGTTAAAATATCTCCAAAATTAACGATGAAATGTAGGGTTAAAAATAATGCGTAAGATACTAGGAGACATGCTCGCCCATGCCAGCCTTTCCCACCGCCATTTAAAACTAACGAGTTAGAAGTGCAGACGAAACGTTTACCCTTTGTAGACGGGAGAGAACGGAGGACACAAAAAAGGAAAAATATGACTGAACACGTGTTTGAAGTTCGAACGGCAAAAAGACGCAATTGGGGGTGAAAGGAAAAAAAATTCACGTCCCGAGTTGACATAAAGTAAGGAAATGGACAAGAAACGGACATTAGCTCTTGATCGAGACAGTGATTTCTTGGACGTTTTCGATACTTGGTCTTTATTTGAATGCCGCGGCAAAACACATGAGAGAAGGTTCTCGAACAAATTTCAAAAAATTAAACTTGAGAAAAAATATGTTTTTTCTTAATAATAGAGTTAGGAAAATAAAACCTAGCTAGTTTGATAGCCCATCTTGAGCAGAGAAATAATATGCTTTCAATTATACAGACGGATAGATAATAAGGACGATATTGACAAAAGACTGTATTGTTCATATCAGACAAGCGACTGCACTGTTAACCCATGTCACTAAAAGTTTCCAAAATCTTGGCCTTGAGTCTGCAAACGTAAAAATCGAGCTGTAATTGAAGAGATGGAATGTGGTGGAGCATTGTAGCTAAAAATAACTTAGGCAGCAGATTCGTGTAGGAAATGCATGTAAAACCAAGTGTGTTTTTATGAAAAAACAAGTAGATACAGACGGACTAACAGACCGTAATACATACTTGACTGAGATTTGACTGAAGTGACTTTTGGTTGAAGATTTGAAAGCAAGGGGGGAAGTCGGCGATTGGTCAACGCATTTTATAGTAGCGGGATAGAGAGATGAAAGTTTGCCATTTGACATAAGTCTGTTCAGAGACGCAGTTTGAATCCATAGTGGTGCTGATTCCATAAGAATATAACTATATAGTGGGACGCCATCATACGGCCAGCAGCTCAGCTGAGTTTTGTTAGCAAACTGTAACTGTGTTCTCAATTCTGAATTCTGGTAAGAATGAACAATATTTATTCTGTATATTTTAATAATTCGAGTGATTGATACTGCCATATCATAAAAATGATTACGACAAGTAAGTGTTCGGTCTAGATCCCCAGCCCTAGATCAGGGTCTAGAGACATACATACAAAGAAAATATATAGGAACGCCTAACTGAAACTATGAAAAAGGATCTAGTGTTGAGATCAGTGGAACATATCACCTATCTTATTCAATAGCAGGAAGCTATTGAACATATCTCAGATGCAATGTAGTCCCCACCGCTGAGTTAATCAGTTGAGTTATTATTATTATTATTATTATATATATATATATATATATATATATATATATATATATATATATATATATATATATATATATATATATCTGTTTAGAATGTGTGTATAGTAACTTTGACTGAGACAACCATGTAGTTCATTTAAAAGGATTGAATCGAAGTCAAATTTGTAACATTACAAATAACAAAATTTAAAAATCATTTTAAGGTTAACAGTTTAAAAGTTATAATTTGAATAGTTACGAAAAGGATTTCATAACTTGAATGGGATATAACTGAATAAAAGAGGTCACTTTTGGCAGCGGATATTTTTACTTAGCTGAAATTGGTAGTTTATTCTCCAGCTCAGGTCAAAGTTCAGGCGTCGCACGTTCCCAGAACGTCAAGGAGTAATGGTCTTGTTGGTTCTGCCTATCTCTAAATGACCCTCTTATGATGGCGTCTCTCAGAACGTCAATCCACTTCTACCTTCATTTGGTTCCAGAGATAGTACTTTCTGCTAGTACCACCAATAAGCCAATCTTGGCTACAGACCTTTTTTTTTGCTCAGATAAATAAGAGAGACGAATCGTTCTCCTATACGCATCTGGGATGTCTTTAATTGTGCATTAGATTCCCCTCTGTCTCCGTGTGTCTTCAGTTTCGTAGTTCTGGTGTTACTTATTAAAATGTAGATATTTCCTGCGCTTTTTAAAGACTTATCTGGTTCTCCAATAGAAGGTTCGGTTAAGAAAATGGAATTATGAAGGCAGTCTTCACTCTGGCGACGTCTGAGGTTGTCTCGGCGAGCTTGAAATTCTTAGTGAAATAAAACTGAGAAATTGTCAGCCTATATTCTCCATCAATGTTGTTATGAATCTAATCAGAAAGATCCAATCATTTCAAATCATACAGATAGGGTGTGATATTTCAAAATAGTCCCACGTGAAATAAGGTGTGTACCTGCACATGTCACGTATTACCATATAAGGACATCTGATGCCTTGCATACACTCTCACAAACACATTTGTAGACTCATTGTATAAAATGTAATAAATCTATGATTACTTTTAACCAAGTTACCGGAAACGATTATATCACACCTGTCTGCCCACACGTGTCACACTGACAGCAATCTCGTTATATGTCGTGTGAGTATGCAAACTCCGTGTCTTATCGGTGATTAAGCCGAAGCGCTCGCCGATGTACATGTTAATCTGCCGCGCCCATAACCAACAAATCTTGGTAGCGCCAAGAAAGTGTGATGTATCGTATCAGCCGTTCCTTGCAAATGTGATATTTATCACCTACAGGGTGCTTTGATAAAATCAAATATCTGCTACTTAGTAGAAAATAACGAGGAAAGAAAGAAAGAGAGAAAGAAAGAAAAGTGCGATAATTGACAGCACATAATAAAAATCAGTACCACAAATGTACTGATACTGCCGGAGAGAACCAAAAATTGCTAAGAGGTCGTCCATTTCATCACAGATTGAATATTGTGTCAACTTTTCGTGGCCAGTCTGTCTGCCTTCATGCTTCCAGAAATATGTCTTTTTAAGAAATACAATAATTTTGACTTTTTATTCAGATACACAGAAAACATAAGCAATTGAAATTTTAATTAACCGATATACACATTATAAATATATGATTAAGAAGGATGCAAATAGCACTAGATACGTATATTATCTTCAATATACAGCATATAACCTAACTATAACAAGCCTGGGTTTCTACGCTACACTTGTGTTTATTAATGGAACAACAAATTGTCTTGTGGTACTCGAGAATGTCTTGTACTTTCAATTTCTTTAATTTATATCAGGTTTCTATTAGAGCTTCTGAGAGACTTTCTAATACGATGTTTTTATGTTTCCTTACTCTCAACAACATTTCTGAAGGTCACAATAATGTCAATGACTTCCATGTTGTCTTTCTCTGCCAGCCTTGACCTTCAGGGCTTCTGTGGTTTCCGAGGTGTTTCTAGGGAGACAAAGAATGTGTCCACTCATTTGTCAGGCATGTCGTAGAACGAACGAACGAACTTTATTTTCGAAGCGTAAAGAATTGGGCGCACAGGCCCGTCTAACCTTCTGCCCTTCCACTCTCATTAATCTTGCATACTATATCCTTTTATTCCCATATGATGCTTTAAGCATTAATTTAAAGGTATGCAACATTATAAAGTTACCATAACAGCATTCATTTACAGTATGCAATCATAATAGAAAAATTAGTATTTTTTTTAATAAACAAGCTAGTAATTGGGGGAAAAAAGTAATAATAAAATAAAATAAATTAAACAATAAATAAAAATAAATAAATTATGTATACCGACACTCACTCATGCGGTCAATCCGGCTACAATTAATCTGTATTTTTGAATGTGTCATCAATCATCAATACAAAAATTACATAAACACATTCTCGCTTATGTCCATACATTCTTCGTGGAAAATGAAATAATAATAATAGAAGGAGACAAAGAATGTGTCCACTCATCTGTAAGGCATGTCGTAGAAGGAGAAAAAGAATGTGTCCACTCATCTGTTAAGTATGTCGTAGAAGGAGAAAAAGAATGTGTCCACTCATCTGTTAGGCATGTCGTAGAAGGAGAAAAAGAATGTGTCCACTCATCTGTCAGGCATGTCGTAGAAGGAGACAAAGAATGTGTCCACTCATCTGTCAGGCATGTCGTAGAAGGAGACCAATAATGTGTCCACTCATATGTCAGGCATGTCGTAGAAGGAGACAAAGAATGGTTCCACTCATCTGTCAGGCATGTCGTAGAAGGAGACAAAGAATGTGTCCACTCATCTGTCAGGCATGTCGTAGAAGGAGACAAAGAATGTGTCCACTCATCTGTCAGATATGTCGTAGAAGGAGAAAAACAATGTGTACACTCATCTGTCAGGCATGTCGTAGAAGGAGTCAAAGAATGTGTCCACTCATCTGTCAGGCATGCCGTAGAAGGAGTCAAAGAATGTGTCCACTCATCTGTCAGGCATGTCGTAAAAGGAGACAAATATGAGGTTCAGCATAGCGCTGGTAACCTCACCACCAAAAATAAATTGCTAAAGAAACAACTGCTTATTCTATGATAAAGATCACACATTTTTTAATAATGTCTTTATTTACTTGTTTCAACCTGACCGCACTGTATTTACCTACACGGACATTAGATTACTTATACTCACCTGTGTGGTGCTCAACTCGGTATTTGACGACAGATTTTGATAGAAGAATAGAGAGATTAGACATAAGATGTTATAGAAATATTCTCAGACAAACGTCCATTGACCGTGTATTAAAAGAAGCACAATCAGAAATGCTATTGGAACATATAAAACACGTACAGATTAGATGTGAACAACATGTGAGCACTCGAAAATCGTTTATTTATAGACTTTTTGTGTCGCACTAATCATACTGGAGACACGTAATAGTGATAACATAAAACAAAATACTAAACAAACAAGACAAATACTAATCACATATAGGAGAAACATATAAATAAATCGTCAAACCTCCCCTCTCCCACTTAAAAACAGATATTTTCAAGGGAGGTATCTTTGTAGAAAAAGAAACATTTATATTTAAGAAAATAAATAACTAAAATAACAACTGACGTCATTGGACGATTTTTATTTTCATCTCATTTGTTTCTATTGTCTTTGTTATTGTTATTGTTGATCATAATAGACGTCATTGCACTCCGGGCAAACCTATAGGTGCTCAATCTCCCTCTATAAATGACGATGGGTATGAATGTTAATTGTTCCTGTTGTGCGCTGGTTGTATACACGACAGAAGCATTCTTGTATACACCCATCCTTGCTAGTCTTACGTTTGATGACTGATATTGGTCCCGAGCAATCCTGTTGTGGGTTCATTTTAGGTTTTATCTTCAAATTTCTGTCTTATAGTTAATCTTTATTTTCTTCCACTTCTTCAACCTAATAAGTTTTTGTAGCTAGCCGTTTGGTAGAAGTAGAAACATTTGCTTTTGTATTCGTGTCAATTACTTGAAATTTATTTCAAACTTGAACGAAACTTATAAACTGAAATATTTGATTCAACGCCTTGACTTGACGACCTTGCGTTTATATTCAACGAAACGTGTACTTGAAATGAATAAGTTTATTCGACACATACTTTTATCAAAGAACGACCAACGTCAATCTCAAACAACGATTATAGTCCTCAAAGACGCGCGTATCATTTCAAATAATTTTTCTTTAGTGCACAAATACATTGACATCTCCTTTGCTTTATAACGATACTCCATGAGTCAAGTATAAATATATTCATAACGTACAATCCATTTCCACACACATGTCATCACTTTTATAAAGTCCAGACGGCGTTTATCTATTTATGAGCTTCGTTCAAGACATTTTGGTATTATCCATAAATCAATGTAATTCTCCTATAACTATATATGATTCCTCGTATCAGTCCATTTGGACATATTCCATTAATCCAAATACAGGAGATTATAAATCCACTCAAACAGAATCTAACATTCCAGAGACAGCTGTTTTCTAAACACTTGGTAAACACACTGCCCAGTTACTAATACAAACATGCTCACGTCATGTGCGCGGATACGCATACAATTCAAACTCAATCATGTCTTGTCTGTGCACCGTATCTCAAAAGAAATCGATCTATGTGGTGCGCAAAAAGACTCAACAGTCGGCCAAGTCGAAACGCCCTAAAACAATGATAACACATAAGGAAGAGAAACCCGAGGCATGTAAACTGTAAATAAATATTAGACAAACATAAAGGTATGTTTTCAGGCACTCGTAAGAAATAAAGAAGTAGAAAACTAGACAACAGAAAAACAACAGACGTGATTCGGTGACGGAGTATTGAAAGGTTTATTTTAAATGTTTGTGTATGTCTGTGTGTAGGTACTGTTATTAGCTGACTACGCAAGATTTTGAAAGATATTTGTATCTTTACCACAAACACAAAAATGTAGTGCTAAAAGAGCTATTAATTCATTAGTAAATTTTATTCGATTGGATTTTATTTACTCTAGAATACTGATTAGAGAACCACAAATAGATGAGGTCCAGTGTGGCATCCGAGCAAACCGAAGTACCCAGGGCCTTATCTTCACACACAGGCAGCTTAATGAAAAAGCCCTAGAGCGTAAAAGTGTAATGCATCTTTGTTTCTTGTGTCTTTATAAGGCGTTTGACAATGTCCCCTGGAGAGAACTTTGGGAGTGCTTGGCAAGGAAGTACATGCCAGCACATGTGATCAGTGCTATACAGAGCTTCTACAAGACTTGCAGAAATAATTTGAGGGCAGCAAACCATAGATCAGAAGAATTCAGGACTACCCCAGGTATAATACACGGTGATATTATTTCACTTTATCTTTTCAAACTCCTCATGGACGAAGTCATCAAAGCATGTGTGGAGATGACAAGAAAGTATTCAGTGGGGTACTGGACGATGAGACAAGTCTGTATTTCAGAGCTGACATTTGCCGATGATTTTACCCTGATTGCTAAATCAGAGGCACATTTTCAATCCAATTTCCAAGTCTGGAAGGAAGAACTGGAGAAGAAAGTGATGATTAACAGCGGTTCCAAATAAAAAAAAACAATCGTGATTTCACGAGATGGAAAAATGCATCATATTATGCTTGGGAGACCAAATACTGGAGCAAGTCAATCACTTTAAATACCCTGGATATATCATAGACTGGAAGAAAGGCATCAAAGCAGAGTTGGCTACCCGAAGAGAGTCAGCAATAAATCGAGGACTCCTTAGCAAAATAGATATTGGAAAGAGGACAAAGATCGCTGTAAACAGCTCTACCTATGTCCCAATCGTGACATATGGATGCGAGTTATGGGAGTGGCTAAAACCAACAAAAAAGCTTCAAATCTCAGACATGTGTCTGAAGAAGGTCGTTGATGTAACAAGAAGAGACATGGTCCTCAACCAAACGATTCGACAAGGCCTCAAAACTCGGCCCTTGTAGACCCCAGTAGGACAGTCCAACTTAAGATAGCCTGGCCATATATGCAGAATGGAAGAAGGTCGGCTACCACGACAAATATAAGGAATCAAGAGCCAGGGATTCAGACCTCCGTGACGACCCAGAGTTTGCTGGGAGAACAATGCTTGACAATCCCTGAATGACCGAGGACTGGATTAGAACCAGGCCGGGAGGAAGACCGCCGATAAGACAGTATGACGTTCTTTCTAGCAAACCTCTACACCCCAGTGTAGAAGAGGAACGACTAAGTATGGAAGTAAGGCTTTCTTTTCGTATCTTTTTTAAAGTATCTCCTTGGCTTCATAGCCAGTGTGTCTAGACAAGTTTGACTACATCCAATGAATGTAAAATATAATGTATAAGAGTGAAATGACTAAAGGAGAAATAGTGATATTATCAATACATGAAGCAGAAATAGCTCGCTGTAATTCTAACTCGTCATGTTGTGAGGGGTTACTGGCTCGTGTAATACGATGTCTGTATATTACTATATTTTATTTACGGGAGATAACTTCTGTCTTTTTAAGGGATACAATTTTACTAATAAAAATTTAAAATCTGTTCTAAAAATGTCCATCAGTTTTTAAACCTGCCTAATTTTGCTTCTCAATTTTATGACACAATTAATTATGAACTAGAATCTTTAAGACGACTGATACTTACTATAAAACTGTGGTTTTTCGTTTGTAACATTTAATACGCAGATTAAAGAGCTGCACTTGATACATAATTTTAATAGCAAACACTTACGTGTGCTGTATCCTTTCACTTGTAATCCTATGCCCATTTGCAACACTTCGACTTCTGAAGCTGACAGACGTATTCTCGCTCGCTCGTTCCACATATAGTGAAAGTTTTTCAGTACGCTACACAAGACCAATTTGAGATAAGTTTTTTCTCTTCTTTAACGTATTTAAACTAAATATTAATCACCTCTGTTATTGGTTAATTGCTTTTAATGTTAGTAAATAATTGATAGGAGTATTGGTATAAATACAACTATTAGTGAAATAGAATAAATAAGCACTATTTTCGCTCGCTCGTTCCACATCCAGTGAAAGTTTTCAGTACGCTACACAAGACGAATTTCAGATAAGTTTTTTTCTCTTCTCTAACATATTTAAACTAAATATTATTAATCACCTCTAGTATTGGTTAATTGCTTTTAACGTTAGTTAATAACACTGACAAACAAAATTTTTCTTTCTTATATAAGAATAAGTGTTCTTAGGTCAGTTTCTTGCGCTGATTTCAAATCTGAAATCCGTTTATCTCTATCACATCGGGTTCTTAAGATATTTGTGAATAAATATATTTTTGGGAAACCGTTATTTGCTCCGTTTCATTTTTACTATATAACTTATTAAAAATTAATAAAATGCAAAATAATTCTACTTTTTATACTGCTAAAAGATGCATGACATATGTAACGCTATTTTTCAAATAGTTACTGTATTTTGAAATAATTCTGAGCGAAATATGGCTTCCAGAAGTTGAAGAAATTCGGCTGATCTGTTCTGTTACGTGTGCAGATATTTTACCGATCGTGTTCACCAGAAAAACTTTACACCATTACTAAAGAAAGCATATGAACTTTATTTCGTTTCGAAAGTTGATGATGCAAATAAATCTTGGAAGCCAAATGCAGTTTGTTCGACTTGAGCAAATACATTGCAGGTTGGTTACGAAAATCGCTGAAGCATAAGTCGATGCCTTTTTGAGTACCAGTAATATGGCGTGAACCGACAAATCACGCTACTAATTGTTACTTCTGCTTGACAAATATCCATAGTTTCACTTTTAAAACTAGAAAGTCTGTGGTTTATCCAAATATTGAATCGGTTTCGAAACCAGTGCCTCATGATCCAATCACGTGTCCGTTCCCAGTTCCACCAGAACAATATCCGTTGGACGTGAATGAACCATCAGAAAGTGATAGTTTACCTGCTTTAGAAACTAATTCTGACTCGGATTATATACCGGTGAATGATGGTGTTCATTAACCATTCAGAACTTTCAGATTTAATACGTGATCTCGCTCTTACCAAAGGACAAGCGGAATTACTCGGTTCGCGACTCAAAGAATGGAATCTTTTAGAGCCCACTACTCCAATATCTAAATTTCGTCATAGACACAGAGAACTTGTTCAATACTTTGAGATGGATGATGACATTTGCTATTGCAAAGATGTAAACAGTCTAATGGTGCACCTTGGTCATGAGCACATAGTCAACGAATGGCGACTTTTCATCTACTCTTCCAAGACTAGTCTAAAAGCCGTGTTATTGCATAATGGAAATTTATTTTCATCAATTCCAGTCGCTTACTCTGTTCATATGAAAGAAAAGTATGACAATATGGCTATACTTTTGGCAAAAATAAAGTACAATGACTACCAATGGCGGATTTGTGGAGACCTAAAGGTCATTGCAATTCTCACGGGCATGCAGACTGGGTATACTAAATTTTGTTGCTTCCTATGTGAATGGGACAGCCGCAACAGACAGGAACATTATGCAAGAAAGGTGTGGCCTATCAGGGATCGTATGCATCTCGGGCATAAAAATGTAATACACGAGCCATTAGTTAACAAAGACAGCATCATTTTACCACCGTTACATATAAAGTTGGGGCTCATGAAGAATTTCGTAAAAGCGTTAGATAAAACGAGCAAAGCTTTCATTTATCTTCGAAAAAAGTTTCCGCAAGTTAGCGATGCAAAGATAAAGGAAGGTATCTTTGTAGGACCTCAGATTAGGAAAGTTATTGCAGACAAACAATTCGAGAACTTGTTACATGGTAGTGAACTTTGCGCATGGATGGCATTCAAATCGATCGTCGATAACTTTCTGGGAAATCACAAATCTGTCGACTATGTGCATATTGTTAAGCAGTGCATAGATGCATACAGAATTATGGGCTGTAACATGTCCCTCAAAATCCATTTGCTCGATTCGCATCTTGACATTTTCCCTGACAACCTTGGCGAAGTCAGCGATGAACATGGAGAACGATTCCATCAAGATATCGCCGTAATGGAGTCACATTATCAAGGACGGTGGAGTGTGACCATGCTTGCCGATTATTGTTGGATGCTTCATCGCGATGTACCACATGCCATTCACCGACGAAAGTCGACTGCAAAGAAATTCAAGCCTACATAACTGTTACACTTCTTGTACCAACGATGTTGTAATACTGTATGCGTTGTTAAAAAAATTCAATTGCGTATTTCTAGAGATCCCGACCTTATAGAGAAAAACGGTTTCCAGATTTGAAAACAAGTCATTAAAGTTGACCAGAAAAACATAGAAATGTTAGAGAAAGAAAAAAAAATTTTTTTGTTAGCCAGTGTAATTGATAGGAGTATTGGTATAATTAAAATATTAGTGAAATAGAATAAATAAGCCCAGGTAGGCCAACCACGTGGGGGTCATTTGTAAAGTGCAGTAGCCATCTTGTTTTTCTTTGTGTAATTAATACAGGCATTTTAGTCGTTGAGCCGCACGTGAACAAAATTAAATTTAATTCAAATTTACTAACCTAGTAGTAGGACTAGTCAGCTTTTAACTACTGATATCTAAACATAATTTAAAATTTATATTTAAAAAAGAATATCTTGTCTTGTGTTAATTTAGCATTAGGCATATATAGAGCATAAATATTAATTGTAAGTCATCGGTGATAGGTATAAAATAAAGATAGAGAAATTAGACAATATTTTAAAAAAGAATAAAGACAACTCGTATACAACAAAATATTTGTAGCACAATAAGAGCAAATAAGTCCAACATAGTGCTAACCAGATTGCAGTCAGGGGAGGGAAAAGCTTGGAGCAAAACAACAGAAAGACATACTAAGGAAGGAACATCAAAACGAACAGTAAATGAGAGGAACAAAAGGCCTGGTCTGAAAAATACATAAATTAAGGACAAAATTGAAACCATCAAGGACAAAATAAAAGTGGTTATTGAAGTAAATAAAGACAGGGAATCAAACAAAAAAAGCAACGAGAAAGAAACAGAAACAGCAAGGTGCTGCAAACAATGGAACACCAACTTCGACAGGAAATAACGTCGCAGAACACATTAGGAAGGACAAACAGGGAAATGCAGACCAATACACTCAGGAAACCAAAGAACACAAAGAAAGTGCCGAGGACAGCCTAAGGGAAACAAAAACTCACAGAAAAAGTTAAAATCACTCAAGTAGGAGGGACAGAAGCCACTATGTGAGCCGAGCCATACCCGATGACAAAATCATGGTTATCTTAGAAAAAATAATAGACAAAATATATATTAACAGATTACAAAAAAACAAGCAATGGTGTAGTACTCTGCTTGAACAGCACAGAAAAAGCCAAGGTCCTAATAAATGAGCTGAAAGAAAAATCTAAAGAAGTGCACCTCCCACATAAAATAAATATACAAATGGAGCTGATCAAAGATATTAGAAAAGTCGTAATCAAGGGCATCGATACAAATTTAACAGAACAAGAGATCCACACAAACATAGTGAAAGAAAACCGAGAAACTAAGATAGAAAAGGTAGAACGAATTAAAACTAAGCAGCAGAAGAATACATCAGTGGTCGTGTTGAGTGTACAGGGTACAGAAATACCCAAGGACGTCAAAATCTACAAGAGAACCAAGAAAACTGAAACATTCATACCACCAATCATCCAATGCACAAATTGTCAAGGCTTTAGTCACATGCAGCATGCTTGTAAAAGAGCAACAAGATGTAGTTTCTGTGCAGGAGCACACAAACACGGAGACTGCACAATGGCTAAAGAGGACAAAGACTACAAACAAGAAAATAAAAACAGAAGATGTGCAAACTGTCAGGGTAACCACAGTGCCAGGTACCAGGGGTGTCCAGTCTTCCAAGAGACAAAATACATACTTAAAGAAGCTCTAGAAACAAACACACCAATCTGGAAAGTCAAAGAAAAACAGAAAGCAAACAGCCACCTTCAAAACTTACAAGAAAACAACATCAAGAAACAAATAAAACAAATAACCACTGAAGTAAAAAACATAAAGGAGAAAATACAGAAAGATGAAAGTAAAACACGCATAAGCAACAGCGAAGAAGAAAACAACACAGAAGAGATAGAACATAACCTCGCCCAAGCCAGGCAGGTATTAGAAGAAATTAAAATAGCACAACAGGCAATAGAAAGAGACTTCAAAACAATAACAGAAATAAAAGAGTCTAATGAAGAAATCCTAAGGAAAATAGAGATTGAAAGAGCATCTTTAACAGAAGAAAAAAGGCAAAAGTCCGGAAAAGTGAACAAGCAGGAAAACAAAGAAAATATGGAAGAAGAAATTAAGGAAACAGCTGAACTACTCCTTCCATACCTAGTAGAAAGAGTACAGAGTAAAATGGTTACTTGGAATGAGGAGTTTGTAGAGAACATGAGAGATAGTGGGCAAAACAAAACAAAAAGTACATAGAGAAACTAACAAAAAAAAACATATAAAAAGAAAAACATAACTATGATATAACCATATAAGATGGAGACTAGAGACCATAGAGCTATAAAAGTAGTTCAGTGGAACTGTAGGGGTGCCAGGAAGAACCTGATGTCTATTCAGGGCAATATAAGGAATCAAAACCCATATTTGCAATACAAGAAACCCTCCTAAGCCCCCATCAAAAACTGAACTATCAAGGACAAAAAACACTTAGAAATGATACACCGGAGGGTAGAGGAGGGGGCGTGGCCTTGTTAATACATGAAGACTACAAAATATTAAATTGGGAACAATTTAACACAGTAAATATTGAAGGAATAAGTGTAACATTAGACAGTGAGCCAGATAACTTAAAAATAATAAACATTTATAGTCCCAAGGGTAATATAAACGATAGGGACATTGCCACTATAAACACACAAATAGACCAAAGAACATTATTGGTAGGTGACTTTAATGCATACCAAGAGGCATGGGGTAACAACAGTAATGATCCAGCAGGAAAAAGACTGTTGGACTACATTTAAAGTGCTGCGCTAATCATACTAAATGATGGCTCAGTGACAAGGGTTAACCCATGCAACAGTGGAGGAGATACAGCAATCCACATTAGTATTATAACACCAGACCTAGCCTCTGCTAAATGGGAAGTACTGAATGACTCCAGCTCAGACCACTTACCCATAGAAATAAACCTAAACGACAAATACAGAATTACTCCAAGAAGCTCCAAACCTACATTCAACCTCAAAAAAGCAAACTGGGAGTCCTTCCAATTGGAGCTAAGTAAACTAAGCATAGAACAAATTGAATCTAACAGTATAGATATATTTGCAGAAAAAATAAAAAATAAGATTTTAAAAGTATCAATAAAATATATTCCAAACAGGAATATGCCTGATCGCTTAAAACCAACACAAAAAGGTAAAGATAGGAACAGAAGCGAAGATAAAAATCCAGTACCATGTTGGACAGACAGATGTTCAGAACAACTGAAATTGAGGGAGAAGGCCATGATAAAGTAGAGAAAAAATCAAAACTGAAAAGAATTACACAAACTATAAAAAAATAAGAAATGAAACACATAAATTAATATTCAGAGCTAAAGAAAAGAGTTGGAGAATATGTTGTCAAACATTAAACCATAGATCACAAGTAACTACAGTTTGGAGAAAACTAAAAGCAATTAAAGGAGGAAACAACAAGAAATTTAAAATCCCAACAATTAAGATACCAGAGAGAGCTGAAACAGATAGAGAAAAAGCCAACATACTAGCTAAATATACTGTTCAAAAAAAGAAACGCATAGCTATCCGAGGGCGCGTTTTTATGAGTTTGTAAGTAAAATTTGGTGCTAGGGTATATAAAAACCAGCCTCAAATGTTCTTTACAGTGTCAAATGCACGTGTTGACCTGAATTGCGTTCGTTTTTATAATCGTTACAACGCAGTGATCAATAGTGTTTATGAGGCAATTTTTGACCACAGCTCATGTTGCGCGCACGTGAAAGCAACAAAATTTTGGGTGAACACTATTCACTGACTACGCAACTGAAACACTATAAAAGGATAACGCAACACACAAAAAATTCTGTTCATTTTCAAGCAGACATTTATGGCGTCTCTATCGATAAATTTAAGGAACATTGCTATTGGCCGACTGCATGCAGGCGAAAGTCAAAGTCAGGTTGCCAGACATCTAAACGTGCATCAGAGTACCATCAGTCGACTTTGGCACCGGTTCCAAGCCACTGGCTCAGTTGAAGACCGGCATCGCAGTGGACGACCCAGAGTGACAACAGCAGCGGAGTATCGCTTTATTCGGCTTCGTCACCTCAGAGACAGGTTTACAACAGCTTCCTCAACTGCCCAGTCATTGCCTGCATTACGTCATGTGTCTGATCAAACTGTCCGGAATAGACTGCATGACGCTGGACTTTGGGCACAACGACCTCACCGAGGACCTGTCCTTACGCGCCGCCATTGCCAAAATCGACTTCTTTGGACCAACCAGCATCGTCCCTGGGCAGCTGACAATTAATGGAGACGTGTCTGGTTTAGTGACGAATCTTTCTTTTTGTTGCAGCGTCATGATAGACGGCGTAGGGTCTACCGTAGGCGAAATGAACGTTTTGCCCAAAATTGCGTTGATGAAGCTCCGCCGCACGGTGGTGGAGGTGCAATGGTGTGGGGAATGATCAGTTACAACGGAAGGAGTCAATTGGTGCACATTGAAGGAGGCTTGAATGCGCAACGATACGTCAATGAAATTCTTCGACCCCATGTCCTTGCACTTTTGGCTGCCCAAAGATCTGTGTTTCAACAGGACAACGCCAGACCCCATTGTGCACTGTTGACCACGCAGTTCCTGACTACCAACAACATTCTCACCCTTCCCTGGCCATCCCTGTCTCCAGACATGAGTCCGATAGAGCACCTGTGGGATGAGCTGCATAGACGTGTTTGTCGCCGAGACGTTGCTCCAGGCAATCGTCGTGATCTGTTCCAGGCACTCCAGAAAGAGTGGGCAGCCATCCCACGGGCCCACATCAGACGTCTGATCGCATCCATGCCCAGGAGATGCCAGTCGCTGATCGATGCAGGAGGAGGCTACGCACCATACTAACGGGAAAGCCAGTACGCCAAACAATTCTCGTGACCCAGATGCAAAACAACTGTCAATTGATTGGTTGAACCCTAAGGTATTCTTGTGTGCAATTTGAAGAATTAACTCATTAAATTAAAAAAGTTATTCAATGACAAAATTATGACTATGTGTGTGCCTTCAGTAGCTATGCGTTTCTTTTTTTGCACAGTATACATAGGTGTGGAAGTTATACGAAAATTACGATGAGAAAAATATATTTTTTTCTACATAAATAGACTACAATTAAATCTTCTTCTTCTTTGATCCATAACCGCCAATCGTCAAAGAAGTCAGAGGTCATCACCCCTGGTGCCGTCTTGTAGGGCAACAACAAATTTGATTCCACTTTGCTCAGTCGGTTTTCATCCTTCGTACAGTGCCCCAACTCTGGTTCATTCCTCGCATCTCAGCCTCCACAGTCCACCGCTAAGTTGTTTTTGGTCGGCCTCTCTTTCGTTTTCCTTCTGTGGTCCATAGCATAGCTGTTCTTGTGTTGACATCGGGGTCTCTTCTGAGGACATGGCCAACCCAGCTCCAGCGTCTGCCAGCTATGATGGTGTGCATGTCCTCTTGCTTGCTCCGAGAAAGCAGATCTTGGTTGGTGATGGTATTCGGTCAAAAGATTCGTATAATTTTTCTTAGGCATGTTGTGTGAAAAGAGGACAATTTCGACATTTCCTTCTCTGTAACTCTCCAGCTCTCCGCGCCATAGAGAAGCACAGAAAGCACACAGCTCTGATATAATCCTAATTTTGTGCTTGTGCTGTACTGAGAGGACTTCCAGATGTGGTTTAGACTAAAAAAGGCTGTTCTTGCTTTGTTCATTCTGTTGTTGATGTCTTTGCTTGCTTCGCCGTCTGGTGTTACTATGCATCCTAGGTATGTGGAGGCGTCTGTTTGTTCCAGTTGCTGATTCCTTACAGATATGGGCTCAGGGTTGCTCACATTGTGCGTCATGACTTCTGTCTTCTTTAGGTTGATGTTCAAACCCACCTGCTGGCTATGCTTATTATTAATAATATTAAGTCTATCCGTTTATTCCTGGATGTGTTAATGTGAATGTGCTAGTAGTGCAATGTCATCTGCATATTCCAGATCTTAAAATGTAGAAAATGTAGTCCATCTTATTCCTCTTGGACTACCCTCTGTTGTCTGGCGCATCACAAAGTCTATAACTGTTAAAAATAGAGTGGTTGATAAGGGGCATCCCTGTCGTTCTCCTGTCTTCACATCAAAGGTTAGGTTGCCCCGCCCGAGGCTACACGTAAAGTTGGCATAAAGGCTTTTTATGATTGACACTATGCAGCTTGGATTTCCATAGACCCTCAGTATTTGCCATAAACTGTCCCTATGTATACTATCAAAGGCCTTTTCAAAATCAACGAAATTAATGTACAGCTGTCTTTGCCATTCTGACCACTGCTCTATAATGTTCCTGAGGGTAAATATATGATCTACACATCTTCTGTTCTTTCTAAATCCTGCTTGTTCTTTCCTCATTTTGTGGTCTACTGCTTTTGAAATTATCTGTATAATTATACTGCCTAGTATTTTGCTGGGAACTGAGAGAAGAGTTATTCCTCTCCAATTATTGCAGTCTGCAAGATCTCCCTTTATGGGCGATTTGACAATTATTCCTTTGCTCCACTCTGTTGGTGTTGTCCCTGTTTTTCAGACTTGTGCAAATAGTGGTTCTAATAGTTCTGCTGCTAGCTCAGGATCTGTCTTAAATAGCTCTGCATTTAAGTTATCATGGCCAGGCGCTTTTCCATTCTTTAACCCTTTGATTGCTGTGATGATTTTTTTCTTTTCGTGGAATGTCTGTAGTAACATCTAGATTATTTTCAGCCTCAGGAACAGTCAATTGTGTCTCTGGTGGTTCCTTATTCAGAGTTTCTCTATAATGCTCTGCCCATCTTGTTTCCTGTCCCTCTGCTGTCGTGATGAGATTTCCTTCCTTATCTCTTACTAATGTAATATTGTTTGCACCTCGTTTTCCGCTGATGATGATTTTAGTTATTTAAATACTGTGCTTTGTTCATTTCTCAGTGCTGCCTCTTCTGCCTGTTTTGCAAGGTCATCCAGAAATGTCCTTTTGTTAGCACGGGTTTGACGTTTTACTTCCTTGTCCAGCTGACTGTACTGTTCACTATATATTGCCTTTAACCTGGGAGACTTCGCTTCTGTTTTCTTTCTTTTCATTTCCTTTCTCTTTGCTATGGTGTTTAGCGCATCTGGTGTTATCCAGTCTTGGCTCTTTCTTTTCTGGAATCCCAAGCATGACTTGCTGCTTTCCTTGTATATTGTTGAGATGGTGTTGAATCTCTGGTCGACATCATCGGTCTCTGTTCTTTCCTGGCTTTTGGTAATCTGATATCGTCTCTTTACGTCGACCACGAAAGCTTTTCTGGTGAGGGGGTCCTTAAGTTTCGTGATGTTATATCTTTTCTGTTTGACTGCAACTTTTCCAGCAGCTCTGAGTTTTACCTTCAGTCTTGCTACTACTAGTTGATGATCACTTCCCACATCTGCGGCTTTTCTTACTTTCACGTCTTGTAGTGCATGTCTCCATCTGCCATTGATCATTATGTGATCTATCTGGTTTCTGTCTTGTCCGTTTGTTGATTCCCATGTTAACTTGGGCACTTCTTTGTGTAGAAATAGTGTTCCTCCAATGACCGGGATGTTAATACTGCAGAGGCTTATTAATTTGTCCCCATTCTCATTTACTGTTCCACTGCGACATTTCCCCCATTACTCTTTCGTTATAATTATTGTGTGCTCCGACTTTCGCATTTAGGTCTCCCATTACTATAATAAGATCGTACCTGGGTGTAGTTTCCATTTCCTTTTATACCTGTTGATAGATCTCGTCCTTGATCTCTTTACCGCTGTCGTTTGTTGGTGCATAGCATTGTATAACTGTGGTGTTGGTGAATCTCCCTCTTAGTCTTGCTCTTATCAGTCTGTTGTTGATGGGTTTTCACTCCAGTAAAGACCTTTTCCATTCCTTTCTTCAGGATAATGGCTACACCTTCGTTGTGCTGACCATCCTCTCCACCAGAATAAAATACTGTTTCCCCTGTATCTGTTCTTATTTTCCCCATCCCTGTCCATCTGCTCTCGCTTATTCCCAGGATATGTAATTTGTAGTTCCTCATCTCTTTTGTGATTTGTCTCAGCTTTCCTGCCTCATTCATAGTTCTGACGTTCCAAAAACCAATTCTGGTTTTGTGTTTTGCGGGCAGGGTATCCGTTTTCTTACCAATGACTTCCTTTCGGCTTTTATCACTGTCAGTCATACGAGTCTGAGACTCCGGATGTCCGTCCCGCACCAAAGTTTTTTTCATTTATTACTGTTTCCGTAACATGCGCGATTTTTTACATAGACAGGGGTGTCGGCCCTGTGCTAAAACCCCTAACCTGGAGGACCAGGGTACCAGCTTTTGACTGACCCCTACCCACGCAGACCAGTCCAGCTTGGTTGAACCTACCAGGAGTAAATCTCCCACTGGCATAGCTCTGGGGATTGTCAGGGCACACAAGCTACCATACTGCTACCAGGTATAGGTACCATTTAAGGCAGAACTAAATATAATACCTACTATATAAACACCTAAAAGGGCAGAGACTGACTGGCAGAAAGCAGAGGTGCTGGCCAGATACTATCATTGAGTAAGTTCTGCGGTAAACTAGGACAGGTTGAAACCAACAGAAGAGCAACACTTCTTAAAAAAAACTCGGCAAAGAAGTACCTTAGAATACTGCAAATTTATCATATTTAAATGCAGATATTACATTGGAAGTTGAAAATACAATAAAGGAAAAACCAAATACATCATCAGGGCATGACATCTTGAGCTACGAAATATTGAAACACATACCAAAAAGTACCAAATATACTATATGATAAAGTAAATTTGTTAACTATGGTTGTTAACAAATGATGATAAAGTCTTTCCGATGGTAATTGGTACTGTTAATGTATATTTGGTAAAGTATATCTCTCTTGAAGTGATTAGACTGTTGTAGTACATGCGCCCACACAGAGCAGATGATAAATGGGTTAGCTCAGTATTGTCCCTGTGTATAAAGTCTGTAGTGAGTGGTATGAAGGGTACAGTCACTCACCCTGTACTGTCAAGCATAGATCAACGAATCAGACTAGTGTTCATTTACAATTGACAGCACATAATTTATTCACACAGCAACATCAATCCGGTACGATACACTACACAGGTACAACAGGATACACAAAATCAATAATATCAATTGCGCAGAATGTCACAGCTGTTCAGTATGATGTAAACCCTGTTTACATCGCAGTTCTAATGTTACATCAGTAAATTCACCAGAACGACTGCTGAAACTGCAGTTACAAAACGCCACACAGGCTTAAATCTATAGGAATACTTCAACGACTGCATATACTGCAATTACCAAAACGCCACACAGGCTTAAATATATATATACTCAAAAGACTGTCCGCTCTGCAGTCTACAAGTAATCTGGCCTACACAACTCCTGGCCTTATAATCTCTTTAAATAAAGTACATTCACCAGAAAACTCTCCCTCCATAAGGAACTATGGCCTTACCATCTCCTAGCGCCGTTCCTGCACAATAGAAATCTATACGGGAGGTAAATATGATTCAAAACATCGACCTGTAGACACTAGGGCCCCAGAACATGTCCTTAACATAAGTACACCTTATCTTCTCTTATCTGCAGATAATCACACCTAAAATAGGCAAATAATGGTACACCTCGAAAAATGGCCAAACATCGTTCCCGTACACTACCCTTGGGAACACACACGACACAGGGCTGACTCCCCTCCGACTGCCACGTGAACACACATCTCCCCCGCCAAAACAGTCACCGGACTCGGCTGTTCACGGACTAGCCGTGAGCTATTCACAGCCGGCCGAAACCAGTACAGAATAACTAAATGACTAGCGCTCACACGCTTTCTGTACACTCTGTTTTCTAACATATGAATGTTTAAACAACTCACAATTAAACAAGCCGACAAGTGCTACAACCCTGAATTCACACTGTATAATCAGCATGGTACGGATCACTCCCCCTTTTGACCTTAACAGCTACCACCCGCTCCGGAGAAAAAAAATGATTTATCATTTTTTTTGAAAAAAACTACATCAACGAAAAATGAGGGGTCAGCTAAGCTCTAATATATGCTTACAACAATAGTTTTATGATAAGGTCAAAATAATACATCGCCAAATAATAAAGCAAGTGTACAATAAACAAATTACCCATAATAATCTGCTAAATGCACCGAAATAATCATTTACAAACAAAGTTAAGTATTATTACTGTAGACCAAGCAGGATACAATAAATAGAAAGTAATGTCGAAGAAATTGAGATAGGAAAAAAAGATCCATAATACCTAATAGTAACAATTAAACAAATCAATTCCTTGCATGAAATAAATAGAACTGTCACCAATAGTTACATATACTAATCCATATTACAATACGTAAGAATACAAAGAATGGAAGTATAAGAAGTGTAAGAAGTAAACGTATACAAATAGAATAAAGTAACATCCAGATGAAACATGGAAGCATAACCAAAGTATAGACCCCTTCCAAAGAAATGGAGTGAAACGAAGAATCATCCGAAAAAACAGAAGGAAATACAAAATATGAATGCATAGAAAAACGACAACAATACTTCGCAACAACAATCCAACTAAATAACGCATAATAAATAATTTAGCTAAATTACAAAACTTATTCATAACTAAAGTGATTTATCACAGGCATCACACAAAAAATGCGATATATAAAAATATCACAATGTCAAAATAAATATATTACTATTTTAAATTCAGAAATATCAACATATATTATTACACCTTATTAAGCGCTTTGGCGCAGAAAAAATATAACAATGTCAACGAAAAATACATTTCCCTAAAAAATTACAATACAAAAAAGTTTCTTAAAGCTAAGTTAAATAAAAATAGTATTTTAACCCTCTATTGGGCCATTTATGAAATAGTTGGAAAAAAAATTCTTGGAGTGGTTTTTGTGGCTGTCCCATGTCTGAAAAGTGGTGTGAAGGTTAATTTTGGGCAAAAAAAATGTTTAGTTAGTGTTTTATGGGTATGTTGCCAATTGGCAACAAATCACCATTAAGGTTGGGAACATTTATTGTTGCCATTTGGCAACATATATCTTTTAACTATGTTTTTATGTCTAACAACATCTATTTCACCTTTTTTTACTCCCTACCTACATTTAATATTTAAACAGTAAATAGCAGACAACAAAATTTGTGAAACTTCATGAAGTTAAGTGTAATTTATACAGAAAATGCCACACATACAATGAAACATATAGTTACTAAAAAAAAAATCTTCTGTCTCGTGACTCAATCACAGTTCCACACTCATGTTTCATGAAATACTTTGAAACAGTTTGAATGTTTATTGAGGCACAAGTGTAGGTTACACTTCTCACAGACAGTTCTGGAGTACCCCTTGCATCCAGGAAGTTTGCATCTCCCTTTGTTGGTGACGGAATTGGGGCTGTGGCCAACATTGTCAGTTCTGACATGAAAAGGAGGTACATTTGCTGTTTGCCCTCTCTTCTTTTTAGCCACCAGCTGTGTCTCAGTGCTTCCTGATGGCCTTCCCCTTTTATTATTTTCACTTTTTCCTGCTTTTAGGAGACACAAAGCAATCTGCAACTTGAAATCAACTAATGGTAGTCTGTCCTTTTTTTCCATACCATCCTTACACACATCTGAACAATAAGTTAGCCAAGCTTGCACCACAGAAACATCCAGGAAATGAAACAATATTCTGTGGTACCATTTCTTGGATCTAATAGGTATACGATAGAGTGCCAGCAAGGAGTCCAGCAAATCTACCCCTCCCATGAACATGTTATATTCTTTCACAGCTGCAGGGCAAGAAATGTGTATTTCCTTCTTGGCTTTTCTGTCCCATCTTCTGACTACACATTCTGGTTCAACTGCTGCATAGGTGCTTAGCAGTGTGACTGCTTTATTGTCATACCATTTGATAGCTTTCAATGTGGCTCCGTTTGTTGCTGCAGTACAAACAACAGATGACCCTCTTCCTTTCGTTTTCAGTTCCTTATCGGAACACAGATTACACCCTTTCAGCCGGTTTGCGCGGACAGTGCCAAGACATGCAATGCCTTGTTTCCAGAGGCATGCCTGCAATGCTGGCGAATTAAACCAGTTGTCAAAATATACTTTATGCCACACATTTTTAGGGATACGTTGAAGAAGTCTCAGCACGATATTAGCTGATGCTCCTAAATCAGGTTGGCCAGGACACACGTCAATTTTTCCAGTGTAAATTTCAAAATCATGAATCAAACCAGAAATGCTTGAACAAACGAAGACTTTATAGCCCCACTTTTTGGGTTTCTTTGGGTTGTACTGACGCAGAGATGATTGACCTTTGAATGGGATAACTTGCTCATCAATGCTCAGCCTTTCTGCTGGTTTGATTGAATTGAATTTCACTTTCAGAGCGTCAACTAAAGGTCTTAATTTGAACAATTTGTCGCCTTCATTGTCTTGCTGCTTGTTGTTGTCATTGCAGTGAATGTTACTTTTGATTTCTTTAAACCTCTTGTTCGTCATAGTATCAGCAACAAGTCCATAGCGCGTTGTAGAGTCCCAGTACAATTTACAACTGGGCATTCTAACAATACTCATCATAAACGCAATTCCAAAAAAAACTGTTCCAGTTCTGGCTGGCTCAATCTGAGAGGCTTCATGATGTTTTTCTGGATGCTGTACTTGTTTGATTCAGTGACCATATGTGCCATTGTATCATCATCAATGAATCTGCGGAAGTATTCTATTGGTTCTGAGGTAACTGATACGTGTGCCGAATCACCAGAGAAGGGCGGAGCTTCAGAAGATACATCTGAGGCTTCACGGTGTCTCCATAGCATCCGACGACGATCAAAGGTTACATCTGTGTCCTCCAGCTCTGATGCAGATGATTCTGAAAAAAAAAGAAAACAAAGATATTAATTATCTGGCAACATAAACAATCATTTATTGGTATACTGGTGTACATGTTATTATTCTGATAATAGTAATAATGATAAAAAATTATTCTAATCCACATTATGGTATAAAGCGTTCCACAAGTAAGTCTCCGTCAGCCGATATTTAGTACCTGATGGACTAGGCTGAAACTGTACATAGGTTGTACACTGATGGACAAGGCTACAACTGCAGTCTGAAATAAAGTGGCCACATTAAAAAAAAAAACATCAATTAAATTCAACAAACCTGAATCGGTTGTGTCCGAGGAAGGGCCGGGTTGCCACGTGTTATCCAGGATGTCTTCAGCCTCACTGTCTGACAGCTCACTATCGCTAGAAGCCTCAGGTATTGGTCTATAGATTGTAGTCTTTTGGCTGTAAAACTTTTGAGGATCCATTGTGTTTAACTGTAAAAAAAAAATTTAAAAAAAATGACAACATATACATTTTGTAATTCAAAAGTTTTTCATCACAAAATTGTTTAATCTCATCTGATGATACATTATGTTTTGTGATTACTGGCAATTTTAGTGGTTATCATGTGTAGTTTAGTTCTAAAAGTCAAGTCTAGATGAAGTAAATATGTTTTATTCATTTACAATATTATTAGTAATTTATACTGGTAATTCTACTATTTACATTGACCTTTTTAGGATACATAAAATTGCAAATAACAACTTTTTTTTAAATGATGAAGTTTAATCAATTATAATGAGAATAAAATACTAATGTTGTTGATTACAGAGAAATACAACATTAAATATCATTTATTAGGTAAAAAGCAACTGTTGCCAATTGGCAACATGAAGTGGTTTTTATTCCTTAATCGACTTTTGTTGCCAAATGGCAACATACCTAAAATGTAAAATAAGAGTAACTTATTTTATTTATTTATAACTATTAAAGCATTTGTTACAAAGATAAGTGGTTTAAGTTACTCAACATATTTTTTTATACACCGTTTTCATAAGGAATTTTAAAAAATAATGTGAAGTAAACTCACCTCTCAATTCGATCTTGCAAACCAGCTACCATGCCTTGACAAAAGAGTGCGTGAAAAAAAAGTATTTCTCCGACAAATGAGTTACCCGGTAATTTAAAATTGGGAATGTTTCTAGAACACAATAAAACAAAAAAATTATTAATTTGAACGCCGGATAGTGAAATAGATGACTTTAAACGGTATGTTGCCAAATGGCAACAAGGCCCAATAGAGGGTTAATTTTTTCTAGATTAAATCTATAACTAATATACCAAAAATGAAATGATATTTAACCAAATGAATGACATCTAACAAAAAAGAATTCCAATTCTTAAGTAGACTCATAATAAACGCATACTAATTTAAACAAAATTCAGCAGAAAAAAGCACATGGCAAAAAAAATACCAGAAACCAATGTTTCAAAATATGTTTTCAAATACAAATACAAAATCATAAATAACACATACAAGTTTAGTTTCAAAATTACATTTCACAACACAATAGTTACTGCATATAACCTCTGTATATGGTAATATATTAATTAGACATAGCACCAGAATATAAGAAAAGAAAAAAAAAATAAATTTAATGAATAACAAGACTCTCTGAAACAACTAACGCATATTCCTCGCTAATGAGTTTGTGCATAGGGCTGGCAATCTCATCAAGTACAAAATTATCCTAAGAACCAACGCTGCAAAAAATGTCAATGTTTGATGAATCAACTATCATAGCTTCAAACTTCACAACGGAGCACCTATGGTCCAACCAAATATGGTATAAGTGGAATAGTGTTCCGACTAGCGTATGAAAATATCACAAATCCACTATCTCATTACAAAAACTAAAGATAAGTCACTACAAAGTGATATGATACAATTTCATTGTAATCATAATACATATAATGTCTATCCACAAAACAATCATGAAAACCATAACATAGAGTTACAACAGTGCATACATATGAACATACACAATACGCACTAAGACATTATATAATGTATGCTACTATGCAATACAATAATTCATTAACCTGAAAATAATTTAAGTGCAAGAAACACTGTAGCAATCTTAAATCAACTCCTAAAGAAAAAAAAATAGGTCACAACTCCGGGGTCCTTGATAGTATTCTGTACATCGCACGGGATAACGTCATACAATACCGGGTCAACAGGCTGTCTTGGCTGCGCTTGACTAGACACCTGGTCGTAGGTTGACCTACATTCCTCTCACAGTAAAAAATAACTTCGGTGCGATGAATCTTAACGCAAAGCCGAATACTGTGGGAAAATACAAATGAAAATGTCTATTTCAATCACTTTGTGAGATTTATTGAAGTAAAACAGAAAGTTAGTCTTACATTTTACCCAAACGTGTGGCAGTGAAAACGTCTGGTTTCTATATGATGCCATCATTTCCTCGTCACATAGCCGATAACATGGAAGGATAGGAACATCCTGACCGAAATTAAGGTCATCACAACAGTAGGCTGAAATAAAATCCTACTTACACACAACGAGATATTCTCTCGAACTCAAAATGCATAACAAGCAGCAGTATTTGAAACAATACTCTTACTGTTACTGTTGAGGCTGCTTCATGGTGCGATTTTTATCTGGGCAACTTATTATTAGTTCCAGGTTTTATCACACCATGTTGTACCTCAACTGAACGCAAGAAATATATGAAAGCGGTCGCGGTGAGATGAGTATCTAGGTATGATGCAGGGAGATTGATGTGACGTCATACCGTCAAGATGTGTGTCTAAAATGGCTTGTGTATCAGCCAGTATATTTGTATGTGTTCAAGAAATATTTCTGAAAAAATGGTAAGCTATGTGCTTTAAATGAGAGGCATGAGAATATGCCAGGAGTATAGTTGAAGTCAGTACGGGACGGTGGTTCCCAATACAAAGAAGTGTGTTGAAAATATAATTGAACAGTGTTATAACGGGAGGACTCATTCCCCGAAGTTTATGGAGTGGACATTATGATGTATAAATATTAAACATACCGGGACGCTCAAATCCCCCGATGTTGTTGGAAAAAGATATAATGAATATTTGATATGCCGGGAGGCTCAATACCCCGATGTTAAATGGAATCAAAGAATGATATTATAAAAGTAACAACTAGGAAAAAGTTGAGTGACATTGTATAAAAGCGAACCAAGATAATGTTAGACTGAAAGTTAGAGGGAGTATTCATGCCATATTCGTGATTGTGACGTTTTGTGAATTCGTACTTACTGTGTATTAAACTGTTGCCAAATCGTCTAAGTCGAGAGGTTCGTTCACTCATTCAAGGTTCAGTTAACCAGTTGATAGCCTTATTCAGTAATTGAAGATTGACAGAAGGGGGTATCCAAGAAGATTGACTTCCAGAATATTTGACAATGCAAACCAAATTAAAAATAAAAGAACTTCAACATCTTTATTAAAACGAATGGATCCTAGACAACATACGAGAGAATTCGGGCAATTTCTCTATCCCTTAACAGGAGAGAAATAACTGGGGGCGGTCGTCCGTTTTTCTTTCTTCTTTCAAAAATAGAAATCAACTGAGGCTGGACTACTACACTTAACTTCTACGCAGGACTTTTAACATTTGAAGAACTATACGAATATAAAGTGTCGATGAAAACTGTACATTCACTGAATTTCACGATTGAAGATGACATGTAACGGCTACTCCATGTAGATGCATCAAAGATCGTTGACCTGACCTTGAGGACTGTCAAGATTCAACGCTTCGACATCATATTGATTCGGTTCGAACTTTACATCTCTACATTCAAGATTTTAAATACTAACAAAGCACGCAAATTTCGATGTTGATTGATAAATGACAATCTGGCAAATTTTACTCAATGACGTCATCAAAGCCGGAAAACTTGCAAACGTACGTTCGCTAAAATTGGAGTCAAGAGGATTTTCGTACATTTATGAATTTCTGAAGTCGAGGTGTGGCACAAACACACTGATTCCGTATCTGGAGAGGTTCTGAGATACAAGAAAGATAAGTAGAGTTGTAAATTGTCTAATGCATGATAGTATTTGACCATTTCGGAGACGTTTGCTAGTTAACATCTAGTTCTACTCTTTATTTCATCTGCATGTTTATTTGTATAAAGTAAATGCTCGCTATTTGTAAATTTTCTTCGGAAATTTTGCAAATGACGATATCCTATTAGGTTATTAGTTGTTGGTTGTCCAGTCAAAGAAAATAACAGTGGAATTTTAGTCTTTGACTGCATAACAGACATCATTATTTGTTTAGATTGTTCCGTCAAGTCTACGTTATATATTTTCATTCATTAATTTACGTAATTGGGTCATTGTCTGCACAGCTGTTTTTTCTATCACTCTTGTCTCAGTGTGAAATTTGACGATTTGCTGTTTTTGTTCGTGATTCTCTGTCTTGTTTTCTTTACAAGTAATTATTCAAATTTGTAGTTGCTTGTCAACATGTATTTGTTTCTTTTATTCCAGTTATATTTGTCGAGTAATGTGCTGTAATTCGACATGTTACTTATTATCATCATCATTGACCTGAACCATTCTTTTTCACTGTGCTCGTCTCTCAATCTTGGTATGTTTATTCCTTCATAAGATATAAATTCAGTCAACAACATAATTTATTGTAATTAATTAATTGATATTAAGGGAAGATTTGACACTTGTTGATTCGAATCAGAACACAAGATGTCGTCATTGTCAGAGTTTGTTGACATAGGTTTGCGTTTAGGCAAATCTGGAGCTGAGCTAGAGGCTTATGCTGAGAAAAACTATCATGATTATTTGGAACGTATGGAACGGAAGGAGCAACGAGATTTAAAGAAGCAGGAGCTTGATCAAGCAAGGGAATTGGAAGAGAAAAGACTTGCTCAAGCAAAAGAATTAAAGGAATTGGAAGAGAAGAAATTGGTTCACGAAAGAGAACTTGAACAGAAGAAATTAGTTCAACTAGAAGCATCCAGAGAACTAGAACGGGAGAAATTGGAACTCCGTAAAATGGAACTACTTCAGCTGGATCAAGCACACAAAAATGCTATTGAACTTCAGTCATTGAAATTACAGGCTGATAAAGAAAAAGAGATTGAGATTGCAAAGATTAATGCCCAACATACTGGTGCTAATCCACAAGGTTCTCAGGGTAATAATTTTAATTATCCAAAAATTAAATTACCAAATGTTGATGATAAACGAGACTGCATGGACTCGTTTATTATGAGATTTAAAATGAGGGCTATAGATTTGAAGATCCCAAAAGATAGGTGGCCGATTATCTTTTCAGACTACCTCACAGGGGAAGCAATGCGTTGTTTCATGTTAATTGATGAAACAAGTAGATCTGATTTTGATATTGTTGCCAATACATTGATGGCAAAATTTCAGCTCACTGAGGAGGGTTTTCGATCCAGATTTCACTCTGCAGTTCCGTCCAAGAATGCAGATTTTGGAGAGTTCATCTCTTCTATTAAATTGTACTTGGGTCGCTGGATAGATTTATCGGGTATCAATAAATCTTTTGATGAATTATTTGACCTAATGCTCAGGGATAAAGTTGTATCTACCTGTGGCGCAGATTTTGTTAGTTTTTTGCAGGAGAGAAAGCCAAAATCTATCAATGAATGTCAAGAATTGGGGAGAAACTACATGTCTGCACATCCAAACAAGGAAATTCGTAAGGTTTCCTTTGATAATGCATTACCTGTATGTGTTTCGTACCACGACGGAGGAGTGGGTGACCACCGTTCTCGCCCAAGGAGTACAGAGGGCAGATATAGGCGTGATTATCGATCTTCCTTTCGAGGACGGTACAATCACAAACCTGATCACAAAAATGATTGTAAACTGGCAAAAGGGAAATCAGACCATGCTAACGTCTGTACCCCACTTTGTGATCATGATAGCCATGTTGAACAGGCTAATGCATGCATTGTACGCTCAAGCAAAGATAACAATTGCACTGAGAGTAATACACTTTATGAGCCAGGTGCTAATACTAGACTTTTGTGTGGCCATATTTTACCAGCGATGTCTGTCTGCGATTTTATTGGTCGCCTTACATTACACAAAGGTTTTATAGGTGACAGACCCGCCACCATTCTTCGTGACACAGGATGTACGATTGTCGGGATACGGAAATCGTTGCTGGATAAATCATCATTTACAGGAAAGTCACTGAAATGTGTTACTTTTGGTGGTAACATTGAATGGTTTCCCATGGCAAAGGCGGAGATCGACACACCATTTTATTCAGGGACTGTACTCGTGTGTGGTTTGGAGAACCCTGTAAGTGACGTGATACTTGGTAACATTCCAGGTGTAAAAGACTGTTCACCTGAGGAAATTGCGGAGTGGGTCAACAAGCACCCATTGATGGCGAATGCGGTCACTACAAGAGCTCAGCATGAAGCAAGTATTTTGACCGATACATCTCCATCTGTCATGGAGGAGACGCCACTGAGAAATGCTCAAAACATTTCTCCGGCTATCTTTACACAAAAACAAAAAGAGGATGAATCTCTAAAGAAATTATTCACTTTGGCTGAAACAAAACAAATTAAGATCACTAAGAGTTCATCATATTGGTTTGAATTTCGTAACAATGTTTTGATCAGATGTTTTAAGAAAGGGGATGATCATGTAAAGAAACAGATTCTTCTTCTTCTTCTTCTTCTTCCATCCTTAGCCACCGACCGTCAAAGCAGTCAGTGGCCATTACGCCTAGTGGCGTCTTAGGGCAACAGCAGATAGGTTTTCTTTGCCATTGTTTCCCATCACGCCTATTGGCGTCTTTAGGGCAAAGGCAAATCAATCCATTTGCTGTTGTTTCCGTAATCGAAGTGACTGGCAAGAAACCAAAAAGTTTTAGACCTTTAGTTTTAAATACAGGTCATGATGTACCTATGACAGGACACTTAGGTCGTAATCGGACTTTGTTTAGAATTACTACAAATTTTTATTGACCTGGCATCAACACAGATGTAAAAAGATATTGTAGATCTTGTCATACATGTCAAAAAGTCGCACGCAGGGGTAAGAACCAGACAGCACCCTTGCAAGTCACAGATGTGCCTGTGCGCGCATTTAATAAATTAGCTATATACATCATCGGTCCATTGTCTGTAATGTCAGATCGAAATACTGTCGGATAGAGGGGCACAGTTTAAGTCGGAACTTATGAGCGCGATAGAAAGCTTGTATTGCATAAAACATTCATTCACAAGTCCATATAGACCAAGTTCAAATGGGGTTTGTAAAAGATTTAACGGATCTCTTAAGTTAATGCTTGGGAAGGTTACTGATGCACACCCTCGGGAATGGGATAAGATTCTCCTATCGGTTCTCTTTGCTTACAGAGAGATCCCTCAGGATAGTACTGGATTCTCTCCCTTTGAACTCGTGTATGGCGCGAATCCGAGAGGCCCGTTATATCTACTGAAGGATTTAATCCTTGGTACTTCTCAGGATGACGCAACTCGCAGTAGTTACGAGTTCGTTCTTGATTTACGACAAAGGTTAGTGGATGCATGTCAGATCGCATCACAGAGTATACAAACGGCAACTCAAAAATCGAGGTTGCTACATAACCAATCTCGTACCCTAAGATCATTTGTCCCAGGGGAAGAAGTCTTACTGCTCCTACCTATTAAGGAAAATAAGTTGTTAATTTCATGGCAGGGGCCATACAAAGTAGTGAAAAAGATCACAGATGTTGATTACTCAATTGATATTAAAGGGAAAATTAAAACGTATCATCTAAATATGTTGAAATTATACACGCCAAGACCAGCTGAATTGATAGATGTCTTGGATGAGGTTCATCGATCCTCATGCGCCGTTGTTCAGTCTGAGGATGCTACATCTGATATTCCATTGGAATTTACTTTACCTTCTATTTCTGCTCATGAAACGTGGCAAGATGTTTCTATTTCTTCATCACTTTCGCATTCTGAACAAACTCAGATTCGTGATGTTTTACGTTCTTTCTCTGACGTATTTTCAGAACATCCAGGTCATACTGACTTAATATCTCACGAGATTGTGATCACTGATTCTACTCCGATTAAAATCAGACCATATCCTATTCCTAATCACTACAGAGATAAGGTGAATAAAGAAATCTCAGATATGCATAAAATGGGTATTATTTCACACTCTTCGTCTTCATATTCTTCTCCTATGGTATTGGTGAAGAAACCAGATGGATCTTTACGCATCTGTATTGATTTTCGAAAACTAAATCAGGTTACAGTCACAGATGCTGAGCCAATTCCAATTTTGGAAGATCTTCTTCCACAGCTGGCTAACGCTACATTCTTTACTAAACTAGATTTGGCAAAAGGATACTGGCAAATTCCTTGATCCGAAAATTCTAGACATTTAACAGCATTTTCCACACCTAAAGGTCTATTTGAATGGAATTATATGTGTTTCGGGTTGGTGAATGCACCTGCGACATGTGTTTGCATGATGCGCCGTTTGGTTGGCGATAGACCAGATGTCATCACATATATAGATGACATTTGTTTATTCCATAACACATGGGAAGAACATGTTGTAGGTTTCATTTCTTTGCTAGAACAGCTTAGAAAGCATCATTTGACGGTTAGACCTTCGAAAGTACAGATAGGTTTTCAGGAAATATCTTTCCTGGGGCATAAAATCGGTAATCATCGGCTTTATCCTTCGGATAGTCTGGTGAATAAAATCCTGAACATTCAGATACCGAAAAATAAGAAAGAGGTCCGTAGTCTGTTAGGGCTCATTAACTATTATCATAAATTTATTCAGGACTTTTCGTCTATCTCTGGTCCTCTTTCAGATTTGACCCGCAAAGGTGCTCCTCTTAAATTATTGTGGTCAAAGACTTGTCAGTTAGCATTGGATAAGATTAAAATATTATTTGCGAATCATCCTATTTTGATTCTGCCAGATATCCATGAACCCTTCTATATTCGCACAGACGCTTCTCAGATGGGAATCGGTGGCAGTTTGATGCATTTTGTCAACGACGTACTCCATCCTTGCTTCTTTGTGAGCCGGAAGTTGTCTGCAGCAGAGAAGAAATATTCGGCGGGAGAAAGAGAGCTACTTGCTCTCGTCTGGACTATATCAAAACTTTCTCGCTACTTGCTCGGACAAAAATTTTACGTTGAAATAGATCATCATCCTTTGACGTCAATGAAACCGAAAGCATTTAAAAACTCAAGAATCTACAGATGGTTTCTGCTACTGCAACAGTTTTCTTTTGAAATCAAGCACATACGCGGTGAGGACAATTGGTTAGCTGACTTGTTGTCGCGATTTGCAACTCACCAGGACTGAGATATTTCACATGGAACTTTGCATCCAGGTTTATGGTTCCAGTTTGTTTGAACATCATAGTATGTCTTCTGGACTTGCTATTTCGTCCGGATATACGGACTCAAGTTTTATTGCAATTTTGGTTATTTAATAATTGCTCTTCATAGTTTTATGTATATATGTCAAATTCCTGATACTTCTCATTAGATTGCTTGTCTATAAGGTGTATCCATACGTAAGATTGCTTAAGGTTATACCCTGCAGGATCTTGCGCGTTTCCTGAAGTAAACGCTCGGGAGCGTGAGGGGTAATGTTGAGGCTGCTTCATGGTGTGATTTTTATCAGGGCAACTTATTATTAGTTCCAGGTTTTGTCACACCATGTTGTACCTCAACTGAACGCAAGAAATATATGAAAGCGGTCGCGGTGAGATGAGTATCTAGGCATGATGCAGGGAGATTGATGTGACGTCATACCGTCAAGATGTGTGTCTAAAATGGCTTGTGTATCAGCCAGTATATTTGTATGTGTTCAAGAAATATTTCTGGAAAAATGGTAAGCTATGTGCTTTAAATAAGAGGCATGAGAATATGCCAGGAGTATAGTTGAAGTCAGTACGGGACGGTGGTTCCCAATACAAAGAAGTGTGTTGAAAATATAATTGAACAGTGTTATAACGGGAGGACTCATTCCCCGAAGTTTATGGAGTGGACATTAAAAAGTTAGTTGCTTATCCTTTACAGGATGTGGCAATCAACCCCAGCTTTTATTGGCTGTTTGTGATTTTTCTAGGCAATTTTTTTCATTCAGTAGTTTGCCATTGCTTTCTGGAGTGGACATTATGATGTATAAATATTAAACATACCGGGACGCTCAAATCCCCCGATGTTGTTGGAAAAAGATATAATGAATATTTGATATGCCGGGAGGTTCAATACCCCGATGTTAAATGGAATCAAAGAATGATATTATAAATGTATCAACTAGGAAAAAGTTGAGTGACATTGTATAAAAGCGAACAAAGATTATGTTAGACTGAAAGTTAGAGGGAGTATTCATGCCATATTCGTGATTGTGACGTTTTGTGAATTCGTACTTACTGTGTATTAAACTGTTGCCAAATCGTCTAAGTCGAGAGGTTCGTTCACTCATTCAAGGTTCAGTTAACCAGTTGATAGCCTTATTCAGTAATTGAAGATTGACAGAAGGGGGTATCCAAAAAGATTGACTTCCAGAATATTTGACAATGTAAACCAAATTAAAAATAAAAGAACTTTAACATCTTTATTAAAACGAATGGATCCTAGACAACAAACGAGAGAATTCGGGCAATTTCTCTATCCCTTAACAGTTACCTTGACTATAACCAAGTTTGTTCTTTTGTTGTGCAACATTATTATGATTAGTATTTCTACTTCTATAAAAATATCTAACCGATGGATTTTGTTTTGTTCTAGAACCATCATTATAAGGCTGATAAGTTTTAATGTAGTTATTTCTCTCACCAAAATTGTTTCTATTCTCCTTTCTGACAATATGCTTACCAAATTGATCAGTACTAGTGATAACACAATTCTTACGGTTATCAACTTTTTGAATTTTATTTTGGGTACAAGTCTTACTAATAGCTTTGTCCCTTATTACCTGTTTATCAGAATTTCCATAATTAGAATAATGATTGGTCTTTTGAGCTCTGCTTGAAATTTATCTCCATTTTTTTTGCAATCTATAGAACTGACTGTTATAGCAGAATTATCTTTGCTGGCCTGACGCCACGAGTCAGTATTTTTTCCAGAAGTAGTACGTGGGAAATTGTATTTTCCACGTAGGGATCTACGTCCATCATGTTCAATTTTCGTATCAGCAAAAAGTGTAAAGGGCTGACTTCTTGCTTGTTTTACTTGGTGATAAACAACCTTCTGTCTACTATTGTCAACATTGACAGTCGACAACCCCTTGATGCCTAAAACAACATCTACCAAACCATTAACTCTTTTTCTCAGATCACTAATCTCAGCATTTCTAAGTGAGATGTCTTCGCTTTGTTGCTTAATTAAGTCATTAGATGTTAAAACCTTACTCTTCTCCTCCATGAGTAATTTCTCAATATCAGTCATTTTTCTTTTGTGCACCGTCAACTCTTCTAATCTCTCCTTATCATCTTTTTCTCTATTTGTTCTCCTCTGTGGTTCCGATTTCATTAGTCTCTTCTTTTGCACGTCTTCTATCTGTGGCTGAAGAAGGGCCACCTGAGCCTGAAGCCCAACTTTAGCAGCTTGTGCTCTCAACTCATTAATCTTATCGGAAGATACGTTATTCTTTTCCTTCAGTTGGCTACTGAGAATATCATTATCATTCAACACATCATGGAGCATATCTGTATACTTCTTCTCACTTACATTGCTCTCAACCTTTACCTTCTCATACATTTCTCTCTTATTTTCAATCTCCTGCTTGAGATTACTAATCTCGCCATTCTTATATCCTATCTGACCTTCTAAGTTGTTAACTTTACTGCATTCAGAGTCTAATGCTGCTTTCACACTAGAAAGCTCCAAGTTTGATTTATGCAAATCAATTGTGAGTTTAGACACTGTTTCTTGTAATTTTTTTCTTTTCAGCACTATCCTGTAAAAAATTATCTCTTTCCTGTAAAGCACTCTGTTTGTTTACTTTTGTTTGTTTCTCATTCTTCAATTCCCTTTTCTGCACGTCAGAAACATTGTTGTGGATTATTTTGTATATACTTTGCACAATATGTCCGTGTTCAACCTCAATATATTGTTGCAAAAACACACGAAGGTGCCGTAGCAAATTAACCAAATCCTTAGCCATTACAAAATTACAAACTAACTTAAAGTTATGTTCAGCAAATGACTCTAGGGATGCTGACACATTAATCAAAAAATCATCCATCACCCATGCTCCAAGTCGTGGGCCTCTCAATCCCTTTTTATCTCTTCCTACCACCAATGCACACTCCAACATAGGTCTTATATCTGTAGGATCTAAATCACACTCAGGATCCATATCAAAATCCATAGTGACTTATTCACTCAGTTTACTATATGTATCAACCACTTATAATTATAATAAGTTTATGTCCTTCGAAATTTAGACCATTAATTTCCACCTCACACAATAAACATTTCCTCAAGAGATCAATGTATTAAATAATGTATCAATTCTCAATTATTATGCACTAAATCCTATACTAAACAGTTAATAGAATATATATAATACGTGATATGAGAAGACTTGATAGCATACAGACATAAACACAGTTTCCACAACAACAAAACCACTTATCTTGCAAATAGCAAAAAGTTCCTTCTTTTCCCGTTACAATCGATGGGCATCAACATCAAAGATGACACAACATAAGCAGACTCTCATGTTGACAGGTGCAGGCACAGGTACTGGACTCGTCGACAACTCTCACTCCAGGTCATTGAAACAGTATGCTATGTGTTCGTACACAGCACAGGAAACTGGAAATTGGAAACAGTGCAAGTTACCCACTTGTTCCCTCTGTCGTCGCGAAGGTACACTGTCTGTCACTCTTGTTGCAAAGAGTTACCTGATATTTCGAACTTGCATATAAAACTGGAACATACTGTAATTCTCATAATGCAGATATCGCTGATGATGACGAATCAGGACAGGTCATCATAACCATGTCAAAGTTTACTTGAAAATTTCACTCTGAAACGTAGAACTGGAAACGCTGCAGGAATGTCATATGGAGGCATGTAAACACAAGACGCATCACCGTGTCACCGATTACAGGTCATGAGCGACACAAAACTGTCTGTGAATAATAGAGGCGTTGCCGATTACAGGTCACGATCGACACAAAAACTGTAGAAGATTCGCCTTTGTTTCTTAACAATGTAGAAGTAAGAAATGGCGTTCTAAATCTAAGCCACGCCCACACAGGGCTAACTACCGTTGCCAATGCGAGAATTTCTTAGTACATTACGCCACACACAGGGCACACTCTTAAACAGGTCAAGGTTCCGTAGAAACAATCTTACAACGCGAAGTCATGGGTCTAACGCCCGTAAGGTTGGCCCACCACTGATAAAGTAAAGTTGTTAACTATGGTTGTTAACAAATGATGATAAAGTCTTTCCCAGGGTAATTGGTACTGTTAATGTATATTTGGTAAAGTATATCTCTCTTGAAGTGATTAGACTGTTGTAGTACATGCGCCCACACAGAGCAGATGATAAATGGGTTAGCTCAGTATTGTCCCTGTGTATAAAGTCTGTAGTGAGTGGTATGAAGGGTACAGTCACTCACCCTGTACTGTCAAGCATAGATCAACGAATCAGACTAGTGTTCATTTCCATTTGACAGCACATAATTTATTCACACAGCAACATCAATCCGGTGCGATACACTACACAGGTACAACAGGATACACAAAATCAATAATATCAATTGCGCAGAATGTCACAGAGGTTTCAGTATGATGTAAACCCTGTTTACATCGATGTTCTAATGTTACATCAGTAAATTCACCAGAACAACTGCTGATACTGCAGTTACAAAACGCCACACAGGCTTAAATCTATAGGAATACTTCAACGACTGCATACACTGCAATTACCAAAACGACACACAGGCTTAAATGTATATATACTCAAAAGACTGTCCGCTCTGCAGTCTACAAGTAATCTGGCCTACACAACTCCTGGCCTTATAATATCTTTAAATAAAGTACATTCACCAGAAAACTCTCCCTCCATAAGAAACAATGGCCTTACCATCTCCTAGCGCCGTTGCTGCACAATAGAAATCTATCAGGGAGGTAAATACAAGGGGATTGACGTAAGTCTTGGGCCTGACCATGAAGGACATGTCACAGAGAGCTGAAATTTTGTATAGTGTTTATTCCTTTTCAATATAGCCACAGTCTGAATTGACACAATTCTGCCATCTCTGCTTGACCTTGAATAGACCTTGGGAGTAGAACACCCTATTTTTCAAACTTAACCAGTCATCACATGCCAGTATAACCTCTTCATCGCTGTCAAAATGATTTCCTTTTAGCTGTTTTTTAAGATTTGGGAATAGAAAAAAGTCTGATGGAGCCAAATCTGGAGAATATGGTGGGTGTGGAAGAATTTCAATATTCAAATCGTTGGCTGCTAACTGCACAAGCCGTGCTTTGTAAGAGGGCGCGTTGTCTTGAAGCAAAGGAAGATTTTGAGTGCGCGTTATCCCTCGTTTCCTGGTCAAAACCTTTCTTAGTTTGGTGAGAATATCTGTATAGTACTGTCCATTAACTGTGTTGCCACGAGGCAGATAATCTTTCAAAAGGACATCTTTGCCGTCCCAAAAAACAGCCAGCATCACTTTTCCTGCAGATTTCTGCGCTCTCGTCTTGACAGGTGTTGGGGAGCCCGGGGTTTTCCATTGCACGCTGGCAATTTTGGATTCGGGGTCATAATGATGTACCCAAGTCTCATCTACTGTCACCATGGTCTCCACACAATTGTTGGACTGACACTTTTTGAGCAACTGTTGACAGCAATTTACCCTCGTTAGCTTCTGTTCACGTGTCAACAGTCGCGGAACCCAGCGTGTACACACTTTTCTCATGTTCAGTCTGTTGTGTAAAATTCAAGAAACTGTTCTTTCATTTAGTTTTACTCTACTAGCTATCTCCACAATTGTCATTTTTCGATCCTGGTCAATGATTTTCTTCACTCATGTTGCATTTTCATCGTTGCACTCCGAGGCTGGTCTCCCAGATCTTGGCAGATCAGCAACATTTGAGTGGCCGCACTTAAACTGTTGACACCAGTTTTTTACCGAAGTATATGATGGACAAGAATCACGAAACACTGGTTCCATCTCCCTGTGTATTTCTGTAGGTGTTTTTCCCTGAAACATCAGAAATTTAATCACAGCTCTGGCGTCCTTCTTTTCCGTTGTTTTGTCAAATCTTTGGAGCAGCAGATCCGGTCAATAGGGTACATTGCACCGTGCACCGTAGCGGGAAAACCCATTGAAGAAACAAACGCGTACTTCACACATTCAGTGCAAATATGATGAACTTTAAATGTGCCGAGATTCATCTTCCTCATGTGACTTCTTCATGGTCAGGCCCAAGACTTATGTCAATCCCCTTGTATGATTCAAAACATCGACCTGTAGACACCAAGGCCCCAGAACATGTCCTTAACATAAAGTACACCTTATCTTCTCTTATCTGCAGATAATCACACCTAAAATAGGCAAATAATTGTACACCTCGAAAAATGGCCAAACATCGTTCCCGTACACTACCCTTGGGAACACACACGACACAGGGCTGACTCCCCTCCGACTGCCACGTAACACACATCTCCCCCGCCAAAACAGTCACCGGACTTGGCTGTTCACGGACTTGGCTGTTCACGGACTAGCCGTGAGCTATTCACAGCCGGCCGAAACCAGTACAGAATAACTAAATGACTAGCGCTCACACGCTTTCTGTACACTCTGTTTTCTAACATATGAATGTTTAAACAACTCACAATTAAACAAGCCGACAAGTGCTACAACCCTGAATTCACACTGTATAATCAGCATAGTACGGATCACTCCCCTTTTTGACCTTAACACTATAACATCCCTGTTAACAAAATTTGGAATACAGGAAAAATTCCTATGACATGAAAAACAGTAGTAATTATTCCAATACTAAAACCAGAAGAAAAGATGCCCATGATGCCAGTTCACAAAGACCAATATGTTTAACGTCTCATCTAGGTAAATATTACAAACTATAGTAAATAAAAGATTAAAGTTTCACCTGGAAAAGAATAATTTATATAGCCAAAGTCAGTCAGGATTTAGGAAGAACAGATGCACTATGAATCAGACATGGAAAACCGCAGTAATTATTCCAATACTAAAACCAGAAAAAGATGCCCATAATGCCAGTTCACACTGATCAATATGATTAACGTCCCATCTTGGTAAAATATTACAAACCACAGTAAATAAAAGATTAACGTTTTATTTGGAAAAGAATAATTTATATAGCCAAACTCAGTCAGCGTTTGGAAAGAACAGATGCAATATGAATCAGATAATTAAATTGAAACATGAAGCAAAACCAGTATTTCAAAAGATAGAAAAAGCTGCGGTAGTATTTTTGGATATAGCTAGGGCTTATGATGAATGCTAGAGTGAAGGTGCTCTATTTGAAATGAAAAAGATAGGAGCAACATGGGAAATATATAATTATTTAGAGAATTTTCTGCAACATAGATATTTCACTGTTCAGGTAAATAATGTTAGATCAGAACCGTATGAAGGGACCGAAGACGCAGCAAACGAGATGAATAAAGTCAACGACTCATAGCTTGACTGCTTGCATCAGGGTCAGCGAACCAGAGCTGACGAAGACCCTACTCCACCTCCAAGTGGTGGTCCTGGAAACAGGCTGCATTACTGCAGTCTGGCTGAGAGAGTAGGGATCAAAGAGGGAAGGCAAACCCGACCCCAAAATTGCCATGCTGAAAACAGATGTGTTAGGCCAAAAGGCGCAAATATCGCAGCTTCGCAGTAAATGGCGACAGTACGTAACAACCGTCCATTTCAGGACGAACGCAGAAGAAGAAAAGAAGAACCGCATGAACAACAAAATGGAATACCCCAAGGATCAGTAATATCTCCATCAATTTTGACAATAATGGTAAATGATTTAGGTGAAGAATTTAATGTTTTGAAAAAATAAATTGTCACATTATGCAGATGATGCTACTGAACGGAGAACTGGGAAAAATAAGTCAACATTAAATACACAAAAGCAAACAAATAAAGTATGTAAATGTATGACACAATGGGTATTTCAGATGAATACAAATAAAACAACGTGGATGATCTTCAATAAAGATGGGGTTGTTAAAAATAAAATTATAGACACAAATATCCAAGGACAAAACATTAATACAGTACAAATTTATTGATATCTAGGAATGACACTGGACCAACAGCTAAATAGGAATACACACATAGATAAACTAGTGGAGTCTTGCAGAGGATTTACTAACTTGTTAAGATATTTGACAGGCAGTGGATGGAGTGACAATGCTCACTTTTTACATAGCTTTTATTAGAGAACAAATAGATTATGGAAGCACAATATATGACTCTGCTGCACACACTAATACGATTAAATTAGACAGAATTCAGTATCACGCTTTATGAACAGGTGTATCAGATCAACATCAATGGAAGCTCTAGAGGTGTCTTTAGAAATTATACCATTGGAAATACGGAGAAAGCAGTTAAGACTAAATTACATGAAAACAGTTATGTTAGATAATTCTCACCAAGCATATGCATCTTTTACCACAACAACTAACAGCTCAGGTCAATCCAATAAATACCAATTGATACCCTACAGGATGGAAGTGTATGGAATAAATTATTCACATGGGTATTTTAATTACATCAAACAATAACAGTTGTGAATACATGCCGGTCTTTCCACCCTCGGAGATCAAGAAACCAGACATGGACTACCACCTAGTAGAAATACTTAAGAAAGCCAATGGCACGGGTTGCCTCCCCTTAGCTGTGCAGTAGTGGTCCAACAGTGTCCAAAACTCAAGAATAACTATTGTGGGTCGTCAAAGGTGTCTACCTTCGCACAAGGTTACTTTTGGCAGAGTTATAGATAGAAGGATAATGATGCTTCTACCGCAGTGGGATGTCCACAAGATATGCAGAATGAATGCAAGAACAATGCTGCATGAGGTTGAGCAAATGTTAACTCTAGTATCTTCCGTCAAATTTTTGGAAGGATAGGCTTTTCTTATAATTCGTTAACCCGTTAAAACCCCCAGCTGAGTTAATTCAGCGAATTTCCTCTATTATTATATACTTCTGTTTAAGTGTATTTAAGAAAGTGTCTGAGACATACGGATGTAATACATTTAAAATGATTAAATCAACTTGAGAGTTGCCTTTAGGATTTCTGCTCCCGCTAATGTTTGGTTCTTTGCAGATAGATGACAGGATCACACTGTCACTGGTCAATAGTGTAGAGCACAGCACGTTCACAGAAGCGTCAGGAAGTGTCTACGAAGTTGGTCTCACGTCTCTAGCACCCATCTGTTGATGGTGTCTAGAGTCGACATCAGGCTACGTGTACCCTCACTTCTTCCAGAGATAGTACCCTCAAATAGTACCACCAACTAGTGTCACACAAGAAGAGAAACAAATACCCGCTGAATATTGAGTGTCCCTACACATACTATTTGTAAAACTCATAATGTTCAACGTACCTGGTTTTTCAAAATACACACATTTCTCTCACTGGAAACACTGACATCTCGTCCTCAGAATAAATAAAACTGGCATACACAAATGTGGCAAATAAATGCGAGATAGACGTATGGGCGATAGTCACTTTTATGCCACCGCAGAATCAACCAAAACCATTGGCTTATTAGCCCGATGACAGTTCTACTCGCTACCACTTCTAGAATCTAAATATATCACAGCTGGGAGCAAACTGATGCTACTTCTATCACATCTCGGAGCAGACTGATTTAATCTAAATAGTCGATTTGCAACAGCTATTTTCGATAACTCCAGTACACGTTGTTTGACAAACAACTCATCAGACAATTTAAAACACGTGAATAGTTTCCTTCCCTCACCTTACCAAAAATAAAAACATGTAACAAAGGCAAACATGCCCTACCAGTAAAGAAGAGATGTAAGCACTACTGTTGACCCTCTCTTCTCGTTCTATCGATTATTCCCTTTAGACTATACATTAAAATCAGCTAATCTCCATCATAAAACTTAACCTCATCTAACCAAATTTTCCATCTGAACCACCCTAACGGTTACAAAGTGAATGCTTTGTGCAGGCTTCGGCGAGAGAACCAGCTGCAGTATTGACTCCAGGCTGTATAGGGAGCCACAAGGAAAATGAATTATACATAAAAGCAATTTAAAGATATTAAAAATAACAATTTAAACAATTTAACGCTATTAAAAATAACAATTTAAACAATTTAACTACTAAGAGTTATTTTGTTAAATGTCAATTATGGAAACTGGTATCCTATTCTACACTCTTGCCCTCAGATACTGATTGTGTTCCAGTTGTGGTACGAAAGACTAAAGGGAAGAATTGCCTTTTTCATCTCTTTCTACTTCTACTTCATGAACATTCTGCTGGGCATCATTACCTTATGCACATGGATTATTACAAAAGTGAGTAATAATAAGTCCTGGACAGTTTCCGTTGGTCTCTGAAGGGACAAAGACAAAAATAGGAATACGGCCCCCTCTGGCATTTCGTAAAAGGTGACTGTTATAAGGTTTGCATGGGGGATGGCAACGTCATCATGTGAAATAATTTGCCTCTTTTCCCCATCTCAACTACTTCACAACTTTTACCCTCGTTGATACTTAATATTAATTTCATTAAGCGAAAAGCATTCATTACAATTAAATTGAATAGAAACATATTGAACTTTCCATTGTACTTTGGTTGAAAAGGTTAATAATATAAATTGAATATGTGTTCCCTTACATCTACCATGTTTGAAAATGTTTACATTATCGATTGAATATGTTTACATTTGCATTTACATGGTCGAAACTGTTAATAGTATAGATTATGTACATCATTTCTTTCATCATTCACCCCCCTGCTCCATATGGAACTCGGGACTACCTCTGCATTTGGTTCACTGTAAGAAACTTGCTGTAAGGCAGTCATCAGCCCTGGCAGTGGTGGTTCATGAAATCATCATTCTATATGATGAGGTTGCCAGCCTCAAATGAATTGGACATCCACTGTCAATTTTCACACATTAATTTTCACATGTCACATTATACATATTAGTTCACATGTCACTTTATACATATTAGTTCACATGTCACTTTATACATATTAGTTCACATGTTAATAATGCAAAATATAGAATGTAATATGTACAACTTACGTCAATCTTTAAGCACATGGACTGCTGGCTCAGAGAAATAGTTTAACGCCGCTTGATGATGCCTCTTAAACGTTCTAGGGTGCTGATTTTTTAGCACTTTTGATTGTGTCAAGCAGTTTCCTCAGATTCCGGCTTTCCGTGTTCAAATGGTAGCGTTTTTCTAGATCCTAGGTCCTCAGTATACTCCACCAAGGTTCGGTCTGGTACTATTCTTAACTCTGGCAAGGTCTGGTTGTCTTCTTTGCGCAAGGTGAATTTTCTAGCCTGATTAAAGTGTCAGGTTATATTGCCTCTTTCGTTCCTGGCACGTGTTGTTTACTATTAGACCAGCCCCCCAGTCAGAAATGTGGTTATTCCTACATCTCGAATTCCGACAATAGTTTCAAACATGTGTACTTTGGTGGGGTAATTCAAAATATTTCCACTAGGAAATGTATGTGTTTTAATGAAAAGGTCATCTCTTCCAAATATGGAATACCAACATCCGATCACTCTCTCGGCAATGTTTACAAATAACTTCTTACTTGTATCTCAAGTAATATCTTCGTAATAACTCCGCAGGAAGCTTTATTACGACATTCGGACTGTCAAGTGCGTGTCTGTAATATGTCCAAAGACGGGAAGTTTATCGCACGGCACGCTTTAGCTAAACCCAACTCTAGTCGCTGACCGCACCATTTGTGCGTAATCTTAGCAAAGCCGAGAAGCGCAAACATGACGAATTATCATCGAAGGGAGTGTACGATGACATGACAATACCCTATATCTGCTTGACAGCAGAGAAAATAAAATGCCAACCACGGAAATGGCCCATAATCAGTGCTCACCACAAATGTAACTGACTTCTGCCGGAGAGGAGAAGGGATCGACCTCATAATTTCATCACACTCATTTCTAAGTCCTTTTTTCTTCTATTCAAATATGTCGTTAAATTCCAAACTTCACCTCATACAGGTAAATACAAGCGGGGTCAAGTGGAAACAATTGAAAAACAAAAATACAGGTTTGTACTGTTGTATAATACCCCGGTCCGGTTTATGTTGGTTAAAGAATTTTAAAATGTATCTTTAAGAGGAGTTGGAGAATCACTGTTCGGATCATAAAGATTCTGAAGATGAAAACAATAGCTAACTATTTTCTCGTCGGTATTGTTTTTTTAAACCACGAAGTGTATACAGCGAGGTAGACCTTTAACTCAAATTACAACCCGTCTTTTCGGGCTTTTGTACTTTCAAGCAGTGCTTCTTAACTGGTGAATGGTTCACGCATGGGGTAAATGAAACTAGAGTGGTGAATGTGACAAAATTGACCGTTCACTTGTATCTGATTTTTTTCTTTCTCCGGCATTATTAATCTACCTCTCATTTTATGTACTAAATCATATACGCCATTTATTGCTTACATTTTCTTCCTTTAATTCATGTGATGTCTGAGCTTAATTAGCTATCACGTGTGAGGTTAGACACAGGTGTTGCAATATCGGCCTTAAGTTATGATGATCAATTTTGTATAGTGATACCAGGTGTTTATTGGAAGATAACGACAGTGAATTAGAGCGCCCTGATTGATACGTAAAAGCCGAGATGAGTTTGTCTTATCGCTTATGTGGCTATTGTTACCATCGACGTTCTGTCTGGGTAGAGACGTTACAAACAGTGAGATGAATTTGTCTTATCGCTTATGGCGGCCATTGTTACCATCGACGTTCTGTCTGGGTAGAGACGTTACAAACTGTGAGTTGAGTTTGTCTTATCGCTTAAGGTGGATATTGTTACCCTCGACGTTCTGTCTGGGTAGAGACGTTACAAACTGTGAGTTGAAACATGGTCAGCCAAATAAATGATACAACCCAGTTCTTTTTCTGATAGGATTGTCTTATCGCTAATGTGGCTATTGTTACCATCGACGTTCTGTCTATGTAGAGACGTTACAAACTAAGTTGAGGACATGGTCAGCCAAATAATTGATACAACCCAGTTCTTTGTCTGATAGGTTTGTCTTATCGCTTATGTGGCTATTGTTATCATCGACGTTCTCTCTGGGTAGAGACGTTACAAATTGTGAGTTGAGGACATGGTCAGCCAAATAATTGATAAAACCCAGTTCTTTGTCTGATAAGTTTGCAGATGCCGTGCCCAAAATCACGCGGTAAATATCAATCTGGTGACAGATTAAAGACACGCACTTAAGATACTTAGGATTAATCATCAACAGCTCTGGCGACTTTGCAGTAGAAATAAAAGAAGTCTTGCAATTGCCTCACACAAACTAATACAGATGAAAAACCTATGGCAAGGCACAAGCAAAGAAACTAAGTTACAACTGATCAGAGTATGTATATTCCCAGTAGCAACATACAACCGCGAGACATGGACACTCAATAAAACAGTTGCAAATAAGATTACATCATTCGAAATGAAATGCTACAGAAAGATGTTGAGAATACCCTGGACAGAAAAAAGACCAGTAGAGACGTACTGCACTTACTAAATGTAGAGGAAAATTGGCTCCCAAATACAATCGCAATAAGGAAGCTGAAATTATTCGGTCATATAAAAAGTGTGATAAAGTCACTCAGTTTGAACCCCCCGCTCAAATCCCGAATCTAATAATAGCCTATAAATACTACTACTATTATACTTGAACATTTTTCAGAACAGGGGCAAACTGCAGCAAAGAATTCTACACACTAAAATATTATTTTTTTAACTAATGTACTAGGAAAATCTATTAATAAAAACCGCCTTAGCGACGGTTGTTAGGGCACATTTTTTCCCCTACCGCCAAGGTATAAAATAAAGCATTTGAATATTTTACGGCAAGCGGGCAAGTCCCACCCCCAAAAACACACACGCTGTTTTCTCTACTCGTACTATTGTTATGAACGACCTTTAGACAGTTGGCAGAGAACCAAATTTTTTTTAATCACGATTGAAGTGAGAGAGAGAGGGAAAGTGGTGGTTTAAAGTGACAAAATCCAACCTAACTTGTAATTTTGAAATTAAAACTAGAACGCATGTGGGCAGAGAAAAATAAAGGGGGGGGGGCGGGAAGGAAAAGAGGAAACTCAGATAATTATTTCTTCGGAAAGAAAGAAGAATACAGAAATAAAAAGGGATGTTTGAAAAGTTATGATAATATTGTTTATTAAAAGATCATATTATTCCTTATAATGAATTAGCGTGCCTTATAAAACAGTATTGTGTTCAGAATATATAAAGAGAAAAATTTACAAAGATGAAAACAAAGATAAACAAGTAAATAAAACCATAATAGCTAGATAAAGGACAGTTGTCCGGTTACTAATCACTTTTCACATTTAAAATCGCACAAATAATAACAGAGATATTGTAGAAATAAGAAATTGAAACAAGCAGACAGACACACTGAGAACCTTGCTCAATTTAAAAGTTACATTTTCGAACGCGTGGTTTGAAAAAAGTCAAATTGGCTTGACTCATTTTGATTGGGTACTACTAGAGTAGAGGGGAGAAATAAAACTAAAGCGTGGCCAAGCGTAAGCTGCCATTTGAGTAATATTTTTGAACCTAGTAGATTAAGATCAGCAGCAGAGCCTTGTGTGACCCATTGCCTTTGCGTCTGGACGGTGGCTATCAATCCTTGTGCCCATTGATGGCTAGTTAATCTTTACTAGTGTGTGAAATATTCATTGATTGCGGTAAGAGAAATGATTTATTGATATCTTTTATTATATGGCCAGCCTAGATAAGGCGCCCAAAAAATTTTGTGGTGTGCGACATTGCCATTGGAAAAGACTTACGACATCCAAGAAGCACAGGCCTAAAGCAGTCTTAGAAAGAATTGTAATTGGATTTGAATATTAACATAAAATAAAAACATTACGACAGTAAGTCAAAAGGCCACTGGCAGTCCTTTACAGTGTCACAGTGTTCAAATGACACATGAACACGGGTTGTCGAGAAGAGCTGACTCTCTTGTATTTTGTTTGAATGTATCATTAATAATTTGTGGACTCATAAAATAAATATGATGTTAAGAAGGGACCATAACCTTCTCTTTCAGGGTTATATTGTACTATACCCAACACGTGAATTCCTGGCGAGGCAGATCTAGTGCGCGAGGTGGAAGCTGCGTAGTCTATTGCAAGCGCCCTGCCACATGTACTTCCAGGAAGTGTGAGAGACTGATAATTATATTGAAGATCTACACGTCAGCACTGTCAACATCATCTAAGTTAAGTCCAGGTTATCTGTCACTCGAGGACATATCCATATACTGTTTCCACATAATATTCAGACTTGTACGAGAGGGATGATAATAAACCCCAACTCCTCCAGATAGTACCCAGTGTTAATATAAGACAGTGGGGATACACAAAACTTATTAGAGTAGAATTACTATTCATGGACAGAATGTTCACTTTATGTAATTAATTGATGTACATAACACTTTTCTTTGATTGATTTAACAGTGCTGTTCCAGAAAAGTTAGGTTCAGGACAAATTAAGTTGTAATATAATATTACCAAAATGTTAAACAAAGTCTTACTTACTTTGATATTATTGAGTTATATTTGTATTTGTTGAATTAAAGCATCACTATACTCACTTTACCCTAGACACCTAGCCATAATAATACATCACAACTATAAAATATTACCCAGTGTGAGATCTGAGAGAGGTAGCGATAGGTTTCCTGAGAACACACCATCATCAACTTCAACTATTAGACTCAGGGTCCTATATGGCTTGACCTCACACTGGTGACACTAATATCTTTTTATTACTTTATATAACATCTATAACCTCTCAGGCATCATATCGCCACAGAAAGACATAATTCTATGGACACAAATAGTAATGGAAGGGATAGTCCATGGAAAAAGGGGCAGGGCACGACCTAGACGACGGCGGATCCAGGATATCACAGAGAGCTGAACATGTCTTTGGAAGATGCAGGTCGACTTGCCCAAAATCTTGATGCGTTCAGAGCAGCCGTAATGGAGACAATGATCTGGAGAGAATATGTCACATGATGAGATGTCGATGTTTAAAAAAAACAATCTATAGCTAGTAAGAAAAGAAATAGAGACAAGTGGCATAACTGTCTCACTCCTGTTCTAATCCTAAACGGTTCTGTAAGCTGCCCTTCAATAAGAACTCTGCATGTCATATCTTTATAGGTCTTGCTTATTAGGTTAATGATCTTCAGAAAATCATTGACTTAATAGATTGGATAGATCTGACTGGGATAGATCTGTAATATGTACAGAACTACGGATAAGCTGACTGGGAAAGTTTTGTAATGTTGACAGAACTACAGGCGAGCTAACTGGTTCATATTTGTAATACTGACAGAACTATAGATAGACTAGAGCAGACTTACAACGCTGTCACTTAGGTTTTTTTTGAGATTATTAATATGTTTCATAGCGGTATGATAATTATTATTGAAACCTTTAACTAAGACAATAAATAGGTTGACAACAAACACGCTGTCAAGTAAGCAGAAACTACACATCAAACACCAACACCAACAACTGACTACAGCTATTACGGTTATATAACTACGGGTAGAGAAATAAAGCAGACAATCGACAAACAACGAACAAAAACGGTACAACAAGAGAGACAGTTTATCACTGACATATCAAATAAAACAACACAGTGAAACAATAAACAATCACAGAAATAATTACTTAATGCAATTTTTGACACCGTTTCAAATCATCATTGACCAAGTCATAAATCAGCTGGAGTTCAGCGAAGATCACACTATCAGCAGACACAAGAGGAAATGAAAAACACACATGGATCTTTATTTCAGCTAGTAGTGCTTTTAACGACACGTCGGCACACTGGCAATAATATATATAGAGGTAAAATCATTACTCTTAGAAAATATTAATAAATAAGTATATGGGTTGGGTTGAATAAGCAGCAACACTGGAATAAGTGTACGACGTGACGCCATGCAACCGCCTATGCACCTCTGGTATGTCACGGAAATCTACTTGTTCATGGCAAGCAAAAAAATGTGGCCCCCCCCTTCCCCCACCCAACCCGCTAAATTAAAAAAAAACGGGCAGAGATAACTGTCCAGCGGTCAAAATGTTATAAAAATTTACACAATGAACCCAACTTATAACCAAGAGATCACACTTCTTGTCAGGTTTTGACGGGATATCGAATCTAGGAAATAAGTGAAAAAAAAAAAAAAAAAATTGCATATAAAATAAGTAACCTTATGATACTTTATCTATTTGACTCCGTAATTATTTTCCACCCTGCGCCGTAATTATTTTTTGAAGAATTCTAAACAGTGAAGTTTACTATCTGTTAGTGTAAATTTTATGTTAATAATGTATGTGTACATATTATATACCAAACTGTAGTGAAATAGATAGAGAATTGTAATATATAGCGTCTTTGGTAGTATTAACACAAGTACGTTTGGTATACTTAAAACATTTTGTATGTAAAATTGAAAGACACTAAATAGTTAACTGTAGGATACGAGCTTACCAAAGACAACTTACTGTTGCAGACAATAAAAGAGATAAATAAGTTAGGGGAATGTATCCTATTTATTTTCGAAGGGAAACAATTTTCTTATACAAAAAAATATTTAATTAAATAACAGGTTTTCTTTTTTTATTTAGTTTTATCAATTTGTTTTAAAAAATTATATAAGGTGTAACGTATTCTCTTATTTTTATTGTACAATTATTTAATTGTTACATTTTTATTTTGCTTTCCATGTTTAGAATGAAACAACTTTAAATATCATGAATATGATGCACATGTTAAAGCAATGTGCACATATGTGCCCTGCCCCTTTCAATGGCTGGGATCATGTGTCTAGACACGGGGACCGGTACAATGACATTCATGTGTCATTAGGTCCCTTGTGTGAGAACACAGAGGATCACTACAGTGACACAGTTTGTCATTGGGTCTTCTTGTGTTGGGCGGGGACAATGCGACCTCATGCGAGGAAAAAAATATGCCAAATAGCGCACTTCCACAAAATTGTAATGACATTTTCTTACTTGGTGGTTTCTATTCTACCCTTTCTAAGAGGTTTGGTTGCCAGTACAAGCAATATTTGTCAGAACCAATGGGCACTAATTGTCGTACAGATAGGTTGAGAGTTATTTTTAGCCCCGTCTGAGTAGAGTGGATGTTGGTAAGTACGTGAGAAAAAAGGTGTGAGAAATAGATTTCACGGGTGATAGTTTAAGGAACAAAATATGTCTTGGAATGAGTAAGTTTCTCTATTCCAGCCTGTCTATACAACTATAATTTAGTACAAGACAACCTTGCCCTCATCATACATATAAATATAAGTTTAACTACACACACACACACAGATATGTGACAACAAGACACGCAAACGTGAACAACTACGGTTAACTGGGTATGAGTCTGACGAACACACAAAGTTAAGTTATTATCATTTAAACTTGACAACACCGAATATCTAAAGAAAAATCAGATTTATTTACATATGAAGAAAAACTGTAAAGAACCCAAAAAGTTAATAACACAAAGGTCAATATGTTACAGAACAGACAGTAAAGAAATACATTCCTACTATATGCTACCCAGTAAAGTTAACAAGTTTAAGCAAAATCCAATGTTGGTAAAGTTCCTGTAACAAAGAAAAATATTCACTCTCTCTGTCATACAGTGGTCACTCAATCACGCTTGGTGATATCCCTTGGAAATACAATTATCCTGAACAAAAAATGCCAGGTTTTATTTCCCAAATTGGCCCCAGTCCATCCGCTAACAAGTCAAGACTAGCGAGGTGAACGCCGAATCTGGAGTGGGTTTTTCCCTGGATGAACAAAAGTCACCGCAAATAGTTAGTGTAGCAAAACGTGCTCTTGAGGTTAAAAAGGAGGAAAATACTTCCAGTATTGGGACACATCTGGTTGCTAAAAATGTTACGAATGATGATGATGATAATCATATTGGCGGACTCTATGGGAGAGTGCCGATTCTGAAACAGCAAAACTTTCTGGATAAATCCACTTGAATACGACTGTCAGAAGTTGCGAGTATAGGTTTTTTCTTGTGTACCCCATTGGGCTAGTAAAATTGGAAAAATACCGCTGAGTTTTGTAAGTAAAGTTACATTTACAAGTTAAATTTGTTCCTCGTGTATCTTTGGCAAGTCCTTGCTCACAAATGAAATTGGTGACGCACGAGCCAAGAAAATTCAACATTAACCAATCAGAAAATGAAGAAAAAGACCGCCGGACGCCCTTGATCAGGTCTGTTAGGAATAAAAAGACATTTTTGGACAGATGCTATTATTCTATATATATATATATATATATATATATATATATATATATATATATATATATATATATATATATATATATATATATATATATATATATATATATATATATATATATATATATATATATATATATATATATATATATATATATATTTATATATATATATATATATATATATATATATATATATGCACACAGACGGGGACAAGACGATCTCTTATCCGCTCCGTCAGTCCTGATTAAAGTTAAAACGGCACATGTGTTTTCGTTTACGCTCTGCTGTCAGCTTTCGCTAGAGGTGAGATTAGGTCAGATGGAGTATGCAACACTTCCGCCTCTCTCGCACCGGCAGTAAACGTACAATGTTAATTATTACTCAATTACCCATACGCGCACTTACATAAATATCACTTGTCGTTAATAGCTATGATATTGTCGGCGTCTGTTTGTCATCGTCTGGTATTAAATGAGAGGCACTTATAATAAAACACAAAATGAAATATAACGTGAACTGTTTTCTATCACTATCGGTTGCGCCTAGCATATAAATCAGTCAACTAAAACCTTCTTATGTGAGAAAGCGGGTGGTGAAAATTAACATTATAACTGAACATTTGGTATAAAATAGCTACGCATTATTTTATTTCACTAGTTTTACCAGCTAGAAAATCTAAGTGAATTACAATGGTAAAGCTAACACTTTTAATTGGTAAAAGGTAACCCTTTTAACCACGTAAACACTAATTTCTATTACCAGAATATCAGAAGGAAAGATTCCCACGAATGCTATTAACACATTTTCCACAATGGTTGTAGAACTACGTGCTTAGACTATCCACAAATTCTGAGTGACACCTGATAGCAGGATTAAGAAAACACAGTTTATATATCATCATGTTTCACTGATCTATAGATGATGTTACTTTTCACACTATTGTGTGAATCAGAAACATGAGATCCCCAGACAAAAGTTTACGGTCGGCCTTCCTTCGAGCGCTTTTGATCGTCATCAAAAGACTTATACGGGTAACGGGGTTCTCGAAGATTTTCTCTGTACGAATGCCCGCTTCCGAGATCAAAGAGCCGATCACGAACTTCAAAGGGTCTCGGGGAAAGATTTTGCCCGTGAGACTACTTCACGTGCTGTCTGTCAGGTATCGCATGATTGACAGATAGGCTGGCGTGAGAAGACCAGGTAAACAAACCTGATTTGCTACCTGTTGTGACTGACAGGTCACGAAAGTTAGTAAACTTCATTTGATTATGTTCAAAGAAAAGAGGCGTGGGTGAAAAAGTGAGTAAACACAGGCTGTAAATGCATATTCTTGCTAGCAAATCATAGAACGCTAACGGGATCACAAAAAGAGTGTCAGATTACTGTAGGCTCTCTTTCCATTATACGTCACACTAATGATGTCATAACCCCCCATAACTCAAAGGTGTCCTCCCTGTGAACTCTGGGTCCTCCTGGAGATCTTGATCCATATTTATCGTGGTAGACGTTCTTCTTCAATTCTGCAGACGTGGCCAAACCATCGTAACTGGGAATGTGCCACTCGGGTCTGAACAAACTGTATTACAAGACAACCCAGAAAGTGGGTCTCCAACCAGCCCTGTTATAAATACGCACAGTCATAAATAAGACAAAGGAAGAGAAACAGTGGTTAAAGAAAAACATATTCGTAATGAAGTTTTTGTTTTTGGATGTACTACAACTTGTTTTAGTAACTTTCGTAATTTACTGGTGGGTCCTCCAAACACCAAGAGATGTTTGACCGGCCAGCGACTACATTCATTGCTTCTAAAATACTGTGTTGTTCCAACCTGGATAAGTTGATTCTCGACTTACATGATTTAGAAAATAGCCCATATGGTGGCCGTACTAACTGGTAGATAGTCTGAAACAGACTATAAATTTATAACCGAAGCCCAAAATACAGGATAGCTTAAAACTACTATTTGCCTTAGAAACAGATCATAAAATATTAATAAGGGAAATGCTAGTCAAATGCTTGATGGAAGTCACGTGGTTTTTTTAGTCCAATAATTGAGCTCAAAGCTGAAACACGCTATGAGCAAGTTTTTCCCCGGGCAAAGAAAATTTAGCTTACTTGCTACCACATTTATACCTCAGTCAGAATTATTCTGGAATATTGTGATGACTACGTTGAATGTCTAGGGTTATGATAATGATGAAGTGTAAGTCACAACAACAACAGACAGATAAACAATTTAATTTATTCCACAACACTTTACAACACTGTGACACTCACACACATATAACACTCTATAAGACTATCTTAAATGAGTCAAGTGTAAAGTTTCAAATATATATGTAATAATTACTTTCAACAATAGATATCCTGATTCAACTACACAGTGAACCAGGAATCACAATCAAATGTAATCACAATTTATAAATATGATCTTTGTATTGACATAATTTATTAGTATTATCCTATGTGTGTAAGTTGTGAAGTAGTACTATAAGGTAATACTGGTTTTGTTTTTCAAGCTAGATTGTTGTTTGTCATCATGACTTCAAGTGTTTGATTATCGTGGAAATAGTATTGGGAAAAGTTCACAGTTCCTGTCATTTGAAACAATTTGTTGTCCCTCTGGGTTTAATATAATGTCAATTTTAGAGGGGGGGGGGGGAAGGGGCACATAATGTTGAGCTGCTCTGGCCACAGAAGCTTATCTTTCGTGATGGCGGCAGGAAAAGACTCCTCTGCTCGATTGATTCACTGTGTTCTGGAGACACCTCACTGGTCGCTATCTGGACCAAGGAGTATGCTGTCAGCCTCTGGATTCAGCAAAACTCAGAGCAGGTGCTGCTTCAATAACTTAGGACCACGGTCCCTGAAACAAGAAGGTTGTACCTCCTACTTCAGAACTAATTTATAATCTATTTCCACACTGAACACAATACATAACAAACACTGAGTTCAGAGCGGTAGGTCAACTGCTAGCTTCATCTGAAACAATTTACACCAGTATACTCCTCCCCAATGGTTACTACGCCTCTGCAATTCCACCATTAGTTCTATCTAGTCAATAAGATAGGTGTCAGTGTACTGTTTGGCAATTCCATGCAGTTTTACTTTTCTCCGACACGTCCTGTTCACTTTCGAGCACTATCTAGGCCTTGCCTCATGTTTGCTACTGAACCACGCACATATACAGACATAAATTATCAATTTACATTCCATTTTCATTAAAAAGATATCAAATATGTCAAGCTTACCACAATTCATGGAAATAATACACAAATACGTTGACTGGCGATGAATATGGCACAAATTCCGATCTGCCTCTGTCCCAGGCTTTTATTTAGAAAAAATATAAGCTGGTTCTCAACGCACTGCTTCTGAGTAAGTTTATTTTAAAATGTGGCACTGAACAGACGCTCCTCATTGACTATATCAACGGGTCTAACCAATCGGGCCATGTTTACACAGCTTTTCAAAAAATTTTACCCTTCTCACGTTTCCCCTAACAACCAAAATTAGTATTTGTAGTCCGACTAATCGTGTTTAGCCTTATATATCATTCCCGCCAATCAAATAGGATTTAACATGGTGACCTATTTCCCGTAAAATGGTGGTTTCAAAACATGCCACTGTGCGATTATTATTTGGTGTTGTCTGACACCCTCACTATTTTCTTTTGGCTATAATTTGTTAATTCCTAGACTATTTGCGTAACACTTAACATATTCTTTGTCAGCAAGTCCTAAGGAACCCAAATATATAAGTTTTAAGGGAGCTAAGTGGCGGCGTTCAAAATATGTATTTTCTTCTAGGATAGTCGTGCTGTTACCACCTCCTCACTTCCAAACTTTAGGGTGTCTGCTGTACTGTCAGGCTTTCAAACGTAAACCAGTATAATGTCATGTTTCCCAATAAGCATTTTACAGGTTTTTAAACCTAACTCTCGTATGGGTAGTGTTTTTTATCACTGTCTAATTGAAAAAAAGTTAGTGCTTCATGCCTTACGCTTGGGGTGGCATTAATTATCGCGAGACGCATGTAAGTGTTGCATGCATTCCTGCTTTCAGCCCTCCCTCTTTCTATCCTAAGTCCATCTGTCTTTTCATTACGCAGTGTATAAAATGAAATTAATGCTAGTATTAATTTAGGTCATTAAGCAGCTTGCGTATCTCAAGGTTTTCTAAGAAATACAGTACACGTTTTATTGTTTTGTTGAAACGCGTGTATGCTGCTGTAGGCTTTACTAGTGAACGTGAAAGCGTGAGAATATGCAGACGAAGCAGAAAAAGGGGATCTCGAGTACAGTCATTGTGACAGCACTGTTCTTTACCATTCTTCTTTCCCTGTTATTGAATTTATGTGTTAGGCTTTACATTTACCTTTTAATTTATATATGTGGATTTAGAATGTTTCACGACAAATTCTCCCCTCTTAAAACAGACGTTATATGTCAGGCTATACTTCTATATACACATAGAGAAATTTATTATTATTTCTGGGGCTTACGGTGATTCTCATCACACGGATGGCGGCTTAAAAAATCCGCTCCCAGATTTGTCTTACCAGATATATACTCTATGCTAAACTTAAATGGCTGCATCAGTAATGACCATCGAGTAACCTAGAATTTTCATGCCTAGCCTGCTCTAGAAACGACAAGGGTTTGTGATCCGTTTGCAACTTAAATGCCTTCTCATACAGATAAATATTGAATTTCTTTATCGCTAATATTACTGCAAGACATTCTGTTTCGCTAGTTGAGTAATTGGTTTCAGCTTTATTCAACTTTCTGCTAGCATATGCCACTGGGCTTAATTCCCCATCCAATGCATCTGATTTCTGTAACAGGGTCGCACCTAACCCGATATTACTGGCATCCGTTCTTACCATGAATTCTTGACTTAAGTCAGGTAATTTCAAAATAGGTTTGCTTGTGAGCTTTTCCTTCAATTCCTGGTAAGCCAATTCACATTGTGGTGTCCATGTAATTCGATCTGGATTTCCTTTACGTGTCAAATCAGTTAACGGTGCACATATGGAATTAAAGTTTTTGATATACTTTTGGTAGAAACCACATAATGAGACAAAGGATCTCACGTCTTTCTTGGTTTGTGGTCTCGGGGCTTTCTTTAGTTTCTCTAAATTCTTGGGGTCAGGGGTCATGTTTCCCTGATGAACTGTGTGTCCCAAGAATTCTAATTCTTTACATCCAACGCAACATTTAGTTGGTCGGGCTGTTAAATTCGCTTCTCTAAGTCGATTAAACAGCATGTTCAGAGAGTCAATGTGTTCCTCAAATGTTTCTGTTGCTATAAGGATATCATCCATGAAATTTGTAATGCATGGATTATTTAGGGGATCTAACAATTTTCTCATCATTCTAGAGAAGACACTAGGCGCATTCTTCAATCCAAATGGCAATCTGTTAAACTCATAGTGTCCCTCTGAGGTACTAAAAGCTAGGTATGGTCTAACCTCAGGCTTTACTGGAATCTGATAGTATCCTTTACTCAGATCCACTTTTGAGAAATATTTAGCTTTATTTAGCCTGGCAAACAACTGATTTGTATCCGGCAATGGATCCACCTGTTCTTCTGTAATAGCATTCAGTCTCCTGTAATCTATACAGAGTCTATGTTCTCCAGAGGGTTTCCTTAAGAGCACCACACTGGAACTATACGAAGATTCACTGTGTGAAATAATTCCTTCCTTCAACAAATAGTCTATCTCTTCCTTCAAAGCTTTCTCCTTAGCAAAAGGAATCGAATAGGGTTTCATACAGAAAGGTGTGGGTTCTATCAGTTTCATATCATATTCCAATAAGTTTGTATGCCCCGGTCGGTCTGTTAACACCTCTGTATGATTATCTAGAACCTGTTGCACTCTCTCTTTCTGATTTTTCGTTAAATGTGTACTGATTTTCACCTGTGCCGCTGTCTCACAGGGGTGTAATGGATATTCAAATGATGAAAGTGGTTCCTTTTTCATCTCCATTGCAATGGACATGGTCAACAAGTGTGTCTTTTCCTGATGTTCTCTTTCCAAATATTTCTTCAGGAGATTCACATGATAGATTTTTTCTTTCCCCTTCTTATCTATCTTATAATTGGTTCTAGACACCTTCTCTAGAACTGTATATGGACCTTGCCATCCAATTTGTAACTTATTCTGACTACTGGGTAGAAGAAGCAGTACCTTCTCTCCCACAGCCAAATCTCTGTCTTTAGCTTTCCTGTCGTAATGTTTTTGTTGTTCGTCCATCACATGTGATGAAGACCACTCTGTTCATCCAATTATTAGGATGTTAGGATAGTCTATGAGTACGAAGGTGACTGATGAGCCCGATGCGGGCCTGGAAGGATCTCGGACAGTGTGGGCAGGGAATGTTTGCTTCATGTTAAGGTTTTATTTCACGATCTTTTCTAGCTTGTCTCCGCTGTTCCGCTGCTGCTCTTCTGGAAGATTCGCATGCCGCTGCACCTTTACGAAGAGATGTGCGCCAGGCAGTTCGGTCTTGCGCAGCAGCTTCCCATGTGTCTGGGTTTATGTCAAAGGTTTTTAATGAAGCCTTAATCGTGTCTTTGAAGCGCTTTTTCTGGCCACCATGGGAGCGTCTACCCTTCTGCATCTCACCATAAAAGAGTATCTTTGGCAGTCGATGGTCTGGCATGCGGACTACATGACCTGCCCAGCGAATCTGTGACTGCATCAGAATAGTATCGGTGCTAGGGATACCAGCTCTGTCAAGAACGGCGGTATCCGGGATCTTGTTTTGCCATTTGATGTTCATTATCCTCCTGAGACAGACTGTATGGAAGTGGTTGAGCTTTTTTACGTGGCGCCTGTATACTGTCCATGTTTCACATGCATAAAGCAGCACTGGAAGCACCGCAGCTCTGTATACCTTCAGCTTTGTCTGTAGACTAATGCCACTTCGATGCCAAACGTTGGTGTATAGTCTGCCAAATGTGCTGCTGGCTTTGGAGATCCTGGTGTTCACCTCATCATCAATGACGATGTTCTGGGATAGTGTACTACCAAGGTATGTGAACCTGTTCACAACATTCAGTTTCTCACCATTTACCTTGATGACTGGCTCAGTATAAATTGTGACAAGAGCTGGTTGGTACATGATTTCTGTTTTCCCCGTGTTGATGGTAAGCCCAAAGTTGGAGCAGGCTTCGGAGAATCTATCAACGCTACGCTGCAGATCAGCCTCTGAGCCAGCACTGAGGGCACAATCGTCAGCAAACAGAAGATCCCTGATGGTGTGTGATTTGACCTTGGTTTTTGCTTGAAGCCTCCTAAGGTTAAACAATTTTCCATCAATACGATATCTGATCTCGATTCCTGTGTCCCCGTCTCTGAAAGCATCAGTCAGCATAGCAGAAAACATGATACTGAAAAGAGTCGGTGCAAGTACACACCCTTGTTTAACTTCATTTGAGACTGGGAAAGGCTCCGATAGCTCACCGTTTTCCTGAACTCTAGCCTGCATTCCATCATGCAGCTGCTGCACTATTGAGATAAATTTCTTTGGGCAGCCGTATTTTGCCATGATCTTCCATAGACCCTCTCTACTGACCGTGTCGAACGCCTTTGTCAAGTCGATGAAAGCTGTGTACAGGTCACAGTGCTGTTCTTGGCATTTTTCTTGAAGCTGTCTTGCAGCGAACACCATATCGGTGGTTCCACGTTCTTTCCGGAATCCACACTGACTTTCAGGTAAAAGACCTTTGTCAAGATGAGCCGTAAGTCGATTAAGAAGGATTCTGGCAAATATCTTCCCAGCGATTGATAGTAGTGAGATGCCTCGATGATTGTTACAGTCTTGGCGATTACCTTTACGTTTATAAAGATGTATAATTGACGCATCCTTGAGATTGTGTGGGATGGTTTCACTCTGCCACATTTGCTGGAAGATCATGTGAAGTTTCTCTATCAGAACTGTACCGCCATCTTTATAGACTTCAACAGGAATTGAATCGGAGCCGTGGGCCTTTCCACTAGAAAGTTGACGAATCGCTTTTTGAGTCTCCTCCAAAGTCGGTATATCATCTAGTGCTTGAATTTGGGACATCATTATTCAATTATGATGATAGGCTTGTTCATCTGAATATTATTAAAGTGTTCGAGCCAGCGTTGGAGAATTTTTTTCCTTGTCTGGCGTAGTTTATGTTGGACGATTCTACGCATGTTGTTGAAAGCGTCTTTCTTGGATCATTTAAATATGCTTTATGGAGATGGTGTTTCTCAGCCAACATCTTCTTTATATCATCTGAGTTCTCATCAAACCAGTCATTTTGTTTCTTGATGGCGGGACCCAGGACCTCTGTAGCAGTGTTGTAGATCTGCTCGCTTAGGGCTGTCCAATTTGTTTCCGAACTTTGGCCGTCTAACGAGATAGATTTGAGACGGTCTTCTAGGGTGTCAGTGAATGACTGTTTAATTTTTGTCTTCTTTAGTTTGGTAATATCCAGCCTTTTTTGAGTTTTCTTTCCCTGAGGGCGCCTGGCAGGTTGGATACGAATTTTAAGTTTAGACACAATGAGGCGATGATCAGTCCAGCATTCGGCACCACACATGGACTTGGTCACCCGGACATCTTGCCTGTCCTTCTTCCTAACAATTACATAGTCAATTAGGTGCCAATGCTTCGAGCGAGGGTGCATCCAGGAGGTCCTGTTGCGGATAGGAAGTCGAAAAATGGTGTTGGTGACAAGGAGGTTATGTTCTGCGCAAGTCTGGAGGAGAAGAAGTCCATTGCTGTTACAGCGACCCACGCCGTACTTTCCGATAGTGCCATTCCAGGAGATGTTATCTGAGCCTACTCTTGCATTAAAGTCACCAAGAATAATAAGCTTATCTGCTTTGGGAACTGATGCAATGACTGCATGTAGTTCTTCGTAAAACTTATCCTTGACGTCATCCTGGTTTGTCATAGTTGGTGCATACGCGCTAATGATGGTGGCATGTTTCCTTCCATAAAGCAGCGGGATCTTGACCGTCATGAGTCGGTCATTTATTCCCTTTGGGGGCTCCGCTAGCTTGCCAATAATTGCTGTTTTGATTGCAAATCCAACCCATGCTTCTCGTCTTTCTTCAGTTCCTCTTCCGCTCCAATAGAATGTATAACCTGCACCCTTTTCGCAAAGTTGGCCCTCGCCTGCAAGTCGAGTTTCACTCAGTGCTGCTATGTCAATGTTGTATCTGGCCAGTTCTCTCCCTATCAGGGCAGTTCGCCTCTCGGGTCTGTTTGTGTTAAAGTCTTTGTCGAGTAGAGTGCGCACATTCCATGCGCCTAGAATGAGAGGGAAAAACCTGTCCTTTCTTTTTCTTATGTGTCGCCCGCTGAAGTAGGGTACCCACCAACCGCGGTAAGCTGGTTAGGTAATGGTGGAGCAGGCAATGTTTAGGGCACCTTTTCTAGCCCCTTCCTCATGCCATGGAGGTGAGCAGTGCTTTCCTAAAGAGGGCTGCTCAGTCACTCAGGGGGCTGCCGAATCCCACTGCTGCTCCGATCAGTGGAAGACGACCATATGGCCTGAGCCGCCTGTGTGTAGGTCTGCGACTACGATAGCCAGCGCACCCACGCCTGCCGCTTCGCCGCTCGCCCATCGCCACAGGACTTGTTGTGAGTGGATGGATGAGTGGATGAGTGGATGAAAGAGTGACTTGCGCAGTGATTTGGTTTAAAGTGAGGAAGAGTTGCGCAATTCGTCGACCTCACTCTCTCGCCTGGGTCCATCTTAATCCAGTGGCAAGACAAGTCAAGACGACTGGAGATGAAGTCAGGTGCAGTGGATGACCATGGCTTTCTACGTGCCGCGCCATGCTCCTTACGCTCCACAGCGCGTTGCTGGTAATCGCCGTCATGCCCGTTGAACCAACAGGTGGTTTCTTCCGCGCAGTCTACCGAATCCAGTCTTCGCATGCATGGGTAGGCAGACCCTAACTCACCGAAGGTTTATAACCAGTCGGCTACCCTCACCTAGTTTAGCCGGCCTGTCAAAGCCGTTTCCCGGGGGGTGGCCGCTGTCGGCCTGTTGTAATAGGCAGCATGTTTCTTCCTGGCTTGTCTCAAATTTTCATTGGCAAGTTTCCAGCCAGTTTTTAAACGAGTGGTCAGCGCATTCACATATTGGTATGAGGATGTAATATTTTCCTCTGCCTTTTCATCAGTCCACGTTCTTAACAGCGCTTCATATGGATCTTTAATTTTGTGGACCTATTTGTCCATGCACCGGTATGGTCTCTTCCACTCGAAGCTCTATAGTGATGATTTTTCTTCCCAGAATTATCATGCACAAAACGACCGCTACCAATTCTTTTCTTGGGGCTTTCTCCCCACTTAGAATTCTTGATGAGAGATTTCCTCACTACATCCTTTTCCTCCAGTTTGTTTAAGTCCGATTGAGGGATTTTCGGCTTATCCTGGGGTAAGACATCTTTTTGCACTCGCTGCTTAGTGGCCATTGTAAAACAGTTAATTGAAGCTTGTCCGTGAAAAGGGGCTTCCCATTTCACTTGGTCCACTTTATCAATTTTTTTTTTCTTTCTATTGTCAGGCCTACGTTTGCCCCGTGGCGTATCCAGGTCCTGATCAATGTTCCCACTTGTGGGTGTTCCCTCATGTGCTATGCTACACCTTTCTACAAAATTCTCAATGTCCCACCTTGCCTTGGGCCAATAATAGTTGTGAGCCACCTTTTGGATGATGGTACCTATTTTCTCATGGTCCCCATCTTTTTTCACATGTAGGCTCCTTATTAATTCTGCCCTATATGCCTTTGGAAGAACCAGCTGTCCGTGACCATTGGATCTAGTTCTGGCCTTCCTGTAAATCAACTTGTTTTCATGTAAAAATCTCCCTTGCCTGGAGTTGTATGACAAGTTGACAATTTCCTGAAACAAGGCTTGAGGGTCTTATCCCCAGCCTGTGCCTTCCTCCTCTCATTGGAGTGGTATCTATCAGAATATCCTCCTCCTTTCTTGAGGTTGACCTGACCTGAAGGGTGGCCATTTGTAAAGTGCTGTGTATAAAGTCATCTGTAAACCATCTGTGTAAATTGTGGTGTATGGTGTTACTGAGATCAGGCATGCTCCAGTCTACCCAGCTGTAAATGGGTAACTCACCCTAGTCCTGAGTTAGGGAAGGCAAAGGCAGCTGTAAGCAGTAGTTTCCCTCTAAGGCTCCAATGTCTACAAGGCACCAATGCAGACTGCTGGAATCTTTGTTTACACAGTTTATTTAGACGCACACACTGGGACATAACGAGTAAATCATGGGTATTATGTTGACACATCAATTTGCAGGCATACATAGTAGATCCCATGTCATGACACATTCATAAATAATAGGTAGTACATCAATAGCTTCCAATGTCATGATACATAATGGCCGCATCCCCTATCTGACTAAGCGCGTCAGTGAAGGCGGATCGGTAAGTAACTAAAGTTGCTTTATGTTCACAGTTTATATCATATTATGAAACCATGGAAGGGGTTTCTATCAAAATTGAGATCTCCTTGCCACTGTCCGAATAGTAAGATACATGCCCCGTTCTTTGGACAGTGATTCAAAAATACGATGACAGGAATGTAACATGGCCGCCTTCCTGAGTTGTCGCTCACTCGCTCACAGGAGGGTATATATATATAAGCCAAAGTTAATTTGAAATACATATGAATGATTTCCTAAAGTTTCTCCATACAGTTCTACAGTAATCCAGTTACTTCACGTAGACATCACGGCTGTATGGAAGCCCGTCATCTTCGTCGATACAAACATGACCCTAGCGTTGCGAAGCACAAAATTCCAGCTAGGTCTAACCGACGTGAGATCATCAAAAATAGGGTCTGGCATTACCTGGAGTCCGAATCATACATGGTACCGTACATTAGGAGAGTCTCTAACACAAACTCTAGTAGAGACACAATCTCCTACAGAAGAAAAACCACTTCATAAATCATTTTTACTGAAGAATGTACCAGCCCTGGAAAATGCGTAACCGCTATTGTAAACGGTACCTCGGAACTCATCACGACTTGTCAAGACAACTCATACTTCCGCTAGAGCGGCATAACAAGAATATAGTCCTGCCTACCCATCCAAAATATACAATATAGGACTGATTCTACTTGTACTAATAATATGTAATACATATGAATTCAGGCCATAAACATAATAAGCAAATTAATCTATTTTCTGGCCCTAACAAATAAGCACGGCCATGAGTGCAATATCCATGCGCCGAATCAATATCAAGAACGATTACTCCTATGATCAAAAGTGTAAATCAATCCTGAGTTATCTAGCTTTACTATAGACAGCATTTTCATACACAAATGAATGAATGTCTATATCTTTTCCATATTAAATAGCCATATCGATTTTTGTAATATGTGCGTCAAAATATGCACGCAACACCATTACTATAGGGTTCCTTCTGCAACGGTCAGTATCATGATTGTTCATCTGACAATTCTTACAAAATCTCTTTCCTTGGTTGAAAGATTTTCTTTCATCATATTTCCTTTCATCGAATTGTGGGGTTTTATTTTTATTGTCATACCGTGTCCTATCAAACTGGTGCTTACCTTTGTTTTGATCTCTAGGATCAAATTTATTAAAGTTCTGTGGTGCCCTAAAATTATCTACCTGTTTCTTTTTATTACCTGATACCTCTGCCTGAGCTGCTTGATACCTTTCTGCAACATTTAGTAACTCCCCCAGTCTCTCTGCACCTTGTTCCATGAGAATTTTTCTCAGGTCTGGAGCCATGGACTCTCTTAATTGTTCTATAAGGACCATTTCCTTAAGATCTTGGGTTTTCCCCAGAGAAGTCCATTTCTCCAAGTATGTCTCTAACCGTGCAGAGAACTGGTGATAGGTTTCACCTGACAGTAGTTTAGCATTCCTAAATTTTTTCCTATAAAATTCTGCATTCTTTTCATACCTTAACAAAAGAGCCTGCTTTAGCATGTCATAATTTTCCTGATCACCTCTGCTCATTTTTCCAAAAACTTCATAAGCTGCCCCACGAAGTCCCTGAGATAACTTTAAGCTCCACCTTTCTCTCTCTAACCCATACGTGGTAGCTAATAGTTCATATCTATTTAGATAGCTCTCAATATCATCGTCTTTCTCAACAAAATGATCTAAATGAAAGTTCATAGCTGAGGTTGAGGCTCCCTGACTAGCAATAGCATCGGAGGCAAAGGGACTGGCACTATTTTCAGGAGCATGGCCTTGAAACTCAAACTCCCTTAGTCGTAACTCATGTTCCCTTTGTAATCTCTTCTCCTCCTTTTCTGCTTCCCTCTCTGCAGCTAATCTCTTGTCTTCCCTTTCTGCAGCTAATCCTTTTTCTTCTGCTTCCCTCTCAGCCTTTTTCTCTTCCAACTGGAGCCTCTTTATTTCCGCCTCACGATCCGCCTCCAATGCTTTAGCCTCTTTGTCAGCCTCAATCTGCAGCCTCTTAATTTCTTTTTCAGCCTCTAACTTTCTTTCAGCCTCTTTTTCTAATCTTTCAGATTCTAATTTTCTTTCGGCTTCAAATTTTCTTTCCTCACGTTCAATATATTTGTCACATTCCGTAGTGACATAGGAAATCATAACTTTCCCGTCCATTCCTAACTCTTTTGCAGCCTGCATAGCAGCAGATCGAAATTTGGCCAAGTCCGCCATTTTCTAACAGGTAAATTTATATAATGTCTAACTAAACAATACAATCTGTAATTAATTATCCAAGGACAACCACAGGCACTGAGAGCTCAACCTTATTTAATTCCACCCAAGGATACCTTTTAAATTTTTATTATTCCCAATATATATAGTAGGAGAAAGTTCAATATCCCGGGAGCGAGACCCCAATATATGTGGTAAAGTGGGATGATATAAATATTTATAGGGGACTTAGTGTACTGACTGAGATCAGCTGTGAAGGTATATGTATCTAGTAAGTGTGGTGTATTACAGATGACCTTACTTGCTACCACATTTATACCTCAGTCAGAATTATTCTGGAATATTGTGATGACTACGTTGAATGTCTAGGGTTATGATAATGATGAAGTGTAAGTCACAACAACAACAGACAGATAAACAATTTAATTTATTCCACAACACTTTACAACACTGTGACACTCACACACATATAACACTCTATAAGACTATCTTAAATGAGTCAAGTGTAAAGTTTCAAATATATATGTAATAATTACTTTCAACAATATATATCCTGATTCAACTACACAGTGAACCAGGAATCACAATCAAATGTAATCACAATTTATAAATATGATCTTTGTATTGACATAATTTATTAGTATTATCCTATGTGTGTAAGTTGTGAAGTAGTACTATAAGGTAATACTGGTTTTGTTTTTCAAGCTAGATTGTTGTTTGTCATCATGACTTCAAGTGTTTGATTATCGTGGAAATAGTACTGGGAAAAGTTCACAGTTCCTGTCATTTGAAACAATTTATTGTCCCTCTGGGTTTAATATAATGTCAATTTTAGAGGGGGGGGGCACATAATGTTGAGCTGCTCTGGCCACAGAAGCTTATCTTTCGTGATGGCGGCAGGAAAAGACTCCTCTGCTCGATTGCTTCACTGTGTTCTGGAGACACCTCACTGGTCGCTATCTGGACCAAGGAGTATGCTGTCAGCCTCTGGATTCAGCAAAACTCAAACCTTTTTGTTTATAGTATATAATTACACTTGCAACACCAGATCTGCCTTCGCAGGTCGAAGATTTTTCAGATCTTTTTGGTGTTTTTAAAACATCTGGTGTCAGAACCGATGGGCAGTCTATGATTCTTAACTTCAAAAGAGTCTCAGTCATTTACTATACGATGTGGGTCATTTTGGGCGGGGTATCATGACTTCATGTGTTTGATTATCGTGGAAATAGTATTGGGAAAAGTTCACAGTTCCTGTCATTTGAAACAATTTATTGTCCCTCTGTGTTTAATATAATGTCAATTTTAGAGGGGGGGGGGCACATAATGTTGAGCTGCTCTGGCCACAGAAGCTTATCTTTCGTGATGGCGGCAGGAAAAGACTCCTCTGCTCGATTGCTTCACTGTGTTCTGGAGACACCTCACTGGTCGCTATCTGGACCAAGGAGTATGCTGTCAGCCTCTGGATTCAGCAAAACTCAAACCTGTTTGTTTATAGTATATATCACAATTTATAAATATGATCTTTGTATTGACATAATTTATTAGTATTATCCTATGTGTGTAAGTTGTGAAGTAGTACTATGAGGTAATACTGGTTTTGTTTTTCAAGCTAGATTGTTGTTTGTCATCATGACTTCAAGTGTTTGATTATCGTGGAAATAGTATTGGGAAAAGTTCACAGTTCCTGTCATTTGAAACAATTTATTGTCCCTCTGTGTTTAATATAATGTCAATTTTAGAGGGGGGGGGGGCACATAATGTTGAGCTGCTCTGGCCACAGAAGCTTATCTTTCGTGATGGCGGCAGGAAAAGACTCCTCTGCTCGATTGCTTCACTGTGTTCTGGAGACACCTCACTGGTCGCTATCTGGACCAAGGAGTATGCTGTCAGCCTCTGGATTCAGCAAAACTCAGACCTTTTTGTTTATAGTATGTAATTACACTTGCAACACCAGATCTGCCTTCGCAGGTCGAAGATTTTTCAGATATTTTTGGTGTTTTTAAAACATCTGGTGTCAGAACCGATGGGCAGTCTATGATTCTTAACTTCAAAAGAGTCTCAGTCATTTACTATACGATGTGGGTCATTTTGGGCGGGGTATCATATGTCATCTATCATATGTCATCTGTGAATGATTATCATCATTCATTTTAGGTGCTGCTTCAATAACTTAGGACCACGGTCCCTGAAACCAGAAGGTTGTACCTCCTACTTCAGAACTAATTTATAATCTATTTTCACACTGAACACAATACATAACAAACACTGAGTTCAGAGCGGTAGGCCAACTGCTAGCTTCATCTGAAACAATTTACACCAGTATACTCCTCCCCAATGGTTACTACGCCTCTGCAATTCCACCATTAGTTCTATCTAGTCAATAAGATAGGTGTCAGTGTACTGTTTGGCAATTCCATGCAGTTTTACTTTTCTCCGACACGTCCTGTTCAGGTTGGAGCACTATCTAGGCCTTGCCTCATGTTTGCTACTGAACCACGCACATATACAGACATAAATTATCAATTTACATTCCATTTTCATTAAAAAGATATCAAATATGTCAAGCTTACCACAATTCATGGAAATAATACACAAATACGTTGACTGGCGATGAATATGGCACAAATTCCGATCTGCCTCTGTCCCAGGCTTTTATTTAGAAAAAATATAAGCTGGTTCTCAACGCACTGTTTCTGAGTAAGTTTATTTTAAAATGTGGCACTGAACAGACGCTCCTCATTGACTATATCAGCGGGTCTAACCAATCGGGCCATGTTTACACAGCTTTTCAAAAAATTTTACCCTTCTCACGTTTCCCCTAACAACCAAAATTAGTATTTGTAGTCCGACTAATCGTGTTTAGCCTTATATATCATTCCCGCCAATCAAATAGGATTTAACATGGTGACCTATTTCCCGTAAAATGGTGGTTTCAAAACATGCCACTGTGCGATTATTATTTGGTGTTGTCTGACACCCTCACTATTTTCTTTTGGCTATAATTTGTTAATTCCTAGACTATTTGCGTAACACTTAACATATTCTTTGTCAGCAAGTCCTAAGGAACCCAAATATATAAGTTTTAAGGGAGCTAAGTGGCGGCGTTCAAAATATGTATTTTCTTCTAGGATAGTCGTGCTGTTACCACCTCCTCACTTCCAAACTTTAGGGTGTCTGCTGTACTGTCAGGCTTTCAAACGTAAACCAGTATAATGTCATGTCTCCCAATAAGCATTTTACAGGTTTTTAAACCTAACTCTCGTATGGGTAGTGTTTTTTATCACTGTCTAATTGAAAAAAAGTTAGTGCTTCATGCCTTACGCTTGGGGTGGCATTAATTATCGCAAGACGCGTGTTAGTGTTGCATGCGTTCCTGCTTTCAGCCATCCCTCTTTCTATCCTAAGTCCATCTGTCTTTTCATTACGCAGTGTATAAAATGAAATTATTGCTAGTATTAATTTAGGTCATTAATCAGCTTGCGTATCTCAAGGTTTTCTAAGAAATACAGTACACGTTTTATTGTTTTGTGGAAACGCGTGTATGCTGCTGTAGGTTTTACTAGTGAACGTGAAAGCGTGAGAATATGCAGACGAAGCAGAAAAAGGGGATCTCGAGTACAGTCATTGTGACAGCACTGTTCTTTACCATTCTTCTTTCCCTGTTATTGAATTTATGTGTTAAGCTTTACATTTACCTTTTAATTTATATATGTGAATTTAGAATGTTTCACGACAACATGTTCCCTGTCAATAATCACATGTTTCAAAATAAAAGACATATGATCAACAAAATAACACACGAGAACCAAAGTAGAGGTTGGCAGAAACGAAGGTACCCAACCTACACTGTCGCCAGTTCAAATCCCAGTTCTAAGCCAACGAGAAAACCTCCACATTTTTTCCTCCACGAAACAGAGAGCAGACCACGTACACTGCCACCGATTAGGTATCATGACAACAAAACCAGACATACAACTACCAAACATTGGGACACTTTAAACAAGAGAGCACAAAGAATAACAGCTAGAAATGTTATCGCCAAAATAAAAACAAAACAGATTTGGCAGTTTACCAATGCAGCGTTGGAGAACGGACGAGGATATTTTCTAACAACAGAACATCGACTACAGCCACACTCGTACCCCATTGTCAACGTTCAACCTAGAGAACTACCTGTACCGGTGCATAAAACACAATGGTTTCTGTCGCAACACAGACAGATGCTGCTAGGTCAAGTCAGGCATGTGACACGTTCAACAACCGCACATCATCCAGCCACACTCAAATCCAGTCTCAAGACGACCATTCCTCAGTCTAGATGACCCCACAATCCACGAGCAATCCTTATCAGGATGAGAGAAAGGTGCAATCACCGCATTTGTACCCTGATACAGCATTATAGGACTCAAACGAACATGATGGAGACAAGATATCACGGTTGTATCAGAAAGAGTCTCATATGGAGTCACAAGACTCAGATAGCTGTGTGGAATCTTTAGACAGCGCCCCATCCTTAGACAGCGCCCCATCATTAGACAGCGCCCCACCCCCAGACAGCGCCCCACCCCTGGAACTTCGCACCACTGTCAAAATCCCATACATTCCTGCACCTAACGAATCACCTCCTGTTACTACGATTGTCAACCTGCCACACTGGCCAGTCACGCCCCCTCCAGCTACATTACAGTCAGTAATGTTTTCTTCAGCTCCTCACCAATCTGTCAACAACGCCATGTCCAGTACTGTACCCACCACTATACAGTATGATCCCAGTTTGACCGGCCAACACATAGCATTGCTGGAACTGGCGAAAAAACTCAAAGAGCTGGAAAGGGTTATGAGCAAACCAGTTGTGTCTCACTGGAGCTGGAAAGGGTTCTGAAGCACGCCCCCTCGTATCTTCATATGCTTGCCAATCCAAGCATGGTCAACGCGAAAGTGCAAATACTGCTTGATAACGTTTTAAATTTTCCATGTACTCTATTTTCAGACTGTGTTTACTGTCTAAATTAAGCTATCACAGATGACAGAGTCACAGCCCGAGAGGTTAAGGCCCCACTTGATGAGAATTGATGTCCAGATGAACCCAGTAGAAGTTTTATTTCCGGACAGGCAACAGTTGATGACCAGAGTACTTCAGGAGCAGCCAGCAGATATATTTAAGCATTTTATTGATTGTGAAAATAACAATGACACAAACAGTTAGGGTGTTGATAATTTGCAAATAACACTTATTACAGACAGTTTTAGATGTTAAATTACACAACCCCAGAGTCATATCACATGTATTGCGAACAGATTATTTTTCAGGAGAATGATCCATACCTTGTGACTTTATTATCTTCCATTTTTCGCCCTTCCTTTTCCTTTCAGTTCCAGAGACCAAGTTATTCCTTCCACATGCATCTTTGTGCATATTCACGCAGGCACTTCCCACATTTGCACTAGTAGTCCTTCTATCACTTTTACTAATGTATCCTCTTCACCCATGATGCATATTCTGCTAAACTCATCTCTTTCCCTGAACCTGTTATAACAATTGTTAGCAGCATGTGTGCAATAATCTTATTACACGTCCATAAATATAAAGTGTCATTGTATACTATGCTATTTTTCTCCACAGATTTATTTGTTTTCGAATGTACATCAAATTTTTTTTTTGAATATTGTAAATTTTTCTAGTTATTGTTGTACCATCACTAAAATCTGTCGTTTAGAAAATAGCCATATATCTTTTTTGACAACAAAAGTTAAATTACTTTGTTAAATTTTTAAAAAGGAAATCTGGTATATAATACTATTGTTCAAATATTGAACAGATTCCAAAAGAGATTGTACATCCAACCTTTGTCCCACCATTTGCAGATTATTTTCACTCCACCCTTCACACCCCTTATCTTATTGTTTTTCCCTCTCTTACATTGAGAAGACATTCTGGACTTGTGAATTTTTCTCTTCAAATTATCTTAATCCCTTTGAATTACAATATTGTTGTAATCTAGAGATCTTTTGTTTTTCTCTATCCATTACGAAACCACAGTAGCCTATCCTTACAACTTGTTGACAACTAGTCATACCCATTGTCCTTATTCGCTTTTTTGTCTTGACTATTTCTTATCGCCCCATTGATAGGAATTTATTGTAACTCAGATATTAGAATATGCTGATAGAAATTTTTATGGTTATTGTAACCCTATGGTAGATTTTGTATATGAAATGACATTTGCAAGGAAAATGAAGATAGATGGAAATATACAACAAACAGTTCAATAGAAAAGTTGACATAAATCACTGCTGATTGAATATCCATGCACCACCCCCACACATGTTGATGAAAACAGATGAATGTTTTGGTTATTTTTGTACACATTGCTCCACATGTGGTTCAAGGTGAAAAGTAATGACCCCGTGTTACTATTTGATGATACTGCTTATGCGAGGTGCCCCAAATAGCATTTGCATATGCTGACCCCACCATTGAATACCCCCGACACTATTTGCATATGATGACTATGCACTGACACCCTTGATAGCATTTGTAAATGCTGACCCCACCATTGATTACCCCGCCACTATTTGCATAACATGACTATGCCAGCGACACCCCTGATACTATTAGTGCATGATAACTTTGCATTTTTGTATATTGCTTACTTAGGAGATTATTAATGATGGAAACCAGTGTCTGGTTATAATGCCCAAATACATATTAATAGCTGTTTCACCGTGGTTACGGAGACAGTGGAAAATATGATGGAAAATCTCAAACATTTTAAATAAACATGAGATTTCAGATGAAGATGGTTTATGAATAATAGAACCATACGTGTATGGACAAACGACACGGAAATATAAAAAAATGGAAAGATGACTAGATTATGATAGTCATACGTGAACTACAGGTGTTACGGACACACCAAAGGAAAATATGCCGATGAGAGAAAAAATTGAAAATAATAGAAGAATATTGCTACACCCAGAAGATTATAGAAAAGAGATACCTCCATACAGGAGATGATATTCCCCCTGATTTTTTTTGGCAAATGCCTGGATTATATGAACATTGCTGTATGATGTATAACCAAATGATTATTGCTTACTACTGATTAGATGATGTTGAAGAGATGTTTGTAGTACTTTAGCATTTCAGTAGGCTCACAAAATAACATTATATGACAGATAGTCAAAAATGACTGACGCATATTGACATACTGTTCACCCCTGAAGATACATGGACCGCATATGATACCCCACCAAGGATACTATGTTGCAGAAACATAAGATGAAAAAATAATGATGATCATTCACAGATGACATATGATAGATGACACATGATGGATGACATATGATACCCCCGCCCAAAATGACCCACATCGTATAGTTAATGACTGAGAATCTTTTGAGGTTAAGAATCATAGACTGCCCATCGGTTCTGACACCAGATGTTTAAAAAAAAAACAACACCAAATGGATCTGAAAAATCTTCGACCTGCAAAGACAGATCTGGTGTTGCAGGTGTAATTATGTACTATAAACAAAATGGTTTTGTTTGGTGATTATTGAACATGGTTATTTGTATAAAATTGTTTGTTGAAATAAATATGTTATTTAGAGGCAGTAGAAAATGTCAATCAATGATTGATTCTGAGAGAAAAGAAATAACAAGAAGGCTACAAATGACTTAACAGTGTATGTATGGAGCACCATAAATAATTAAATTCGATGTTGAAGAAAAGATAAAGGATTGCATACTTGATACAGGGACACCTCGAGATAACATGGACACATATTGTTTGGAATACCAGGATGGTATTCCAATATAAGGAACTTGCACTACAGTATTACAAGAACCAATATAGAAATCCCAATGTTTTGAAAAAATTTTTATTTCCCACTCTGTACATGTATATTGGAAATTTAGTATGATGATCACTACTTTGTATTTAAAGGAAGATTGTTGTGATGAAAAAGTTGAAAATATTTTACATGTATAATATATGCTATGGATGGTAGATAGAAATGAAAATATCCATGAATATTTGAAGATGATTTAACTATCTATACATGGATCGCCACAAAAAGAAGGTAACATATATATTTTGGAGCAAAACATTGCATATTGTGATATGGAACATTTTTACAGTGATGGACACTTAAGGATAACAATGACATTTTATGAATATGGACCATATATATTTTTTCTCTGCAGTGATGGACACTTGAAAGGAACGTAGACAGTACTTGGAGAATGTAAATTATATAAGGAAAAGTCATGAAGAATAAATAGGAATAATCCATGAGCTGTTGCACATTTTCACATTGAACAGTTATGATGACATGTATAATGAAGATTGTTACATTATTGTTCTAATAATTTGTTCGCACATGTAGGCTATACTTAGCGATGTTTTACACATGTATACTTAGCGATGTTTTACACATGTAAATATGATAAAAGAAAGATGATTCATTGAGAAAATAATTATGACTCGGCTGTTTTATGGAATTGGATTTGGAGATTTTGGAAATCTCTTTGAATATTGTATAATACTTGGAAACTAAATAAATAATTTACGCCAATAATTATGGGAACACCTGGAAGAATATAACATGGACATTTTGAAGTACTTGGAGTCTTCTGATATGGGAGCCAATAACAGGAACAGAAATGATATAAAAATTTTTCTTCCCCACCATGTCTAATAAAATGTTGTCACCTATATTTTAAACGAAATGCAATTGTGTTATGAAAAATGAAATTATTAATTGTTCATTTTTCCCAATGTTCCCACTCGTCAAATTTTTTGAGTGACGACCTTATGGATTAGATCAGATGTTTTCAAAGTTTTTTGGTCCGCGGCTCCCTTGACCTGTGCATAAATCACCGTGGCTCCTCTCTAAACTATATATTATATACAAGCAATTGTACCCAAAAAGATATTAATGACTTTCCCAAGCCACCGCGACGCCCTTAGCCGAGGGCCGCGACGCCCCTGGGAGCCGCGACGCACAGTTTGAAAACCTCTGGATTAGATGGATGTTTTGGAAATTTTTGTGGTCCAGGGTTACAAATAAAATTTTTTTTGTTGGTATATATCCTGAGATGATAGGGACTTAGAAATATTTTTTGTCTGGAGTAATTGCCCACTAATAAGGTTTAGTCAAGTTATGACGGTCATATATATATATATAGGAGCCCAGGTTTAAGATTTAGGTGAAATATTTTGAAATTTTTTTTGGACTTTGAAAATGTTTTGAAAATGTTTAGGACGCAGAAATTTGTGGGGATTCGTTTTTGGATATTGATGGTACATAAATGTCTCCTTGCGGGAAACATGTGCAGGGCCCCGGGATCTATATGTGGCCGTACTAACTGGTAGATGGTCTGAAACAGACTATAAATTTGTAACCAAAGCCAAAAATACAGGATAGCGTAAAACTTCTATTTGCCTAAGAAACAGATCATAAAATCTTAATACGGGAAATGTTAGTAGATAATGCAGGTCAAATGCTTGATGGAAGTCAGGTGGTTTTTTTTTTAGTCCAATAATTGAGCTCAAAGCTAACACACGCTATGAGCAAGTTTTTCCCCGGGCAAAGAAAAGTTAGCTAGTTTTTACCAGAAGAGCGAAGTGGCAAGACGTACATTTGCCAGCTCAATTGGTCCTATTTGAGGTATCAAAGTAAACTATAGAACAGTGTGAATTCTATTTTTGGATATGCAGTGAAATTATAATGTGTTCAGGTTACTGAGGAACATTGTGAGTATTATTATCATGCATTTATTCGGTTTCCAACGAACTTATCCATCGTTGTAAACCAAGAGTTCTTTATAAAATGATTGAGAGCGACAGTTTAACTTGCAGCCAGGAAAATATGCAAAGATATAAATGAAGTTAAGGTAAAAAGACCCCAAGCAGTAAGAGAAGCACAAACCCTTGCGATAGATCAGCAGAGAAAAAGAGGAAAGTAAAAGTAGATATCAGAACCTTTGAAAACCTTGTGTAATTGTTTAGGCCCTAAAGAAAGATGGCCAAACTGGATATAATGGCTGAACATTTTCTGTACATACGTTTTAATGAAATATTGTTGGAAATGAATTAATTGTTGCTGTGGTCCAAACAAATTACAATTGATCTTTAAAAAGTATCAGCTGTTGAGGATTTTACATGGTTGACTGAAGTGTAAAGAAACATGTATCACCTTACCTTACCTACAATAAATACAACATCTGCAATTTGAAGGATTTTAAACTAAATAAAGAACCTGGAAACACAAATCTAAAGTGAGTTAAGTACGAACTCTGGCGGACTTAAAGCCAGTCGTAAACAAAAACCAAACTCACGCCCAAAGTATAAAAACATAGCACGGCTACATATTACTAAATGGTGCAGTGACCAGTCCTTCAAGGTAGGCGTAAGGAAGCCACTGTACAATAGAAATGGATCAATTTACGTTGAATTTGCAACAATTGAATGTGGAGCAGCAACAGCCACCACAAACCCAGTATGCACTGGCGCAACCGTTGCAACCTCCAGTCTCACAAATTATAGACGGACCTACCATGATGGCGTTACAACTTATCACAACAACCTTGCAAAACGTGGACCATTTCGCCAAATACACTCAGATTAGGTCAATCATCCAGCCTTTTAAGGGTGATCAAAAGAAGTTCAGGAGGTGGCTATCAGATATTGATAAATTTGCATCTATCGTGGAGGTAGCGAATGATACAGATAAGAAACAAATAGCTTTTCTGAGCTCTGACTCCTTGGTAACAGATTTTCTGCGAAGGAGGGCACAATAACATAGCTTCTCTATGGTGCGGACTGCTGGAGAGTTACAAAGAAGGAAATGTCGAAATGGTCCTCTTTTCACACAACATGCCTAAGAAACATTCACCGAATCTTTTGGCCGAATACCATCACTAACCAAGATCTGCTTACTCGTAGCAAGCAAGACGACATGCACACCATCATAGCAGTCAGACGCTGGAGATGGGTAGGCCATGTCCTCAGAAGAGACCCCGATGCCATCACAAGAACAGCTATGTTTTGGACCCCTGAAGGAAAACGAAAGAGAGGCCGACCAAAAATAACCTGGCGGAGGACTGTGGAGGCTGAGATGCAAAGAATGAACCAGAGTTGGGGCACTGTACGAAGGATGGCCACCGACCGAGCAAAGTGGAATCAATGTGTTGTTGCCATACAAGACGCCACTAGGCGTAATGGCCACTGACTGCTTTGACGGTCGGCGGCTAAGGATCAAAGAAGTAGAAGAAAAGTAAACAAAAACCAAACTCACGCTCCAAGTATAAAACATAGCATGGCTACAATCATTAATAGTCCTCAGTATCTCTCCTTTGACCATTTCCAATGAACCCAATCTAAGTACTTATGAATCGTCTCTGTCAGATCCGTCGTTGCCGCATGACCAGGTCAGTAGATCCGTACCAGTTCATAACGATTCGAATCATCTATGGAAGTTTTCAATTCATGCCGTAGCCATCCATTTTGGACCTTCCAAAGCGTGCGCCGAGTTTCTGACTCAATAACTGCCCTTGCTAATTAAGTTTCAGACAGCCACTTTTGGGCTGCCTCTACCTTCATTCTCAAGCTGGATGTTGTTGTCGTGTAAGCTCCTCTATGTTCATCGGCAAAATCCTGCCCTTAACACTAGCCGAGAAGTCCCATCCGGATTTCTCACCACGGACTACAGCCCCATCAAAGTACATAATGAAATAATCAAACATCGCAGATATTCCCAGACTTACTAGAAACAATAACGTCGTACTTTATAAGATTGATATAATTGTTCTATTTAAATTGGCATAGTTTAGAGAACAGAAAATATGTATTTAAATTTTTAGTTACAATTTAAAATAAATTGTTTACTTTTCAACAAGCTGACACCCCGTAAGAAATCAATGGTCAAGTATGAAGTCATCTTTTTGTGATGTAACCATAAAAACACCCCAGAGGGCCCCCCCCTCACGTTCATGTCATATTTATATGTTTCACGCCAATATATTTTCGATGTGCACGCTCCAACGAGTATGCCAGCGCACGTGACTGCGCGACGGCCACAATAAAGCCCCAGCCCACGTGACTGCGCGAGCCCTCATCGCTGGCGTGTGAAAAGTCTGACGCAGGAGAAGCGGTCAGTTTTGTGAGATTCGCAGTAGACGCAAGATATGAGACACCAAGAGTAAGCAGAAGTTTGCACAGGGTATGAGAACGCGTTTGATTTTAAGGAAGATTAGATTATTTCCTAGTGAAATTACCATTATTTCCCTGCAGCTGAATTATATTCAGCGTGAGTCCGTTCTATTGTTTGAGAAAATAAATATTTGTGTTTCCTACGGATATTTCTTTTAGGACATTATAATTTAGTTTTGAAATGATAGATTAGTGAGAATAATGTAGGGATAGGTTTTACTAGGCGTTTTAAGTTCAGATCACGGCTGTTAGAATATAGAAAGAACCTATTTCGTGCATGGAACTGGACAGAGACATGTACGAGAGTGGATGTGTGTGCAAAATGTGTGTTTCAGGTAGCGTGGAAGAACAGACCGTTTGGCAGGTGAGAGCAAATTAATATTAGACAAACATAAAGGTATGTTTTCAGGCACTCGTAAGAAATAAAGAAGTAGAACACTTGGACAACAGAAAAACAACAGACGTGAGTGGCTTACCCAGGGTTCGAACCCCGTACCTTCCGTACGACAACTCCGCCTAGCTATCAAGCGAATTACACTGACCCCACGGCCAGCTAGGCATCCCCTAAAAAAGATGCTTTGCTGGCTATTTATCAGTACGAAACACACAAGATAACACCGGAAGTATACAGTGGACAACTCAGCCCTTAAATGACGCAATCACTTCTGTTGTTCTCCTATTAACAGTATGTGTCAGTCCAAACAAGACAAAGACCTTGATACTGGGTCCAGTAAATAGTAGAAGACTTAAGGACATTAGTATAGAACAGAGGGTAGGTTTCTGGTATTGTATAAACATTAATAACACATAAGGAAGGGAAACCCGAGGCCTGTAAACAGTAAATTAATATTAGACAAACATAAAGGTATGTTTTCAGGCACTCGTTAGAAATAAAGAAGTAGAACACTTGTACAACAGAAAAACAACAGACGTGAGTGGCTTACCCAGGGTTCGAACCCCGTACCTTCCGTACGACAACTCCGCCTAGCTATACAAGCGAAACACACTGACACGTACGGAAAGTACGGGGTTCGAACCCTGGGTAAGCCACTCACGTCTGTTGTTTTTCTGTTGTCCAAGTGTTCTACTTCTTTATTTCTTACGAGTGCCTGAAAACATACCTTTATGTTTGTCTAATATTAATTTACTGTTTACAGGCCTCGGGTTTCCCTTCCTTATGTGTTATTAATGTTTATAGAATACCAGAAACCTACCCTCTGTTCTATACTACTGTCCTTAAGTCTTCTATCATTTACTGGACACAATATCAAGGTCTTTGTCTTGTTTGGACTGACATATACTGCTGTATAGAGATACAACAGAAGTGATTGCGTCATTAATGGGCTGAGTTGCCCACTGTATACTTCCGGTGTTATCTTGTGTTTCGCACTGATGACTAGTCAGTAAAGCATCCTTTTTTGGGGATGCCTAGCTGGCCGTGGGGTCAGTGTGTTTCGCTTGTATAGCTAGGCGGAGTTGTCGTACGGAAGGTACGGGGTTCGAACCCTGGGTAAGCCACTCACGTCTGTTGTTTTTCTGTTGTCCAAGTGTTCTACTTCTTTATTTCTTGCAGGTGAGAGCACGGTGTTTCTCATTAATTATTTATTATAATTTTAACTAATCAGTGCTTTGTTTGTGTTTCATGTTAGCAATTGAGCACTGGCTGGGTGTTTTGTTTGGTTTGTTTGCTTACTTGTTTAATGTTTGTTCATTAGTTTGCTCTGTGGGTTTGGGTCACTGACAGGGTTGTATGAATAAATACAGCCCCTGCCTTAGAGTTTTATTGTTATTCGGGTGGTGCGAGTGTGCAAGAAAGTGATCACATATCACAACAGCATCATCATCTCTTGCCCACCCTATCACATTTTAATATACTTATTTTGTATGCGGCCAGTGTCTGTGAGCGTCGTCTAATTTTTCTTTCCCGTCTGCTGTGTTTCAGGCATTTGGAGCGCTTGTATTCGCCGTAGACAACACACACAAACACACACTCACGCATATATATATATATATATACATGCAGTAGAAATAAAAAAAGTTATAACGGAAGAGACATAAAAAGAAGGAGGCGGGGGGTGGGGGGAATGAAACAATAATGTTGAATGTGGAGAAAATGTTCTATATCTCCTGAAATAGACTGAACTGTTGTAAGCAACATTAAAGACAGCGTCACTTGTTTTAACCTGTCCCACATCATGTGAACATGCATTTACCACACACAGCTTGATATGTGTGTCTTATCTGTTCATTTGCTACACGATCATGTACAACGTTCCCATGGTATTTCTCACACATTTTATTTCTATAGATTATACTATACTCTCTAACTCATTTGTCAATGCTCAAGTGTCATATCATGTATGTCAGTACTCACAATCACATGTTCACATACTTAAATACTGTGTGGTCAGAATGACACAAATAAATACAGATATTCCCTTTAACTTTGTGATTTTCGAAAAACATAGACGTCTGCATGGTCCTAATATGTCCCAGTGGTGTACACATGTCTGTAACATAATTTAAGTTGTAGTCATAGTGAGGAGTTGAAGTATTACGGTGAGGTTTAACATATTTCTGAAGATAAAAATAATGCTATAGATTTTCCTCTCAATTTCTAAGAAAAACAGATATAAAATCACCGGGTTTTTAGTAGATAATGCAGTAAATGTAGACCATTCACTCCATTTCCAACAGATCTTGCTAGGTTACCGTACGTAAATGAATACGATAATCTGTTTGTATGAGACCCTGTCACCATAATAAAAGGTGTCTCCGGCGACAACCCTAATGCTGACCAAAATCTTAATTATGTAAGTAGAGAAATCAACTTCTACATGTTAGAAAAGCACAACTTATGTGAAGTAATAAAGCTTATGGGCGGCTGTTTAAACATCTCTTGGTATTTGGAAGCACTAGTAGAAATTACGAAAAGCACGTAAATAAAGTCATTGTACACTTGCAGCCAGGAAAATATTCACGATAACTTTTAAGGCCGAAAGACCCCATCACTAAGAGAAGATCAAACCCTCGCGATAGATCAGCAGAGAAAAAGGACAGTGGCACACCAGTCATATCAGCCTTTGCAGACGCTTGTGTAGTTTAGTTGGCCAAAGTCCAAAGAGAAAATGGCATAAACATAACACATAACGTTTTAATAAGGAAGGGAAAACCCGAGGCTGTGGTAAACAGTAAATTAATATTTAGACAAATCATAAAGGTATGTTTTCAGGCACTCGTAAGAAATAAAGAAGTAGAACACTTGGACAACAGAAAAACAACAGACGTGAGTGGCTTACCCAGGGTTCGAACCCCGTACCTTCCGTACGACAACTCCGCCTAGCTATCAAGCGAAACACACTGACCCCACGGCCAGCTAGGCATCCCCAAAAAAAGATGCTTTGCTGGCTATTTATCAGTACGAGACACACAAGATAACCGGAAGTATACAGTGGGCAACTCAGCCCTTAAATGACGCAATCACTTCTGTTGTTCTCCTATTAACAGTATGTGTCAGTCCAAACAAGACAAAGACCTTGATACTGGGGGGGGGGGGGGGGGGGGGGGGTCCAGTAAATAGTAGAAGACTTAAGGGACCATTAGTGTAGAACAGAGGGTAGGTTTCTGGTATTGTATAAACATATAAAATGACACATAAGGAAGGGAAACCCGAGGACCTGTAAACAGTAAATTAATATTAGACAAACATAAAGGTATGTTTTCAGGCACTCGTAAGAAATAAAGAAGTAGAACACTTGGACAACAGAAAAACAACAGACGTGAGTGGCTTACCCAGGGTTCGAACCCCGTACCTTCCGTACGACAACTCCGCCTAGCTATCAAGCGAGATCACATGACCCCACGGAGACAGCTAGGCATCCCCATAAAAAAACACGATGTTTTGCTGACTATTTTTTCAGTACGAAACCGACAAGATAACCCGGAAGTATACAGTGGGGCAATCAGCCCTTAACCATGTTGGGGCACTGCAATCACTTTTACTGTCCAAGTGTCAATCTTTGTCTTGTTTGGACTGACACATACTGTTAATAGGAGAACAACAGAAGTGATTGCGTCATTTATGGGCTGAGTTGCCCACTGTATACTTCCGGTGTTATCTTGTGTGTTTCGTACTGATAGCTAGGCGGAGTTGTCGTACGGAAGGTACGGGGTTCGAACCCTGGGTAAGCCACTCACGTCTGTTGTTTTTCTGTTGTCCAAGTGTTCTACTTCTTTATTTCTTTCGAGTGCCTGAAAACATACCTTTATGTTTGTCTAATATTAATTTACTGTTTACAGGCCTCGGGTTTCCCTTCCTTATGTGTTATTTATGTTTATACGATACCAGAAACCTACCCTCTGTTCTATACTAATGTCCTTAAGTCTTCTACTATTTACTGGACCCAGTATCAAGGTCTTTGTCTTGTTTGGACTGACACATACTGTTAATAGGAGAACAACAGAAGTGATTGCGTCATTTAAGGGCTGAGTTGCCCACTGTATACTTCCGGTGTTATCTTTTGTGTTTCGTACTGATAAATAGCCAGCAAAGCATCTTTTTTGGGGATGCCTAGCTGGCCGTGGGGTCAGTGTGATTCGCTTGATAGCTAGGCGGAGTTGTCGTACGGAAGGTACGGGGTTCGAACCCTGGGTAAGCCACTCACGTCTGTTGTTTTTCTGTTGTCCAAGTGTTCTACTTCTTTATTTCTTACGAGTGCCTGAAAACATACCTTTATGTTTGTCTAATATTAATTTACTGTTTACAGGAAGAATCGGGTTTCCCTTCCTTATGTGTTATTTATGTTTATACAATACCAGAAACCTACCCTCTGTTCTATACTAATGTCCTTAAGTCTTCTACTATTTACTGGACCCAGTATCAAGGTCTTTGTCTTGTTTGGACTGACACATACTGTTAATAGGAGAACAACAGAAGTGATTGCGTCATTTAAGGGCTGAGTTGCCCACTGTATACTTCCGGTGTTATCTTGTGTGTTTCGTACTGATAAATAGCCAGCAAAGCATCTTTTTTTTTTGGGGATGCCTAGCTGGCCGTGGGGTCAGTGTGATTCGCTTGATAGCTAGGCGGAGTTGTCGTACGGAAGGTACGGGGTTCGAACCCTGGGTAAGCCACTCACGTCTGTTGTTTTTCTGTTGTCCAAGTGTTCTACTTCTTTATTTCTTACGAGTGCCTGAAATCATACCTTTATGTTTGTCTAATATTAATTTACTGTTTACAGGCCTCGGGTTTCCCTTCCTTATGTGTTATTTATGTTTATACAATACCAGAAACCTACCCTCTGTTCTATACTACTGTCGTTAAGTCTTCTACTATTTACTGGACCCAGTATCAAGGTCTTTGTCTTGTTTGGACTGACACATACTGTTAATAGGGGAACAACAGAAGTGATTGCGTCATTTAAGGGCTGAGTTGCCCACTGTATACTTCCGGTGTTATCTTGTGTGTTTCGTACTGATCAAAGCAGCAAAGCATCTTTTTTTAGGGGATGCCTAGCTGGCCGTGGGGTCAGTGTGATTCGCTTGATAGCTAGGCGGAGTTGTCGTACGGAAGGTACGGGGTTCGAACCCTGGGTAAGCCACTCACGTCTGTTGTTTTTCTGTTGTCCAAGTGTTCTACTTCTTTATTTCTTACGAGTGCCTGAAAACATACCTTTATGTTTGTCTAATATTAATTTACTGTTTACAGGCCTCGGGTTTCCCTTCCTTATGTGTTATTTATGTTTATACAATACCAGAAACCTACCCTCTGTTCTATACTAATGTCCTTAAGTCTTCTACTATTTACTGGACCCAGTATCAAGGTCTTTGTCTTGTTTGGACTGACACATACTGTTAATAGGAGAACAACAGAAGTGATTGCGTCATTTAAGGGCTGAGTTGCCCACTGTATACTTCCGGTGTTATCTTGTGTGTTTCGTACTGATAAATAGCCAGCAAAGCATCTTTTTTAGGGGATGCCTAGCTGGCCGTGGGGTCAGTGTGATTCGCTTGATAGCTAGGCGGAGTTGTCGTACGGAAGGTACGGGGTTCGAACCCTGGGTAAGCCACTCACGTCTGTTGTTTTTCTGTTGTCCAAGTGTTCTACTTCTTTATTTCTTACGAGTGCCTGAAAAACATACCTTTATGTTTGTCTAATATTAATTTACTGTTTACAGGCCTCGGGTTTCCCTTCCTTATGTGTTATTTATGTTTATACAATACCAGAAACCTACCCTCTGTTCTATACTAAATGTCCTTAAGTCTTCTACTATTTACTGGACCCAGTATCAAGGTCTTTGTCTTGTTTGGACTGACACATACTGTTAATAGGAGAACAACAGAAGTGATTGCGTCATTTAAGGGCTGAGTTGCCCACTGTATACTTCCGGTGTTATCTTGTGTGTTTCGTACTGATAAACAAGCCAGCAAAGCATCTTTTTTACACCATGGGGATGCCTAGCTGGCCGTGGGGTCAGTGTGATTCGCTTGATAGCTAGGCGGAGTTGTCGTACGGAAGGTACGGGGTTCGAACCCTGGGTAAGCCACTCACGTCTGTTGTTTTTTTGTTGTCCAAGTGTTCTACTTCTTTATTTCTTACGAGTGCCTGAAAACATACCTTTATGTTTGTCTAATATTAATTTACTGTTTACAGGCCTCGGGTTTCCCTTCCTTATGTGTTATTTATGTTTATACAATACCAGAAACCTACCCTCTGTTCTATACTAATGTCCTTAAGTCTTCTACTATTTACTGGACCCAGTATCAAGGTCTTTGTCTTGTTTGGAGATGACACATACTGCTAATAGGAGAACAACAGAAGTGATTGCGTCATTCAGGGGCTGAGTTGCCCACTGTACGAGGATTACTTCCGGTGTTTTGTATCTTGTGTGTTTCGTACTGATAATGCTAGCAAAATCTTAGCAAAGAGCATCTTTTTTAGGGGAAGCCTAGCTGGCCGTGGGGTCAGTGTGATTCGCTTGATAGCTAGGCGGAGTTGTTTAAAAAGGTCTTGGTATTTTGAACCCTGGGGAAATTACGAAAAGCACTCACGTTACACCTTGTTTTTTTGTTGTCCATGTGTTGGCCGAATACTTCTTTATTTCTTACTCGGAGCAAGTGGAGGACATGAAAATCATACCTTTGGAGCTGGGTTTGTCTAATATTAATCCTCAGAAGAGACCCCGATGCCATCACAAGAACAGCTATGCTTTGGACCCCTGAAGGAAAACGAAAGAGAGGCCGACCAAAAACAACCTGGCGGAGGACTGTGTAGGCTGAGATGCAAAGAATGAACCAGAGTTGGGGCACTGTACGAAGGATTGCCGCCGACCGAGCAAAGTAGAATAAATTTGTTGTTGCCCTACAAGACGCCACTAGGCGTGATGGCCACTGACTGCTTTGACGGTTGGCAGTTAAGGATCATAGAAAAAAAAGAACATCTAATCAGCAACTCCATTAATCTTGCTCTTGTCTGTAACTGGCGACACGCCAGTCTAATATGTATCTATGTGCGCAATTGAAAGGGCGTAGCTTGTAGGTTCATTTGTTTGGGATGTTTTGTAATAAAAAATATTCGTTAGATTGATAAAGAGCTTTGTTTTGCGACAAGAAACGTTTTTGCTTTTCAGTAAATGGTAATATAAAGTTACCATTGAAAGGAAACAGAACACGTAAGTGTTCGCCCTTAAAATTATGTATTAAGTGCAGCTCTTTAATCTGCGTTTTAAATGCTACATTTGAAAAACCAAAGTTTTATAGCAAGTGCCTGGGATCCTAAAGAGCCTAGTTTAGAATTATTTGTGTCATTAAAATAAAAAGCATAATTAGGCAGATTTAAAAACATATGCAACATTTTTATAACATATGTTAAGATTTTATTAAAAACATTGTTTCCCTTGATAATACAAAAGTTATCTCCCCTAACTAAAATATAGTAATATACAGACATGGTATTACACGAGCCAGTAATGCCTCACAATATGACGAGTTATAATTACAGCGAGCTATTTCTGCTTCATGTATTGATGATATCACTATTTCTCCTGCAGTCATTTCACTCTTATACATTCCATTTTACATTCATTGGATGGAGTCAAACTTATCTAGACACACTGGCTATGAAGCCAATGAGAAACCTCAAAAGAAAGATACGGAAAGAAACCCTTATTTAGTCGTTCCTCTTCTACCCTGGGGCGTTGAGGTTTTGCTAGGAAGAACGTCATACTGTCTTATCGGCGGTCTTCCTCCCGGCCTGGTTCTAATCCAGTCCTCGGTCATTCAGGGATTGTCAAACATTGTTCTCCCAGCAAACTCTGGGTCGTCACGGAGGTCTGAATCCCTGGCTCTTGGTTCCCCATATTTGTCGTTGTCAGGAACTAGTTATACTGTGGATTTTAACACATATCCACTTTCATACTTGGCTCGTCCCGCTAGGAGACGACCACAGCATACACTAGCTGACAATAACTAATTGAAAAACACATTTAACAGGTAAGTTCCCTTTTATTAATGAACTGCACACACGGAAGCCACACACGGCTAGCAATACATATGAAATACAACTCAACATAAATGCCAATGCAGCTTGCACCACTAACAACTTAATCTATAGGTATCATACCCACTAATATGGCCCTACTGGCTGAACACCACCATGATTTTCGCTCACCGGAGAAACCCTGTGCTATGACAAAGTAATACTTAATCACAAAAAACGCATCATCAACGGCCTAAGAAAATGCCACTAGATAATACACCATCACTCTAGAATTATGCAATATAATCCACACCGCATGCAGAAATGGCAAGCACTATAACTAAACATGAATGGCATACACTTCCCAGCAAAATGCTGACAGGGAACATAAAGGCGACCTGCACCGGACGCTGGCCAGAACTCTACTGCCTTTTTCCGCCAGAATTTGTGTCCACTTCCCTTCCGGTCAGCTAACCAAACGGGTTTTTACATTATATCAATGTTGTCACTCTCAGCGTGAGCAACCTGATATTTCGGCGAACATATAGCCGTGAAATCCACACCCCTCCCTTCCCTTTTTAAGAAAGAAAACGAAGTTTTCTTCCATCAGAGGAGCCACTCCCAACCCCCTTCGGAGTACGGACGACCAAAATGTCGAGACAGCACCTCCTCATCTACCTAGAGAGTGCCATAGTTGTCCAACACGATTGTCGTTCCTGCCTTATCACCCTATGCACCAAACACAAAAGGAGCATGAACTAATCCACCCCAGGTACTGGTAGTTGTGAAAAATAACAACGACTGTCCACACCTGATCTATCAGCCACAACATATGTTACATTTTAGTTATTCATATCTAAACATCAACAATAGTAACCAATCTCATAGTATAAACAATTACTTCTACACGCTATAAATATATATTATATTATAACATGGTTTAAACACACGTTCAATATAACTCTATAACAAATTGCCTTTATGGCATCATGACACATAAATCACATATCTTAATAAATTTTCATAGACACCAACTCTAACGATTATAATACATTTCTTACATTAACCAATGTAATAACTCTCTTCGGATGCTCCTGTCCCCACACCAACCTCATAACCTGGACAGGACATCCGCTACGATGTTATGTAACCCTGAGTTGGTAGAATAGTAAAGTTGAATTGCTGCAGCAATACTGCCCAATGTGCTACCTTAGCACTGGTGGACTTAGCCGACTGCAAAAATAGCAGTGGTTTGTGATCTGTTTGGAGGAAAAAATGCGCTCGCAATCGGTATCGTGCCAGTTTAGTCACCGCCCACACAATCGCAAGGCACTCTCTCTCAGTCGTAGAGTATCTAGTTTCTGCTGGCAACAACTTCCGACTGACATACAACACTGGATGGAGTGACCCTCCATGGTCCTGCATGAGACAGGCACCAATGCCTACCGAAGACGCATCAGTATGTAAGATCAGTGGTCTGCCTAGATCTGGTAATCTCAGGATTTGTTTTTCGGAAAACAGTTTTTTAACCTTAACCAGTGCTTTTTCACATTCAGGGACCCATTTTACTTTGTTAGGCTGCCCCTTTTTGGTGAGTACAGTAAGCGGCTCAGCCAACGACGAAAAATCTGGGATGAACTTATTATAAAAATTAATTAATCCTAACAAACTCTTCACCTGCTCTTCGTCCTCGGCGACTGCAACTGTGAGATTTTCGTCATTGTACCATCTTCAGGTTTAATGACGTTATGGCCGACAACATGGCCCAGGAAGCTCAGCTCTGCGTACCCGATGGACACTTTGCTCGGGCCAGCAGTGAGTCCATATGTCTTCAGACACTTCAACAGGGCGAACAGCCCATCCACATGCTGCTCCCATGTATTGTGAAATATGCAGATATCATTGATGTACGTAATAACATCGTCTCTGTGCCCTAGTAGCTTCCTCATCATTCTCACGAAGGTGGCGGGTGCATTGACTAACCCGAAACACATATACTTAAATTGAAATAGATCTCTAGGAGTTGCAAATGCCGTAAGGGGTTTTGCAGCCTCAGATAATGGCACCTGCCAGTATCCCCTTGCTAAATCTAACTTACTAATAAAATCTAGCATGGGAGAGCTTGGTTAGAAGCTCCTCTTGGTTAGGCATAGGCTCTGCGTCGACCACCGTTACACTATTGAGTCTACGAAAATCAATACAAACTCGGATTGACCCGTTCTTTTTCTTAACCACCACCATGGGAATAGAATACGTGGATTCGGAGGGAACGATGATGTCCAGCCGAACCATATCGTCGATCTCTTTCTCGATCGCCGCCTTATAATGTAGCTGCAACGGGTATGGTTTAACTCTGATCGGCTGGTTATCGGTTAGAGCGATATCATGGTCTATTAGATCCGTCTCCGGGCAGATCCGTAAGCAGCTCACTGAAATCCCTAAGGATTGCCTCTACCTGAGCCCTCTGCCCGTCGGTTAAGTCCGTACAAACCGATACATCTTCTAATGATTCGGAGGGGGCTAGCGGCTTGAGAGACAGCTATAAGTGTCTATCGTCGGAGCTGTATTCGCTATTGTCAACCACCACTGCCACCGCTCCCTCCGAACGCCGCGACCCATGGGCGTTGACCACCGAATGTAGCTTGGGTGGGCGCTCCACGTACGGCTTAAGCATGATAACGTGGAACACCTTCTCTTTATTCCTAACTTCTACAATATAATCGACATCAGTTATCTTCTTTAGAACCGGAAATGGACCTTGCCAGGAGATGCTGAATCTGTCTTCCTTCGTAGGTAAAAGCAATCACGCTTCATCTCCTGGCCGAAATGATATTAACCTAGTACCCCGGTTTGCGTATCGGCGATACTAAATACCCATCTGGGTCAAGTTCTCCCGAGCTAACGCGCACGACCCAACTATCCTCTCGCGTAGATGCACAACATAATCATACGCGGACACCGCTGATCCGTCTGTGTGCTTTCCTACCAGCCAGTCCTTTAGGATGTGCATCGGTCCCCTGGGGTTTGCCCCGTACAGCAGCTCAAACGGATAGAAACCCGTACTCTGGTGAGGGGCTTTCCTGTACGCAAACAGCACTGCCGGAAGATATCTATCCCGATCTTGAGGGAATTCGGCAGTCATTTTAGCCAACATGTGTTTTAGTGCGCCGTTTACGCGTTCGCAAACCCCGTTCGCCTGCAGGTGGTAGAGAGAGGTGAACGACTGCGATATCCCCAGCAACTTCGTGACCTCCGACATCTCCTTCGATATAAACTGAGTTCCCCTGTCAGAGAGTACGCACTCTGGGAAACCGAATCAGCTGTATAATAGCTGTAGTGCTTCAGCTGCTGCATGTAAGGTAATCGACCGCATGGGCACCGCCTCCGGCCACCTCGTGCACAAATCTACCATCGTGAGGATGAAACGATATCCCCTATCGGACATTACGGATAACGGGCCTATTATATCGACCGCGACCTTCTGGAATTGGCGAAGGGACAAGTCCACTATCTGCACTGGAGCCTTTGACGATCGGCCCTTAGAAGCCATCTGTTGACACACAGTACAAGACCTGCAATACACCTTGATGTCCGTATTGCATGCTGGCCAATACAATTAAGAGAGAACTCTGTATCGAGTCCTAGCCACTCCCATATGACCGGTGAAATGGGAGTCATGAGTTAGCTCTAATACCTTCGCTTTCCACTGGCTAGATACTACAACCTGCCGCAGGAGCTGCTGTTGTCCCTCGAAGTACCGGGTCAAGATCTGGTTCTTACATTCAAACCAGTAGCGGGACGTTTTGTTCTGTTTAGCCTCTCGCGCCTTCGCCAGCTCAAACATTCTCAGTAACGCCCGATCTGCTCTCTATCCCTCAGCGATGTCCCCAACGGACACGTCTCGCACGCCAAGATCCTCACCTACTGTTGATGGGACCCTAGTGGTTTCCGAAGTATCCTGTTCTTTCTCCGTCATTGCTTGTGCCCTGGTCAGCATCACATTAGCCACTAAATTCCTATTGTGTTCCCACTCGCGGATATCCGACGGTGTGCACTTCTGAACCCCGCGTACGTTACCAACAATCAAGTCTGCTACTGGTTCATTGAGAACATAAGCATGCACCCTCCCTACCAAAAAAAGGATGTCAATATCCACGATGACTATGGGGTAATATTTCACATTACCCCGAAATGTGATGCACCTCACTGTCTTTCCTGTCAGGCATGACTCATCTATGCAGAAATGGCGTACCCCTTTGGTGGTACCCCGTGTCCCTAAGCACGGACACCTGCTTAAACAGCACCAACCCCGAACACAGCTCGAGTTTTCCCCCTTCTTTTAGGGAAGACAGACAGGGCAGAGTATGACCGCAAATTAGCAAAGGTTTTCCATCAGGTACAAATAATTGTCTGCACCCCTCGCAAACTTCATTATTAATGGTATCTAACACACATGCCGCATTAGCCTTCTCTGGCTCGGTGGGGCACAACCTGGCTATATGGCCTCTGCCCCAACACATGTTGCAAACAATATCCTTTTTCTCCTTTTTCGGACTATTGTTCGGTGAGGAGCGCGTATCGGAATCCGACCCACGACCGTCTGACAATCCGCTTCTGTGTTTGGACTCTTTTCCTTTATAAAATCCTTTGCCCTTATTTTGATAGCACTGGAAGCGTATTTGTTTCTGCCCTTAAAACCCTCCCCATCATTATCGCTTTCTGACTGTCGGTTATTCCATCTTGGCTAGAAATTTCGCTGTGGTCTAAAGTTCTTATAACTGACTCTACCTGAGTGATATGGACGGGGTGAACTATCAGATCTCGATCTCGTTGACCTGTCGGCACTTCCTACTCGACGTTGCCATGGCTGGCGCTGTAGTTTACCGACGCCAGCAACTAAGGCTTCTGAAAAACCCGACTTCTGGATGGGTTTGCCCGCATGGGTGTGGTGACTTGGGAAATAAATATATTCATAGGGGACTTAGTGTACTGAATGAGATCAGCTGTGAAGGTTTCTGAAGATAATAAATTTGGTGTGTATACAGAAGACCTTACTTGCTACCACATTTCGATCTCAATCAGACTTATTCTTGAATAAATGAATAATAGCTTCGTTAAGTGTCTAGCGTTATGATAGTGATGAAGTGTAAGTATATAACAACCAACTGACATATACACAATTACTTTAATAATCTCCACAATTTACAGCACTTTGACAATCACAAACACCTAACACTCTAAAAGACTATCTTATTAAGTCAAGGGTTAACTTTTTAAAATGTATTAATGATCTTTCAATATCTTTCCTGATTCTATTGTATTTGTGAATCAGGAATCACAATAAAATGTAATCACAATATTGATATACAAGTATTTATACACTGGATATTTATCCAGTCATAGACTGTTATAGCAATATGAGTGTGGTGTTATTGTGTAATATTATGAGGTAATACTGTCATTAATAGCTAGACTGTTGGTTGTCATCATGACTTCATGTGTTTGTTACTGGTGGAAATAATATTGACGGATTCACAGATTCTGTTTTTAAAATTTTCTTCTCTTTATATAATAAAGTTCAGTTCAGGGTTGAGCTGTCTCGTGCTGACAATGTCTTATCTCAAATAAAGCTTGCAGGAAATCCGTCTCTTCTGATCGCTTGCTTATCAATTTCTCAGCATAGATATACAATGACCGCTATCTTAGGCAAGAATTCGGCTGCCAGCGTTCTGGATCAAGCAATGCTCCATCCAGTCGATACCATATTACATCAGTTCCATGGCCCCTGAAATGAGAAGGTTGTGCCTCCTTCTTCATAACTAATATGCAATATTATTCCACACTGAAGTACATGACAGTACAAACAAACATAAAGTTCAGCGCTTTAGGCCAACTGCTAGCTTTTCTTGTGACAATATACACCAGTATTCCTCTCCCTAATGGATGCAACGCCTCTGCAATTCCAGCTGTAATCTCTTCCATACAATAGGATAGGTGTTGTGTTTCTAGTTGACAATCCTATATATATTTTTGTAGTTATACTCCTCTCTGATAGTCTTTTACATGGTGGAGCAATATCTAGGCTTTGCATCATGTTTGCTACAGACTCACACATGTACAGAGATATAATATTATTTCACATTCAATTTTCATATAAAATACAGATTAAAAATGTCTAGCTTACCACAATTCGTTATGAAATACACACTAAAGATGACTGACACAGTTTGATCTGCGGTATTGTCCAGGCTGCTATCATATATTTAATTTTGAATAACACAGCCTGCTCTCATCTCTCACAATGTGTAACGATATGGCGTCCCCTCTAAGATTTCTTCTGCCAATATCCAGTGTATTGACCAATCGTTTTGAATATTTTCAAAGATAAACAGGCGTTCAAATATTTTCATTCACTTTTCCCCGTTTCTAGGCATCTATTTGTTACTCAGAGGTCACCCAATAATCTTTCGTTTAACTACAACGTTCAGCCAATCTCTGGCCTCGTACTATAATTAGCCTTTCTCACGACTTTTGTTCCAAAAAAAATTCTACTATCCCCTCCAAGCAGATATGACCTGACCTGACAGTTTCTCCGTTCCTCTATTTGTTTATTTACCAATAATTGATTATCTAATGGACTATTTAGACAAACAAATACATATTCTCAGTCAATAAGTCTTCAACTACACGAATATATAATTTGCAGGGGGCTAAGTGGCGTAGTTAAGAATACGATCTTTTTTCGATGTTAATTGTTTATTTATAAACTACAACCTGTTCAATTCTATACGACTGTAATATCAGTATAAAGTCAGGGGCCCTACGTAAAATATCAGGTTTCCTAATAAGAATTAAACCTGTTTTTTGAACCTAATATCGTATCGTTAGTTTTTATCGTATCGTATGTTTATTTGAAAAATCTGGCCATGCACTGCATGCGACTTGGTTTAATTTTTAGACACACTGCGAGTGGCTTGCGTTACTGTGTTCCATGGTCCGTCTATCTCGCTCTCTGTTTTTTTTTCTTCTAAGCCCGTCTGTCTTTCCAAGGCTAACCTTGTGCGCGATTTTGCACTAATGTTAGTTTTTAAAATCAAGGTCGTCTAGAAGATTTGACTACACATTCTATTTTTAGAACTACGGTTATTGCAGTATCGTTTGGCCTAACTTCTGTTAATCGTAGAAGTATTATATTTAGCAACGAACGAAGTAGTACAAGTAGAAATCTTGTGTTAGCCATTACGGCGTTATACAACGAAGGCGTTATCTATACTGGGAAAGCACTGGTCTTTCTCCATTCTTCTTTCTATCGTACTATTTCGTTATGCTTTTCCAGTTATGTTCTAATTTATATATGGGTATTAGAATTTTTCACCACAATTCTCTCCACTTAAAACAGACGATCATATGTCAGTTCCTAATTCTATATACACATAGATAAATTACTATCTATGCCTGATGACTACTCTGTTGTTCGTCGTACGGATGTCTGCTTAAAAAATCAGCTCCCACATTAGTTTTTTCCGGGAATGTACTCTATGGTAAACTGGAATGGCTGTAAGAGGAAAGACCAGCGCAATAACCTAGCATTTTCATGCCTTGCTTGTGACAGACACACGAGTGGTTTATGATCTGTCTGGATCCTAAATGATTGTCCATAGAGATAAATCTGGAACGTTTTTATACCCCAGATGACTGCCAGACATTCTTTTTCACTTGTTAAATATTTTTGTTCTGCTGTATTAAACTTACGGCTAGCATAAGCTACTGGAGTTAAATCCCCATCAAGTGAATTTGACAGTTGTAACAGGGTAGCACCCAACCCTAGATTACTAGCATCCGTTCTCACAATGAATTCTTGACTTAAGTCAGGTAATTTCAAAATAGGTTTGCTTGTGAGCTTTTCCTTCAATTCTTGGTATTCTAATTCACACTGTGCTGTCCAGGTAATTCGATCTGGATTTCCTGTGCGTGTCAAATCCGTCAATGGAGCACATATGGAGTTAAAGTTTTTTTATATAATTTTGATAAAAACCACATAATGAGACAAAAGATCTCACGTCTTTCTTTGTTTGTGGTCTTGGTGCTTTTTTAACTTCTCCAGGTTCTTGGGGTCAGGGGTCATGTTTCCCTGATGTACTGTGTGGCCCAAGAATTCCAGCTCTTTACATCCAACACAGCATTTCGTCGGTCTAGCTGTCAAATTGGTCTCTCTCAATCGATCAAACAACATATTCAGAGAGTTAATTGTTCCTCAAATGTTTCTGTTGCTATGAGAATATCATCCATGAAGTTGGTGATGCATGGATTCTTCAGGGGATCTAGTAACTTTCTCATCATCCGCGAAAACACACTCGGTGCATTTTTCAGCCCGAATGGCAACATGTTAAATTCATAATGTCCTTCCGAGGTGCTAAAGGCTAAATAAGGTTTTACCTCCGGCTTTACTGGAATCTGATAGTAGCCTTTGCTCAGATCCACTTTAGAGAAATATTTAGCTCCATTCAGCCTGGCAAACAGCTGATTTGTATCAGGTAATGGATCCACCGGACATTCTGTGACAGCATTCAGTTTCCTATAATCTATACACAGCCTGTGTTCTCCAGAGGGTTTTCTTAACCGAACCACACTGGAACTGTAGGGAGATTCACTGTGCGAGATAATCCCTTCTCTCAACAGATAATCTATCTCCTCCCTTAAAGCTTTTTCCTTAGCGAACGGAATCGAGTAGGCTTTCATACAGATTGGTGTTGGGTCTATGAGTTTCATATCATACTCCAATAAATTTGTATGCCCCGGACGGTCCGTTAACACATCTGTATGATTATTCAGAACCTGTTAAACCTTCTCCCTCTGAATTTCCGTTAAGTGTGTGCTGATTTTTACCTGTGCGGCGGTTTCACAGGGATGTAAAGAACATTCATGAGAAGCGAGTGGTTCATTTTTCATCTCCATTGCAACAGACAAGGTCAGCAGGTGTGTCTCTTCCTGGTTTTCTCTGTCCAGATATTTCTTCAGGAGATTCACATGATAGATTTTCTCTTTCCCTTTCTTATCTATCTTATAATTTGTTCTAGACACCTTCTCTAGAACTGTATATGGACCTTGCCATCCAATTTGCAATTTATTCTGGCTGCAGGGCAGTAGAAGGAGCACCTTCTCTCCCATAGATAATTCTCGATCCTTCGCTTTCTTATTGTAATAGGCAGCATGCTTTTTCCTGGCTTGTCTCAAATTTTCATTGGCAAGTTTCCAGCCAGTTTTAAGACGAGTGGTCAGCTCGTTCACATATTGATATGATGAGGTAATATTTTCTTCTGCCCTTTCATCGGTCCAGGTCCTTAACAAGGCTTCCAAGGGAGCTTTTATTGGCCTTCCAAATAACAGGGTTGCCGAGGCCATACCGGTTGAACTATGGGGTACCTCCCGATAAGCAAAGAGGGCGGCGTGAAGGTACTGGTCCCATGTATCTGGTTTTGCATGTGCCAACTTCCTCAGGATCGACATTAATGTCCCGTTAAATCTTTCCACTTGGCCGTTTCCTTAGAGATGGTACGGGCTACAATGGAAGTGTTTGGCTTGAGAGATCCTGAACACTTCTTCGGTCAGTTTCCCCTTGAACTGAGAGCCATTATCAGTCAAGATTTGGTTGGGAAAGCCTAACCTTGTGAGTAACGCCTCTGCCACATGTTTAGAATGTATTGATGACAGGGCTACCGCCTCTCCCCACATAGAACAAGTGTCCACCAAAGTCAGAATGTAACTGTTCCTCCTCTTGGTCCGAGTGAGAGGTCCCACAATGTCCACTGCAACTCTCTCAAAAGGTGTTCCCACTATGGGCATTTCCCCTAGAGTTGCTGGTGCAGTCCACTGCTTTGGTGCTACTCGTTGGCACTCTGGACATGATTTCACATATCTTTTTATATCTTCAGTTATCCCTGGCCAGAAATAATGACAAGCTATACGCTGTCCTGTTGCGCTGATCCCCATATGACCACTGAAGGGGATCGCATGACCAAGCTCCAACACTTTAGTCCTATATGAAGTGGGAAGGACCAGCTGTCCGTGACTATTGGATTCAGATCCAGCCTTCCTATAAATGGATTTGTTCTTCATATAGAAGTCTCCCTTGCCTGGAGGTGTATGACATTTGGGCAATTTCTTAAAACACGACTTGAGTGTTTTGTCCTCCGCCTGTGCCTTCCTCATCTCATCTGGATGAGTATTTATTGGATTATCCTCCTCCTTTTTTAGACTGTGATCTGGTCTGCATTGTTGCCAGGATCACAGGTCTCGTGGGATTCCCCAAGAAGACATATCTACACCCCAATATCAGAGGGTAGATTGGTTCATTTATCACTGCTGCTTTGATTACTCCTTCCACATATCGCGTTTTAACATTTATCTTGGCGATAGGAAGGGTCATGGTCGCTACTTCCTTGGTTGCAGCTTGAATCTCCACTGTTTCGGTGGTGTATTGATCTGCTTGCACCAGGTGAGAACTCACAACTGAATCATAATCAAGACCTGTATCATATAAGGACCTTATGGTGACTCCATTACAGATTACATCTTCACACACTGGGGGGTGGTAAGGTTCCTGTAGTTCCACAGATTTGACCTTGGTTCCCTTCTTCCCAGATTTAATAGCAGCAAAATTAGGAGTTTTCCTTCTACAATTTTCGGTGGTATGATTGTTCATCCGACAAACTTTTCACCACTTCTTTCCTTGGTTGAAAGAATTTCTTTCATCAAATTTCCTTTCATCGAATTGTGGGGTTTCATTTTTATTATCATAACGTGGCCTATCAAACTGGTGCTTACCTTTGTTCTGATCTCTATGATCCAACTTATTAAAGATTTGTGGTGCCTTAAAATTATCTACCTGTTTCTTTTTATTACCACCTACCTCTGCTTGAGCTGCCTGATACCTTTCAGCGACATTGAGTAAATCACCCAGCCTCTCTGCACCTTGTTCCATGAGAAACTTTCTCAGGTCTGGAGCCATGGACTCTCTTAACTGCTCTATAAGGATCATTTCCTTAAGATATTGGGTTTTCCCCAGAGCAGTCCATTTCTCCAAGTAGGTCTCTAACCGTGCAGAGAACTAGTGATAAGTCTCACCCGACAGTAGTTTGGCATTCCTAAATTTTTTTCTATAAAATTCACCATTCTTTTCATATCTTAACAAAAGAGCCTGCTTTAGCATGTCATAATTGTCCTGATCATCCCTGCTCATCTTAGCAAAAACTTCATAAGCTGTACCACGAAGACCCTGGGATAGCTTTAGGCTCCACCTTTCTCTCTCTAACCCATAAGTAGTAGCCAATAGTTCAAATCTACTTAGATACCCTTCAATATCATCGTCTTTCTCAACAAAATGGTCTACATGAAAACCCATAGCTGAGGTTGAGGCTGCCTGACTGGCAGTAGCATCGGAGGTAAAAGGGCTGGCACCATTTTCAGGAGCATGGTCTTGAATTTCCAACTCTCTTAGTCGTAACTCATGCTCCTTCTGCAATCTCCTATCTTCTCTTTCTGCAGCCTGTCTTTTTTCTTCTCTTTCAGCAGCATGTCTCTTTTCTTCTGCTTCTCTTTCTACAGCCTGTTTTTTTCTTCTCTTTCAGCAGCCTGTCTCTTTTCTTCTGCTTCTCTTTCTGCAGCCTGTTTCCTTTCTTCTGCCTCCAATTTTTTTGTTTCAGTCTCAATCTGCAGCCGCTTAATTTCTTTTTTAGCCTCTAACTTTCTTTCAGCCTCTTCTTCTAATCTTTTTTCTTCGCATTCAATAAATTTGTCACATTCAGTTGTGACATAAGCAATCATAATTTGCCTCTCCATTCCCAGTTCTTTAGCAGCCTGCACAGCAGCAGATCGAAACTTTGCCAGGTCTGCCATTTTCTAACAGGCAAAAGTTTAAAATGTCTAACTAAACAAATTCTAAGTCTGACTTATATTTCCTAATTATTCCAAGGACAACAACAAGCACTGATAGCTCAACCCTATTTCTTTCCACAAAAGAGTACTTTTTAGTTTTATATTAATGAGATTCCTCTATTTCAAGAATTTACAAATCCCAGAAGTGAGCTACCCAATATAATTGGTGTTATGAAAAGTTCAATCCCCAGGAGCGAGACCCCAATATATGTGGTGAGGTGGGAAATAAATATATTTATAGGGGACTTAGTGTACTGAATGAGATCAGCTGTGAAGGTTTCTGAAGATAATAAATTTGGTGTGTATACAGAAGACCTTACTTGCTACCACATTTCGATCTCAATCAGACTTATTCTTGAATAAATGATTAATAGCTTCGTTAAGTTTCTAGGGTTATGATAGTGATGAAGTGTAAGTATATAACAACCAACTGACATATACACAATTACTTTAATAATCTCCACAATTTACCGCACTATGACAATCACAAACACATAACACTCTAAAAGACTATCTTATTAAGTCAAGGGTTAAGTTTTTAAAATGTATTAATGATCTTTCAATATCTTTCCTGATTCTATTGTATTTGTGAATCAGGAATCACAATAAAAATGTAATCACAATATTGATATACAAGTATTTATACACTGGATATTTATCCAGTCATAGACTGTTATAGCAATATGAGTGTGGTGTTGTTGTGTAATATTATGAGGTAATACTGGCATTAATAGCTAGACTGTTGGTTGTCATCATGACTTCATGTGTTTGTTACTGGTGGAAATAATATTGAAGGATTCACAGATTCTGGTTTTAAAATTTCTGTCCCTTTTTATATAATAAAGTTCAGTTCAGGGTTGAGCTGTCTCATGCTGACAATGTCTTATCTCAAATAAAGCTTGCAGGAAACCCGTCTCTTCTGATCGCTTGCTTATCAATTTCTCAGCATAGATATACAATGGCCGATATCTTAGGCAAGAATTCTGCTGCCAGCGTTCTGGATCAAGCAATGCTCCATCCAGTCGATACTAGATTACATCAGTACCACGGCCCCACAATTCGTTATGAAATACACACTAAAGATGACTGACACAGTTTGATCTGCGGATTGTCCAGGCTGCTATCATATATTTAATTTGGAATAATACAGCCTGCTCTCATCTCTCACAATGTGTAACGATATGGCGTCCCCTCTAAGATTTCTTCTGCCAATATCCAGTGTATTGACCAATCGTTTTGAATATTTTCAAAGATAAACAGGCGTTCAAATATTTTCATTCACTCTTCCCCGTTTCTAGGCATCTATTTGTTACTCAGGGTCACCCAATAATCTTTCCTTTAACTACAACGTTCAGCCAATCTCTGGCCTCGTACTATAATTAGCCTTTCTCACGACTTTTGTTCAAAAAAAAATTCTACTATCCCCTCCAAGCAGATATGACCTGACCTGACAGTTTCTCCGTTCCTCTATATGTTTATTTACCAATAATTGATTATCTAATAGACTATTTAGACAAACAAATACATATTCTCAGTCAATAAGTCTTCAACTACACGAATATATAATTTGCAGGTGGCTAAGTGGCGTAGTTAAAAATACTATCTTTTTTCGATGTTAATTGTTTATTTATAAACTACCACCTGTTCAATTCTATACGACTGTACTATTAGTATAAAGTGAGGAGCCCTACGTAAAATATCAGGTTTCCTAATAAGAATTAAACCTGTTTTTTTAACCTAATATTGTATCGTTAGTTTTTATCACTGTTTATTTGAAAAATCTGGCCATGCACTGCATGCGACTTGGTTTAACTTTTAAACACACTGCGAGCTGCTTGTGTGACCGTGTTCCACATTCCGTCTATCTATCTCTCTCTCTTCTTCTAAGCCCGTCTGTCTTTCCAAGGCTAACCTTGTGTGCGATTTTGCACTAATGTTAGTTTTTTAAAATCAAGGTCGTCTAGAAGATTTGACTACACATTCTATTTTTAGAACTACGTTTATTTTCGTATCGTTGGGCCTAACTTCTGTTAATCGTGGAAGTATTATATTTAGCAACGAACGAAGTAGGACAAGTAGAAATCTTGTGTTAGCCACTACGGCGTTATACAACGAAGGCGTTATCTATACTGGGAAAGCACTGGTCTTTCTCCATTCTTCTTTCTATCGTATTATTTCGTTCTGCTTTTCCAGTTATGTTCTAATTTATATATGGGTATTAGAATTTTTCACCACAATCGCATAAACAACTATGTACCATGTATCATGTCTTTTTAACAAATTACTGTGTTGAGACACACAGATGTTGTACTCGTCCAGTGCAAATTATTTAAGCTCTAATGCGTAATTGGAATGTTGACCCACACCTCTCTACTCCCCTTTCCCTAAGCACAAACTGTCCAGACGTGACCTCAGCGGCACCTTACTGTGTTTCGATGTGTCAGGTCCGATCTTCGTTTTCACCGCCTTTATCTTCCCCCTGTGTCGATTTCCCCATGCGAGTTCTTCTATTTTGTTCTTACCTTTCTTCCACGCCTCGCGTTCATTCATCCATCTAAAACAGGAACTACTTTCTCTACTCCCCCCAGATATTTCATTGTACTATAAAACCACCCTCCCTCCCTCTCCCTCAGTTGACGCCACACTGTGCCGTCAATGAGAGTTCAAATATCCAATGTGACCTTTCACCGCTCCCGTTCACACTAGCGGCGGTCATGGTCACAGGAAAAAGCTATGGTCAGTTACCATTCAGATGTAAATATTAAGATAGGATTCACTTATTGTCCTGAGTGTTAATTAACACTCGAGTTTTGTTTGGCATGACCAAACCTTATACGTGTTGACTTTAAATAAAAAGTTCAATAAGTTTAACATTAAGTATGTATATTTCATATCATAACTCCATATTTTTATAATTAATACCAGCACTTTGTTAAATAAAGATTAAATAAGTGTATTAATATATGATTAATTTACATTGCGTATTGCACACTGCTGTCCATATCCCATACTGTTTAATGACATAGTGTATAAACAACTTGTATGTGTCTCTGGTAGTAATGATAATCGTCACACAGAGGGAGTAGCCATCCTAATGACACAGAAAGCAGCAGCATCGCTTATCAGCTGGGTACCTATCAATGAGAGGCTAATATTAGCTAGATTTCAGACACGATTTTTCAAGCTCTCAATTGTACAATGTTATGCACCAACTAACGACGCTCTTGATACCACAAAAGATGACTTCTATGAAGCACTTCTAAGTACCATCAACACAATACCCAAGCATGACATAATAGCAGTCACGGGTGATTTTAACGCCAAAGTAGGTGACAACAACGATGGAGTACAAAGATATCTCGGTACTCATGGCATAGGCTGTATGAATCAAAATGGCGAAAGACTTCTAGAACTTTGTGAAATATCAAACCTCGTTGTGGCAGACACCATCTTTCCACATAAGAATATCCACAAGATAACATGGAATTCACCTGATGGCAGAACTAAGAACCAGATAGATCACTTCTGCATAAGCGCTAAATTTCGCTCATCAGTTCAAGACGTCAGAGCATACAGAGGTGCAGAGATCGGAAGCGATCATAACCTCTGCATAGCTAAACTGAGAATTAAACTGAAGAAGTTATACCAACAAAATAAAAATAGAAGAATAGATGTACACAGACTGCAATCAAATGATATAAAGGAGGAATATAATGTCAAAATGAACAACTATTTCGATGCTTTAGGCAAAATTGACAACGATATCACCACCAAGACAATCGATACTAAATGGGAACAACTGAGAACAGCAATGACAGAAGCAGCAGTAGCGACCACCGGATACCTAGTACATAAAAAGAAAAAAATGGATGAGAGAAGATACTTGGGATAAAATACAAGAAAGGAAAACAGCAAAACTTAAACTACTAGCGGCAAGTACACATAATGCAGTTGAATCTTGCAAACTATCTTATAACTTGTTAAATAAAGAAGTGAAGACAAAAACTCGAAGAGATAAAAGACATTTCATCAATGAACTGGCCGTAGAAGCTGAAAATGCTGCAAGAACTGGTAATAGTAGGTGCCTTTATCAAATTACAAAACAACTATGTCACCAGCCTACTGCTATGGAAACACCTGTTAAAGGTAAATTAGGGAATTCAATACCAACAGAAAAAGAACAAATGAAGAGATGGGCTGAGCACTTCATGGAGGTGCTAAACAGACCACCACCAACAGTAACACCTGATTTTAATAATGAAACACTCACAACCACCTTGCCAATAACTTGCGATGAATTCACGCTGGACGAGATCAAACAAGCCGTTAAAAGATTAAAAAATTTTAAAGCTGCTGGAGTTGACGAAATTTCAGGGGAAATGATTAAAGCAGTTAATGACAACAACCTCTTGAGAATTTTAGATATTATCAATGAAGTATGGAGAGAAGAACAACCACCACAACACTGGAAAGCCAGTATTATTGTAAAGTTACCGAAGAAAGGTGATCTATCAGACTGTAATAACTGGCGTGGTATATCTCTATTATCAGTACCTGGAAAATTATTATGTTGCATGATGTTAGAAAGACTTAAATTGCATGCTGACGAAAGATCAGAGAAGAACAAGCGGGTTTCAGGCCGAAACGATCATGTATTGATCAAATATTCACACTAAGAACAATTATAGAAGAATCAGTAGAAAGGCAATCGCCACTTATTATCACCTTCGTTGATTTTCAAAAAGCCTTTGATAGTCTACACCGCCCATCATTGTGGAAGATACTTACAAATCTATGGTTTTCCAACAAAATATGTGAATATAATCAAAGCGCTATATGACAATGCAAGATGTTGTGTTAGAACAAATAAAGGGAATACAGAATGGTTTACAGTAGAAACAGGGGTTAAACAAGGCTGTATTATGTCACCACTACTTTTTGGAATAGCTATTGATTGGGTTATGAGAAACTATACCCACAATGAACAATTGGGTATAAAATGGACAAATGGAAAATTCCTGGGGACCTGGATTTCGCAGATGATGTAGCATTCTTAAGTTCAACACCAAGACAATCCCAAGAAGCAATAAATAATTTGTGTCATCTCTCGGTTAAAATAGGTCTCCAAATAAATGCCTCTAAAACTAAAGCTATGAACTTTTCTAACGAGACCTTTGATATCATCTTGAACGGAGAAAAACTACAGAAAGTTGAAAGTTTCAATTATTTAGGCAGTAAAATGACTCAGGATGGTGACACAACAAGAGAAATCCATACTAGAATTGCTTTGGCAGCTAGCGCCTTCAATAGATTATCTAACATTTGGAAATTACGATCATTGAATATACATACCAAGCTTCGTCTGTTTAATTCAAATGTTATCTCAGTGTTAACATACGGCTGTGAGAGTTGGAAAATAACAAAATCATTGGAGAACAAGCTGAATACATTCGAGAACAAATGTCTTAGAAAACTCATGAACATCAGTTGGAAAGAATTCAAGACTAATCGACAAATAAGAGACGACCCTAGGCAGAAATATGTCTCCGACTATATAAGGAAAAGACGATGGTCATATATCGGTCATGTCCTACGAATGCAAAACAACAGAATACCACTACAGGCGCTCACTTGGGTTCCTGAGGGTAAGAGGAAAAAAGGAAGACCAAAAAAAACACTCAGAAGAACAATAATAAGAGAAGGAAGAACGTTGGGCCTAAATAATGTGCAAGAGCTAAGAGGAGTGGCGTCACAACGAACAACCTGGAGAGCACTGGTTTCTGCCTTATGCGCCGTGTTTGGTGCTTAAAGAATTTATTATTATTATTATTATGTATCTCTCGTTTTACGCAATATAATCTACCAGGTCCCTCGTTTTACGAAAAAAAATTTCCTTTTTTTTAGGCACACATGTATACCGAGATCTTTTAATACATTTTTAAGTTAGCTTACAGGTATACTGAGATCTTGAAATTTTTTTTTTTAATTTTTTTTTTGGCTCACATGTATACTGAGACGTTGTAAATTTTTTTTCTTCTTATTTTGGCTCATAAGTATATGCCCCCAGTCAATGATTTATACTAGTAACATAAATTTTTCTCAACTATTGTCCATTGCCAATTGACTCATAAATATATGCCCCAATTTCATATTTTGCCCCAGTATGTATGTTAGGGACTTGATTTTTTAGTTGATAGGACAAAAATGTCTCCACATGGGATACATTTTTGTGGCCTCGGGACTTGTGAGACCACTTAGCATACTTCACTTAGTCGTTCCCCTTCTACCGTGAGGTGTAGCGGTTTGGAAGAGAGAGCGCCAGACCATTCTATCAGCTGTTTTCTTCCTGGATTGGTTCCATTCTAGTCCTCGGTCCTTCAAAGATTGTCTAATGTTGTCCTCTCAGCGGACTCTGGGTCGTCCTGGAGGTCTGGATCCCTGGCTCTTTGTTTCCCATGCTTGTCGTGGTAGCCGATCTTCTGCAGACATGGCCAAACCATCTTAGTTGGGACTGTTCTATTTGGGTCTGCAGCGGGTGGGATTTTAGGCCTTGACGGATCGTCTGGTTGCGGACCATGTCTCTTCTTGTTACTTCAACCACTTTCCTCAGATACCTCATTTCTGAGGTATGGATCTGGCTTTTGTGGGTTGTAGTCATTGCCCACGACTCGCATCCATATGTCAAGACTGGGACATAGGTGGAGCGGTATACAGCCATCTTCGTTTTCTTACCAACCTCTTTCTTGCTGAGGAATCCTCGATTTATGGCCTGAAAAAGTCTCCCAGCCGCCGCTTTTCGAGTGGCCAACTCTTCTTTGATGCTTCCCTTTCGGTCTATAATAACTCCGAGATATTTAAAGTGGTCGACCTGCTCCAGGACCTGTTCTCCCAACTTAATCTGATTTTTTCTTTCTTCTCGTGATATCACCATGGATTTTGTTTTAGAGGTGCTTATGACTATCCCTCTCTTCTCCAGCTCTTCCTTCCAGACGTGCAGGTTGGATTGGAGATGGGCCTCTGATTTAGCAATCAGGGCATCATCATCAGCAACTGCCAGCTCCGAAATATAGACCTGTCTCTTCTTCCAGTACCCCACTGAATACTTTCTTGTTCTCTCCTTACATGCCTTGATGACATCGTCCATAAGGAGTATGAAGAGGTAAGGTGGTAGGATATCACCTTGTCTTACACCAGTGGTGGTCCTGAACTCTTCTGACTTATGGTTTGCTGTCCTCACATAATTTCTGCAAGACTTGTAGAAGCTCTGTATAGCATGAATCAGAGGTGCTGGAATATTCTTCCTCGCCAAACAGTCCCAAAGTTTGCTTCAGGGGATCCTGTCAAACGCCTTTTCCAGATCTATGAAACAAAGATGGATCTCACTCTTATACTCAAGGGCCTTTTCACTCAGCTGTCTGAGTGTGAAGATTAGGTCTTGAATACTTCGGTTTGCTCGGAATCTGCACTGGACCTCATCCAATTGTGGCTCTGCTAGGCGTCGGAGTCTATGCTCTAGGATTCTAGAGCAGATTTTACCAGGGACACTGAGAAGGGATATGCCTCTATGGTTTCCACACTGTCGATTGTCACCCTTTTGGAAAATTGGTGTTATGATGGCAATCTCCTAATCCTTTGGTATGGTCATGATGCACCATGCTGCCTGTAGGACCCGAGTAATAGGTCGCCTGATCACTTGGCATACACTACAATTAATACGTGTTAAAACCCACATAAAATGAGAAATAACAACGTTAAAAACAGTTAAGACATTTGTGCACAAAATACAGTATCATGAAAAGTTCACGGCTTCGAGAAAAGCTGTCCCAGAACAACAAAATAGTAAATGCATGTTTATTGAATTTAAAGTTTTGGGAAAAGTTGCTAATCTGGGTTTTTTTCCGTTGCTAGAGTGAGAGTCGTGTGAAAAAAGTCGAAAAGCTGAAGAAAGCGTGTGCAAATGTAGATGTTTGGCATCGTGTGAAAAATAAAGCATCGTGTGAAAATTGGCGGAAAAAAAGAGTGGGCTGTATATAAAGAAGAGACGTGGGCGATTGACAGGGCTTGTACAGATTTTAGGATTCGTTAGGCGAGAGGATTTTTACAGAACTTCGTCTTTGAGATTATCAAGACAAGTTGTTTTTAACTTGACAAGTTTTGTTCAGGTTAGACAAGTATTTTTAAGTAGACAAGTTTGTATTTTACTCTATTGGATATATTATTCCTGTGGATTTACATTTTCATTTTTGGATACTCACTACTTTGTGTAAGAAAGACATAAGTACTTCACTATTGTGCCAATAACATTGCTGTCCCAATCACGTTAATAAACTATATTTTATTTTTCTACATTGCTGAGTTTTCGTTGGAATATTACAGTTGGATACTTTGACAAAACCATTATACGAGATTGCTTTTCACTAAACATAAAAAGGGTACGAACGAACTCTGGGAAGAAAGAATAAAATAAGGTCAAGAATTTCCATCTCATGCGGACAGGCCTGTAATGACTTGAAGCAAGAAACGTACAAGAGTTAGCGCACTTCAAAATATTTACCTGCGCTCAACCATTAACTGAACTGACCCGATCAGCTGACGGACACACACACATTCTTTCATTGATGCAGTAAACACAGCCCAGTCACAAAATAGTGAACTTGCTAAAAGAATACACGTTTCCCCTCATTAATCTTTTGTATTTATTTCTTATGAATTTTAATTTTTAATTCCTTCTTTGCCCTTCCGTTTTCCTTAGTTGTGTCCTTGATGAAGACCTGGCCGTAACGCTGACAATTTTGTGTCTACTGTGTCCTATTATGAAGCTGTACTTATGTTTTTGTTAACCCAACTTTAATCAAACTGGTCATAAATTATGGACTTTGTTGCTCAGAAACCAGAACCATTGCTACCCTGAAACTAAGAAATGGGCTGACCTAACTGGCACTGATTTGTAATGTTGACAGAACTACAGATGATCTGCCTGGGACAGATTTGTATTGTTTACAGAACTACAGATGGGGTGAGATAACTGGGACAGATTTGAAATGGTGACAGAACTACAGATGATCTGCCTGGAACAGATTTGTATTGTTGACAGAACTACAGATGGGCTGAGATAACTGGGACAGATTTGTAATGTTGACAGAACTACAGATGATCTGCATTGGAACAGATTTGTATTGTTGACAGAACTACAGATGGGCTGAGATAACTGGGACATACTTGTAATGTTGACAGAACTACAGATGATGTGACTGGAACAGATTTGTATTGTTGACAGAACTACAGATGGGCTGAGATAACTGGGACAGATCATTAATATTGAAAGAACTACAGATGGGCTGAGATAACTGGGGCAGATTTGTATTGTTGACAGAACTACAGATGGGCTGAGATAACTGAGACAGATTTGTAATGTTCACAGAACTACATATGATCTGCATGGAACAGATTTGTATTGTTGACAGAACTACAGATAGGGTGAGATAACTGAGACAGATTTGAAATGATGACAGAATTACAGATGATCTGACTGGAAAAGATTTGTATTGTTGACAGAACTACAGATGGGCTGAGATAACTGGGACAGATTTGTAATGTTGACAGAACTACAGATAATCTACATTGGAACAGATTTGTATTGTTGACAGAACTACAGATGGGATGAGATAACTGGGAAAGACTTGTAATGTTGACAGAACTACATATGATCTGCCTGCAATAGATTTGTATTGTTGAAAGAACTACAGATGGGCTGAGATAACTGGGACAGATTTGTAATGTTGACAGAACTACAGATGATCTGCCTGGGACAGATTTGTATTGTTTACAGAACTACAGATGGGGTGAGATAACTGGGACAGATTTGAAATGTTGACAGAACTACAGATGATCTGCCTGGAACAGATTTGTATTGTTGACAGAACTACAGATAGGCTGAGATAACTGGGACAGATTTGTAATGTTGACAGAACTACAGATGATCTGCATTGGAACAGATTTGTATTGTTGACAGAACTACAGATGGGCTGAGATAACTGGGACATACTTGTAATGTTGACAGAACTACAGATGACCTGACTGGAAAAGATTTGTATTGTCGAAAGAACTACAGATGGGCTGAGATAACTGGGACAGATTTGTAATGTTGACAGAACTACAGATGATCTACATTGGAACAGATTTGTATTGTTGACAGAACTACAGATGGGATGAGATAACTGGGACAGACTTGTGATGTTGACAGAACTACATATGATCTGCCTGGAATAGATTTGTATTGTTGAAAGAACTACAGATGTGCTGAGATAACTTGGACAGATCTGTAATATTGACAGAACTACAGATGGGCTGAGATAAGTGGGACAGATTTGTATTGTTGACAGAACTACAGATGGGGTGAGATAACTGGGAAAGTTTTGAAATGTTGACAGAATTACAGATGATCTGAGTGGAACAGATTTGTATTGTTGACAGAACTACACATGGGATGAGATAACTGGGACAGATTTGTAATGTTGACAGAACTACAGATGATCTGCATTGGAACAGATCTGTATTGTTGACAGAACTACAGATGAGCTGAGATAACTGGGACAGACTTGTTATGTTGACAGAACTACAGATGATATGCCTGGAACAGATTTGTATTGTTCGCAGAACTACAGATGGGCTGAGATAACTTGGACAGATTTGTAATATTGACAGAACTACAGATGGGCTGAGATAAGTGGGACAGATTTGTATTGTTGACAGAACTACAGATGGGCTGAGATAAATGGAACAGATTTGTAATGTTGACAGAACTACAGATGATCTGCCTGGAACAGATTTTTATTGTTGACAGAACTACAAATGGGCTGAGATAACTGGGACAAATTCGTAATGTTGACAGAACTACAGATGATATGCTTGGGACAGATTTGTCTTGTTGACAGAACTACACATGGGATGAGATAACTGAGAATGATCTGTAATGTTGATAGAACTACAGAGAAATGCCTATGACATAGTTGTAAGTTGACAGTGCTACAGACGATCCAAATGCAATAGATTAGTAATACTAATCTACTTATGATCTGACTGAAGCAGAACTGCAACGCTATCACATTTGTTTTATTTGAAACGTTTGAGACAATAAATAGATTGACAACAAGTACGCTGTCACGTAAGCAGAAACTACACATCAAACACCAACTTTGACGTCTGCCTACAGGGATTACAGTTATATAAATACTGGTAGAAAAATAAAACAGACATTCCGCCAACAAAAACCGTAGAACAAGAGAGACAATTTATCACTGACATATCAAATAAAACAACACAGTCAAACAATAAACAATCCAAAGAAAGAATTACTTATTGCAATTTTAGACACCATACGTCAAATCATCATTGACAAAATCATAAATCAGCTGGAGTTAAGGAAGACCACTCTATCGGTAGGCACAAGTGAAAAACAAAAAACACACATGGATCTTCATTTCAGCTAGTAGTACTTTTAACGGCACGTCGGCACACTAGCAATAATAGATATAGAGGTAAAATCATTACACTTAGAATATATAAATAAATAAGTATGAACTGAGTAAGCAGCAACACTGGAATAAACCTGCGACGTGACGTCAGACAGCCAGCTAGCGGTCCTTCACAGACATAGACCTTTTCATGGCTAATAAAAGTCCCCCCCCCCCCCCGGCTTAATTTATAAAGAAAAGGACAGAGATAACAGTCCAGTGGTCAAAAATAGCCCACTTATGACCAAGAGATCACACCTCTTGTCAGGTTTTGACGGGATGTTGAATCTTAGACGAAAGTGAAACAAACAAATAAAACTTAACCACGTGATACTTTAAACAGCAGAGAGGAAAATAAAGTTAGGGGAATACATTCTATTTACTTTCAAAGGGGAACAATTTAACTATTTAAAAAAATATCAAACTTTAAAACAGAGGTTCATTATTTATTTAATTTTGTCAAATCATTTTGCAAAATTATATAACGCATAGAATATTATATTATTTTAATTAGTACATTTTTAAATTGTTAAAACGTGTTTTGTTTCCCATGTTTAGATTTAAAATACATTAAATAATAAGGAGTTTGATGCACGTTTTAAGTAGTGAACACTTATATCCTCTGCCACTTTCAAAGGATAATTTCCATACCCTATAATTTTGCTTTGGTCACAGATGTGACGGGGGCTCTCAATATCTCGCCCAGACAAAAATTTCCAGTGTCCTTTGCACTGTCTGCCAGGCTGTCCACTGAAGTTACTTCAAATGAAATCACCATTAGCCACCTGGTACGACATGCCGAGGGGAAGCAGACCATATTTTCTTCTATGTGTTTTCAGTGACCTCCCAAGTACGATAATACATTTACAACATACAACATTTGAAGGTTTTATTCGAGACACTTTGAGAAAATGCAGGATGAATAAAGATCAGTTAAAAATTGGAAAAAGAGAAAAATGATGGGAAAAGAGACTTGAAACATGTAAACAAATTTAATAAGCCTAGTGTGTTTTGTATTTTCGCCTAGGGAAACAAAGAAATGTTTCAAACATCTATTTGTATGACACATGTACCAACAATGTCCATTCAATCTCCCCCATTTTTGTTTTCTTTTTCTTTTTCCTCAGTTTTTTGGTAACATACGAGGTACGCGCCCAACAGTGTCAAAAAAGGGAAAATCTGTGCTTATCAATAAGGTATTACTAAATCTAAATTGTGATTTGACCTAATTCGTGTATGTATGTGTACAAAAGATAGTTGTGAATGCACGTGAGTCATTACATAAATTGTATTTTTCTTATACTACTTGTTGTAAAATGCAAAGTTTTGTAAAATGAAATCGAAAAGTAAATAAACTTCACTTCAAAAAAAAAAAAAACAACAACAACAACAACAAAATGTGTTAATGGCGCCATATAGCGCACTACAACAATCTTTTAAAAACATTTTCTTCCTTGGTCGTTCCTCTTCTACCCTGGGGCTGGTTTCTCTTCTACCCTGGGGCTGGTTTCTCTTCTACCCTGGGGCTGGTTTCTCTTCTACCCTGGGGGCTGGTTTCTCTTCTACCCTAGGGCTGGTTTCTCTTCTACCCTGGGGCTGGTTTCTCTTCTACCCTGGGGCTGGTTTCTCTTCTACCCTGGGGCTGGTTCCTCTTCTACCCTGGGGGCCGGTTCCTCTTCTACCCTGGGGGCCGGTTCCTCTTCTACCCTGGGGGCCGGTTCCTCTTCTACACTGGGGGCCAGTTCCTCTTCTACCCTGGGGCCGGTTTCTCTTCTACCCTGGGGCCGGTTCCTCTTCTACCCTGGGGGCCGGTTTCTCTTCTACCCTGGGGGCCGGTTCCTCTTCTACCCTGGGAGCCGGTTCCTCTTCTACCCTGGGGCCGGTTCCTCTTCTACCCTGCGGGCCGGTTCCTCTTCTACCCTGGAGGCCGGTTCCTCTTCTACCCTGGGAGCCGGTTCCTCTTCTACCCTGGGGGTCAGTTCCTCTTCTACCCTGGGAGCCGGTTCCTCTTCTACCCTGGGGGCCGGTTCCTCTTCTACCCTGGGGGCCAGTTCCTCTTCTACCCTGAGAACCGGTTCCTCTTCTACCCTGGGGGCCGTTTCCTCTTCTACCCTGGGGGCCTGTTTCTCTTCTACCCTGGGGGCCGGTTCCTCTTCTACCTTGAGGGCCGGTTCCTCTTCTACCCTGGGAGCCGGTTCCTCTTCTACTCTGGGGACCGGTTCCTCTTCTACCCTGGGGGCCGGTTCCTCTTCTACCCTGGGGGCCGGTTCCTCTTCTACCCTGGAGGCCGGTTCCTCTTCTACCCTGGGAGCAGGTTCCTCTTCTACCCTGGGGCCGGTTCCTCTTCTACTCTGGGGGCCGGTTCCTCTTCTACCCTGGGGGCTGGTTCCTCTTCTACCCTAAGGGCCGGTTCCTCTTCTACCCTGGGGGCCGGTTCCTCTTCTACCCTGGGGGCGGTTCATCTTCTACCCTGGAGGCCAGTTCCTATTCTACCCTGGGAACCAGTTCCTCATCTACCCTGGGAGCCGGTTCCTCTTCTCTCTGGGGGCCGGTTCCTCTTCTACCCTGGGGGGCCGGTTCCTCTTCTACCATGGGGGCCGGTTCCTCTTCTACCCTGGGTGCCGGTTCCTCTTCTACCCTGGGAGCCGGTTCCTCTTCTACCCTGGGGGCCGGTTCCTCTTCTACCCTGGGGGCCGGTTCCTCTTCTACCCTAGGGGCCGGTTTCTCTTCTACCCTGGGAGCCGGTTCCTCTTCTACCCTGGGGGCCGGTTCCTCTTCTACCCTGGGGGCCGGTTCCTCTTCTACCCTGCGGGCCGGTTCCTCGTTGTGACGTACGTCTAAGTATGACAAATGAATTTTCCTGACTCGATGGATGATAACAGAATATTGGCCTCTCATAACTTTAGAACCCCTGATCATCTGTTGTAACTTTTACCGGCATGCAGCATTTCCACGAGAACCTTACACGCTGGATCATTAATATGTAGCCTGCTATCTTATGCGAACGTTTGAGATCGTATGGCCTTTGATGGGAGGTTAAATCCCGCCCACAACCATTTCTGAGAACGATTTATAGAAATCTTTTCCTTAACGCCGGCCCAAAAGAGGACGGGCCACAGACTCACTCCTGTTTCTAGAGCAATAAACAGCAGATCATTTTCTTACCTGGCTGTCACCCCGCCTGGTGGGAGTTGCCAAAGCTCTCAGAACAGTGGCACCATCAAAGACAGACAGATCTCAGAATTCAATCGCGGCGGTACACGATCTAAAGAAACATGGAACTCGCAGCTCACAGAGTAGCTTCTCGGAAACTTTTCACACCCTCATGCAAGCAAGCCTGAGACGGAAGGAAATCGGTAGACCGGGGAAAACGTAGGAATCGCAGCGATTAACACAACGGCGAGGTATCTCGAATTTTGCTCAATTTCAAGAAAGGTGCGAAAATCTAACACGCCCCATTCAAGTTACATTCGAGAAGTATAAATAGAGAAACTCCGAAAAACTGCATTTTATCGTTCGCTCTGACAGAATCCCTA